>VZQC01004132.1:4363695-4672820 GCA_009823505.1 Rhizomys pruinosus | reverse complement strand
ACATGAAGGATGCTTGTACTCATGGATTATCACTTATAGCTAAAAAATGGAAAAAAGAAAAGAACTGAGAGAGATATGCAGGACAGTCATGGCAGAATGCATGATCTCGGTTGGGGTGGGGTTGGGGGGGAAGGGAAGGGGAGATATGCCTGAACTGAATTGGAAAATGATGTATGAAATGCACAAAGCATCAATAAAAAAAAAATTAAAAAAAAATAAATAAAAAATAAATAAATAAAAAAAATAAAAATAAAAACAGAGCTGGTGACTGTAAGCTGAGGTAGATAAGTAATTACTCAAATGAGAGAAATCCTACCAAGATCTATCACTGATACTTTGCTGGTTGTGAGTCGAGTATTATTGCTAGATAAATACACTAGACTAATTAATAGTCCCCATATGCAAGGTCAGGAATATACAGTCAGCACAGAGTGTGACTAAAACCTCACTTTGGAAGATCGTTTGGATTTTTAAAAACTTTTATGCGTCTGTGTATGTGCTATGTGGTTGCAAATGCCTATGTAGACCAGAAGAGGGTGTCAGAGCCCCTGGAACTAGAGTTACAGAGAGTTAATGACCCACTTGACAGGGCTGCTGGGAATTGAACTCGGGGCCTCTGGAAGAGCAGCAAGCATTTTTTACTGCTGAGCCATCTCTCAACCCCAATAACTCTATTCTTCAGATGGTAAAATGAAGGTACAAGAAGACCAAGTGGCGTGTGCAAGGCTGAACAGCTAAGAAGCAGCAGAGTCTAGTTTGTCATCACCATCCACCCAGACCTGCGTCCTTCTGCGTTGGAGTCCAGGCTCTACTAGTTTTGGTACTGCCTCATGAGCTTTATCCCACAAGGTAGGCATCACAGAAGACATTCTCTCCTGTACATCAAACAGCCTCCAAGACCTTTACATCTCTGCAGTTAGCAGCACAGGACTCTGCCACAGGATCCTGCAAGACAGAGGTATTTGTGTTGTAGATGAATTCATGGGTTGTGATGATGGCCTTTAAGCAACGAGACACTGTAGAGGCACCTGGAGCTCACGGCATATTCTTCTGACTTCAGGTCTGCATATGAAACATGTAGGAGACAGGGACAGATGCATGCTTGATTTAGCCAGAAGACTGCATTCTGATGACAGCAAGGAAAACAACCCTTTGCTTTGTTTTTGGTTTCTGTGATTCTGGATCCTAATTGTTGCTTCCTAGTACAGTATTCTCACCTGAGAAATAGTGATACAGATTCTGCCCAAGATTTTCAGTGTTATAACAGTGAGGTGCCACGTGAGAGGGGCAAGGGGTACACCGTGTCATTAGGGTGCTGTATCAGTGGGCTACCATGTCAGACGGGTTCTATGCCAGAAAGATGTCATGTTAGAGAGGTTCCATGTCTGAACGGTGCCATGTTAGTGGGGTACACCATATCATTGTGGTACATTCAGTGGGCTACCATGTCAGAGGGGTTCTATGCCACAAGCTGTCATGTTAGAGGGGTTCCCTGTCAGAGGAGTACCATGTCAGCAGTGGGGTATAACACGAGTGGGGTACCACATGGTCAAATGCTTTGGCCACTGTACATATGAGCTGCATTTTCCAGCCATTAGATTTGTGCTGCTACCATAAGGATGATGGTAGAGGCTGCCATTGACTGAACACGGTTTTAGCCAGGAGTGCTGTGTGAGGTGCTTCATCCCCTTTCCTCTTCTGAGTAATGGTAATGATAAGGAGACAGTTAGCTTGACTGGAAGGAGAGAAGCTGCGATTTCCAAGGTTGAATTAGCTCACATTTCTGCTTACCTTCCCGCTGCTTAAATCTATATATTGGCAACTCCGAAGGTAATGGAGAACTTACCTGAACTACACACAACTCAGATATATTCAGTTAAATGAGCAGCGCCTCTTCCCCCATTAGAGTCAATTATCTCATCTAAGTGTGCACAGTGCTGTCTTGTTAAAAGGTCACAAGAATTAACTAATTCCAGAATGAATGGAACTCTCGCAGCTTTGCAAAGAGAAACATTTTTATTGTCAGAGCTTTCTCTTAATTTAAGGAAGATATAAAAAGCAAGACCTTGCTTTAAAATAAAATGGTGGGCATTGAGGATGGAGGGTAGAGTGTCATGGGTAAATCTGTTCCCAAGTGTGGGGTCCCAGGAGGATGTTAATAGGGCAGGTCAGCCTTGGGGAAAGCGAGTTGGGAGGAGTGTACAGATGGGTGCTGTCAGCTTGTCTTTTCTGTTTTAGCCCCTTGACAGTAACAGAATCCCACAGGACTGAGAGACTGGCAGGCAGTCTCTGTGACCTGCAGAAGAGAGCCCTCTAGAAGCCATTGTGGAAGCAGAACTTTACATTTGAAACCACTTGTGACTGATGCTAAGAAGACTCAGCCACTCTGAGATAACTATGGAGTATCATGACAGGTAATCAAGAGAGGGCTGAGGAATGCTTTCTGATGCTATGCTACTGACAGCCAGCAAAAAGTGCCCACTAGTATAATAGCAGCGAGTCTGTTATGAGGTGAATATCCACTTTCTGATTGGAATTCAGACCTGGTCCATAGGAGGGAGATCACATCTGGTAGTACAAACCTGGTAAAAAGCCCATGGCTGGGGAGGACGCAGACCCTACTGGGAAAGCTACTGCTGCTTTGCTAAGTGGATGTGAGGTGCCTGTCAAACTGCTTTCTGAATAATTATGCTTATCCCCATAGATCAGTGCTGCTGTCAGCTTTGATCAGAGAAGCTGTGTTTTGCAGTTGGTTGTGGTAACTGCAGAGACTCGTAACTGGTCAAAGAGCTGAGAATAAGTGACTGTTCAGTGCTCAGCCATAAATGAGACCTAGATTATCACCCTTTCTAAGACTCAGAGAACATTACAGAAGACGGGGTGCAAAGAGCGTACGAACCAGAGAATTGGGCAGAGTGTCGGGGAATGCTGTCACTGTACTCTTAAACTCACAGCTGCTGGGATTATCTACACAAGATTGACCCTATCACCATCTGGTGACAACACAGAGGGACTCCCACCGCTCTGCCCTTCTCAGAGGCTCTGCAGACAGTTCATGGTTGCTGGTGGGAGGGATTTTCTTCAGTAGCGCAAGCAGTGCTGAAGGGCTCATGTGCCTCTGTACATAACTTGTACTCCTGTATGAAAAACTAATGAAACTTGTTGGGTCACAGAAAAAAAAAAAAGATATGAAAGTAGAAGGGAAAATTGGTTGGGAAGGAAAAGAGGTGAATGGGGGAAATGGAAGGGGACATCAGAGAGTCACGGAGGTATGTTGGAAATAGATTATGTACATGTATGAAGCTGTCATAATGAAACCCATTGTGATACACAATTATCATAAGCTAATAAAAATGTTTAAAAAGAGAAATGCCTTGCTGGAAAATGAGAAATACGGATAGGTTTTAGAGGAGGCAGAGAACCAGCCAGCAATAGCATCTTTTTTTTTTTTTTGTATGTGTATGAATGTACTATCTGCATGCAGGTCTGTGCACCCATGTCACGCAATACTGCGGAGGTCAGAAGAGGGTGTCGGATTCCCCTGGAACTGGAATTCTCCTGGGATTGGAGTTACAGACAATTCTCAGCCACCATGTGGGTGCTGTGGATCGAACCCGGGTCCTCCGCAAGAGCAGTAGGTGCTCTTAACCACTAGGCCATCTCTCCAGCCCAGCAATAGCATCTTAAAGCCAAGTGAAAAAGACATGTAGCCTGTGACCTAGGGTCTCAAATAGGAGTCATGCTAGTGTCCCTTTAACTCTATCGCTAAGCTGTTTGACAGGTGGTTGATGTTATAGCCCTGGGTGCTGGGCAAGGGAGAGAAAGAGAGATAGAGAAATAGTCTGCCCTGATTGGGCTATCTTCAAAGGACACAAATGCTCAGTCTGAAACTGTCCTCTGAATTCACAAGCTGCGGTCACCACCCAATCCCCAACGGTAACAGCAGCAACACGGAAACCGGCAGTAGTTGGATGTGTGCTCTGCGGCCAGCGCCTTCAGTTTCGCCTCACATGAAGGTTGCCGGGGAGACATTAGTGGAGAACGTACACACTGGAATGTTAGTGACCTGCTGTGAATTACCGAGCCAGGCAGAGTGAGCTCCCAAGCCCACAGAGCTGGCAAGGCTCCTCTTCGATATACTCCGCTTTCAGTTGAAGCTAAAATATGGGCAACATAAAGCCACCGGCCTTTTGGATTTGAATTAAGGCTGTCAGTGAATGTTGGGCGCTAAAGGTTGATGGTGCCACTGAATATTCCTGCCCCCCAGCACCTCTCCTCCAAAGCTGTATAAAGCAGGGAACGTTGTTAGGCAAATGTTTTGGAGTTAGCAACCAAGTGCTTAAAAAAAAAAATCAGCCGGGCGTGGTGGCACATGCCCCTTAATCCTAGCACTCCGGAGGCAGAGGCAGGAGGATCTCTGTGAGTTCAAGGCCAGCCTGGTCTATAGAGTTAGTTCCAGGTCAGCTGGGGCTACAGGGAGACCCTGTCTAAAAAAAAACAAAAACAAAAAATCAAATAAGCTAAGAAATATAAATGATTCTCTCCAGCCTGTTAAGGGTGGACCAGACCACTCAACAGACATTATAATTATTGTATTCTTCCTTCTCTGAAGAACTAATGGTAACCACCCACCACCAATGTACATCACAGGATTATGTAAAATTATACCCTGCACTGTGTATTTATAACTGAGGTGCAAATCTCCCCTCAAGTACACTATTCCTGACCTAGATAAGAAACTTGGTTCTCCCAGTAGACTAGTTGTAATTCAATGAAAAGGTGACAAGATGCTTCAAGAGTTCAGAGAGAGTCTGTGGAAAGGTAGCTGGTTCACAGGATCACCCACATTGAAATGTTAATGATTTCCAAAAGCCAAGAGCCAGGGTGGGGAAGTTCAATTCCCCCAGCTCCGGTCCATGTGATCCCCAGGCTGGCATTTTCCCGCTGCCTTTTCCTGCCCAGTGAGACATGAGAGATAGCTCTGAAAGTGCAAGCTCTGTTCTGACATTTGAAAGAAAGGCTCCCTTGATGTCAGACTCAGAAGGCTCACCTAGCACCCGACCCACAAGAGGCAATTAACAAAGTCATTAAGCTGGCAGAGGACTGGAGGAATTTCTGCTGTGTGAGCACATTTCCCTTCCCAAAGACCCCATGCGGGAACCTACTTGCATTTGTCCAGAAGTAGCTCAGGAAGTGAGCAGAGATGGTTAATAACCACCAGGAACAGTTGGTTCAAGTTGCATTTTAATTTCGAAAGTGGGAACCAACCTGGTCGCAAGCCTGGCTACTCACTTTTCTGTTTCAGCACTTAATACAGAGTTGAGGTTTTTGTCACTTCTATAAAATTGAGGTTATGAAGTTGCCTGTCTGTCCAATGGGAGAAATGGCAGGATCAAGATAAAGTTCTCTGAGAAGCCTCAGCTGCATTAATGATTCTGTAGACTGATTAGAATTTCATGATTGTGAAGAGTTGGAACCTTGCAGAGATGGAGCCACAATTATCTTGGGCTATCTCCAGTCTCCTTAATAGTTATTTCCAACTGCTGCAACTGACCTACTGCCCTTTTTACTATCAGGTATATTAACTTAGTAGACCACTAGCTTCAACCAACCTTAAAGCTAAGAACACCATTAGATAGCAGCTGAAAGGATCCAGAGAGTCCCCTGATTTGCTCTAACTCACCTTCCTGAGGTCCCCACAAATATGATTTATGACTCTCTCTTGTTCTGTGACTATAAAAATTTCCTGTTTCCACAGTGGAACATGTCACTCGGGGCGACCTGAATCTGTGTTCTTGGGTCATGGTCACTCGTTGGCTCACAGTAAACTGCTTCTTATTCCCCATGGAGCAAGAGCTATGTTTTGCATTGACACCAATAACAACAGAAAAAGCAAGGCAGCAAAAAAAAACAACAAGCATTCACTTCCCAGCTCCTATTCCTGGTTTTGCTACAAAGCCATGACTCTCAAAAAATGTTAGACCAAGTGACAGGTGACATAGGGCCATGCATGGCAGTGTTATAGGGAGAGGACCAGAAGCGGTTGAACACCTGACACAGGAGAATCAGGCTGCTAAATTATGGCATGGGTACTGGATAGAATGTAAAGTAATCAATGTAAAAATAAGTATGGCAATCAACCAGAGAAAACACTTTCAATGTAGTGCTGTGAGGAGGGGAGCAGAGCATGAAACTGCATGCTTTTTCTGGCCGGACTTTGGTAAAACCAGCTACATGCTTATGAAAGAAACCTGTCAAGAAATATATTAGAAGGACATTATACTTTAAAGTAGGGTTTAGGTTTGTGGGTAAGCTTTTTCCTTATTTTCCAAATGCATGTTAGTGCTGTTTTATATTTGAAAAGAGGGTCTTAACTAAAACATCAACAAGACAGGCAACAGGAACAGAGTAGAGGGAAGTGGCTCTATCCGTGGGCCACACCAGGTGCCAGACTCTAGACAAGGGGAGTTAGACAAATATTTAATTCAACCTTTATACCCCAAGTAACTGGGTTAACGGATGAAATCGAAGACTGATCGAGCTGCACTTGAACCCGGATGGCTCCAATGCATACATAGGCTCTCTTCCTAGTATTATACTGCTGATGAGTTACAATGGCTAAAAATTAAATTGAAATTGAAAAACATCAATGTGAAACTTTGCTGAAAGCCCAACTAGATTTGCTCGTTGGGGACAGTTTGTGAAGAGGCTTTCTTTTTACACTCTGACTGGCACAACCCAAGCCACGTGCATGCTGGACAGCAGCCAGTCTGTGGCCAAGTGCAGGGTTGAGTCTCCCCCAAAGCACAGAGCATGGCTATTTACTGGTGTCCTGCCTTCAGGCTAAGGCTTGGCCTTTCCCACTCTAGTTTCCTCCTCTGCAAGATGAAGCAAATACATCCACCCAAAGGATGAAGGAGACAACACATGCCGGGCACACAGTAGGTGCCCACTAACTGGATGAAGGAGACAACACATGCCGGGCACACAGTAGGAACCACTAACTGCCAGCTGATGTGAATACTGTCTCTTGATATTCTACTGTCCCTAGTTTCTGTGTTCCCTGAGAAATAAATGCAGGTCTTGTCCTCCGCCTTTTCATTCTCTTCCATATTCTGCTGCCACGCCATCTGCAGGTTTCCTGAAGCTAAAGACGCTTCCCTGTTCCCATGAGTTGACAGATTCCAGGCATAGGAACGAGCGATATTTGTCCAACAGATAAAAAGAGCTTTTAAGAATGGAGTGAGTATAGAGCATCCTGACAGGATCCCACTGGTGACTACATGGGGCTGATTTTAAATCAGGTAAATCTATTATTTTTCTTTCCATCTCTGGATAGACTTGACTGCAACAATCAGGGCTACCGTCTCTCACTTCCAGATTCAGTGTTTGCTGGAGAATGGACTTTGGCACCATTAATCATTTTTCTCTACCATGTGGTATGGGGCGGGGAAGATCGCCTTTGAATGGGGAGCAGATGAGCCCACAACCAATACAGAGGAGGGATTCCCATTTAAATGGAGGGCACAGAAGACTGGTGACAAGTCACGATGTAGCGGGGTGGGCCCAGAATGCAATTGGTACAGAATTCTTACTGCAATAATGACTGGAATGAGACAGCAGGGTTTACTAAGACCTCTTCCAAATATCCCTAACTTGGGGGTTAGCATGGCTTAGTTGTCTGGCCCCTCCCTTCCAGTTGCCAATGCTGTGCTGACTCCAGAGTGGAGTCATGACAGTGTTGTGTGGTGGTGACTGCTCTGGCCTTTGCAGCTAGGGAGACAGCTGCAGTGTGAATGCTCTGGTTGTGAGGCGACTTCTCTTTCTGGAACTTTGGTTTCCTCATCCATAAAATGGTGGTAGCAGTAGCTTCCTCCCCCTTCTGTGGAGTGATGCATGGTGTGCTGCATGCAACAGTTCCGAAATCCCAGGTATGGCCCTCTTGTGAGTAACACCGTTCTGATCATTTTTATGGTGTATCAAGGTTTATGATGAGAAAGTGAAATAAAGATCTATTAGGACTGAGGGTGGGGGATGGGATCAGGATGCCTGAGATTTTATTCTAGGGTTGGGAAGGATGCCATGCTGATGTTTTTGGTTGGGGACCCATTAGGCCCTCTCTTGGTACAGCAGATACTCAGGCTTGCCCAATGCATTTATGCTAAGACTGGGCCCAAACTGAACCACACCTTCACACTCTAGTCCCTTTCCATTAAAAGAACCTGTTTTGACACCACAAAGAAAACAAAGAAAGTGGGGAAAGCTACCCTAAGGGTCTATTATCCTACCAAGCCTCACTTCCTGATGGAGTTCAGCCTGGCACCCACAGTATGGGCAGCGAGCCCAGGCCAGGCCAGACCAGGTCAGGCCTTTGCTTTTCTCGGGAGTGAGACTCCTTCCATTCTCAACCCCCAGCAGAGGGCCCAAGGAGTGAGGACAGAGAGGACACAGACATCATGAAGATTATTATTAAAACAATGTAACAGCCTTCACTTATTTTAGCATTATTTTCCTATGTGTGGTATAATGTTGGAAAAGTCACTTTCATCATATCGATTAAACAACCCTGTAAGGCAGATACTGTCAGTAATCGGTTCTATAGACCAGGTGTCTCAAAATAGCACTAAGAAGCATATATGAAGTAAGTTCTGCATCTCTAGAAAAGCGGGGCTCTGAACTGTTTACAACTGAGCAGTGTCAAGACCCCAGACCAGGTCTCAGTAACTCTGGGTCCTGAGCTCTGCACACTTTGTTCCCACAGAAGCACAGCTCAGGCTCCCATTTAAGCTCCATCAAAACAAAAGTGGCTTCATCAGACCATTGCTGAGGGAACAAACACTCAGAGACTGGCCCTGCAGAGAGGGTGCACTGAAGCCTGGCGAAGGCCTGTCTGCTCCTCATAGTCAAGGCTTCAGTAATGACCCTGGGATCAAAGAGACCCAGGGATAGCCTGCCTGTTCACATGGCTCAGCTGGGGGCAGTCAGAACTGCCCTTTGGACAGCAAACGCCATAGCAGTAAGGTGTCATTTCCCTAGGAAGCAAGATGCTGAGAGTTCTTCTCTGCAGTATCCAAGCTACCACACTGTCCAGAAGGCATGGCTGTACGCAAATGACCACCTTCCACTAGAATGAGTTCACCTGCATGGAGGATCCAGTGGAAACACAGGGTTGGCTAGCCCTGGGGACACCTAAAAAGAGAAGACACCCGTTGCTACGTTCCATTTCCTTACCTATTAGACTATGTGCTATGGCTGGGCCCCGCAGAAGAAAGCTTCTATTTGGCCCATGAATCATGTGGCTTCTTTTTTCATGATCAAAGTCAATTAGGAAGTGGACTCCACTGTCGCTAAAGTGGAGTTGTAATTTGGGTACATGTTACTAGTAGAGGGCTTTTCCCTCTGGAACATTCACTTTGGTGACAGGAATGAGGGCAGACAGCTTAACGTGGTGCCTGCCACCCAGATTAGCGACTTGTGATATTTCTCTGTAAGGAGGAGTGTGTTGAGGGAGCACTGTATGTGCTTGATGTCCTCCTTTAACTGTGATGCTGCAGCCCTTGATGTCCTCCTTTAACCGTGATGCTGCAGGTTCCTGCCTTCCCGGCCCTTCCGGACCATCATGGTTTCTCCCTGTCCCCATCTATACATTTGACAGATAGGAGGCCCTGACATTCTTTGCTGAGTACATACAGACCTGTGGGTTTGGCTCAGGCCTTTGATTAAGACATATGAGGCACCACAGGATGATAATGACCATGATCATGAAAATGATGACAGTGACCGTGTGAACCACAGCCACTGTCATTAGGCCAAAGCTATACTGTACCAAGTACTGTGCCAATGCTTAGAAACAGCCAGTTAATCCCAGCTGAGCCAGATGGGGCACACTTGTAATACTGTAACACTGGCACTCAGGAGGTAGAGGCAGGAGGAAGATCAAGAGTTCAAGAACATATAGCAAATCTGCATATAGCAAATCTGAGACCAGCCTGGGCTATATGAGACTGTCTCAAAAAGTACACACACACACACACACACACAAACACACACACCCTCCCCATAAAGAGGTAGTATAATTACCTGCATTAATAAGATAAGGAAATTGAGGCTCACAGATGTTTAACATCGTGCCCAAGGTTTCTATTTAATAGGAGGCAGTGACAAAACAAACTGGAGTCAGATCTAGAATGACCGATTATACTATACACTTTTTGATTAGGTATAGAATTGTGAAATGACAAAGATCATTATATGACCCTAACTGCTCAAATTGTGTTGGCAATATTTCCCTGAGATAGACACTCAAGGTAAAAGCTCTTCAGAACAGACCCAATTTAAAGAGGGCATTTTCTCTCTCTTTCTTTCCTCTTTCTTTCTTTCTCTTTCTTTCTTTCTCTCTGTCTCTCTCTCTCTCTCTCTCTCTCTCTCTCTCTCCCCCTCCCTTTCTCCCTCCCTTTGTTCTTTTGCTCTTTTGTTCCTCTGTTCTTTTATTTTATGTGTATGAGTGTATTGCCTGCATGTAAGTTGCACCCTGTTGCACAGTGCTCACAGAGGTCAGAAGAGGGCATTGGATCCCTTAGAACTGGAGTTATGGACCCTTGTTAGCCATAGGTGCTGGGAATCGAACCTGGGTCTTCTGCAAGAACAGTCAGTGCTCTTAACGGCTGAGCCACCTCTCCAGTCCCTTAAGAGAGAATTTTTAATGCTCGTCGACCACAGTATCTGATGGGCTGACACATTTCTTGCTTCTCTCTTGGTTCCTGGGGATTTCTTTGTCCCTCAGTACACTTGCCCAATTTGAACTCACTGTACCCTCTGCCTGTAATGGCTACTACCTTCTCTACTTTGAAAGAAAATTTTCCCGTTCTTCAAGGAGATTTTCCAACATTGCCTCTTCCACGAGGGCTCTGAGCGTCACTTCTAGGCACGTGTGTCCTCTCTGAACCCTACTTCTGCTTCACACCTCTCTCGGCACTGCCCTGATGATGTCTATGTGTTCTTCAGTCCTTGCTCATTTCCCTGCTAGACTCGTGCTGAGAGGAGCAGAGCTGCAGGCAGAGCCAGACGGCAGCTCCGGCTCTACTGAGTGAGAAAGTCACTTAACCAAGTTGACCCTTGGCTTTCTTCACTTGAGCCAATGGAAATAATGAAAACCATCTCCTGGTTTTAGGACAGATGAAACTTAAGGTTCTTTAAAATGTTTTGAAGCTGGGGGTAGAGACATGGCTCAGTGGTTAACAGCACTTGTTTGCTCTTGCTGAGGATGTGGGTTTAGTTCCAAGTATTCACATGGCAACTAAGAACCCTCCATAGCTCCAGTTCCAGGGGACCTGACACCCTCCTCAGCCATTGCAGCACATGATGTACTTACATACGTAGAGGCAAAACACTCATACACATGAAATAAAAACAAGTAAATTAAAAATCATTTTGAAACTAAGTCATTATCATAGTGATTAATGAAATGAATGAAAACACTTGAATAATATAGTCTGTCTTTACATAGTCTGATATAAAATTTTTAAGTGAAATTTTCAGTACAGTCTTAGACCTACACAATTAGATGTATATACAGGCCTTATTTAATAGTCTTGATAGGCCTTATGCATTATAGGAGAGTTAGGAGACAAAGTTAACAAAGAAGAGCATCCAGCTTTCAGAAAGAAAAATAGATTTACCCCCAATACTCATTAAAACCCCGTTCCCTTCCTGGTGCCTCCTCCTAGTACCCTTGCTGTGGCCACAATTGTGTGTAATCATTTGTGCTCACACGTTGACACACGCTGACCGAGGCCCATGGAACCAGGAGCTGGACCTCACTGCAACAGCCTATCGGTGGTTTGAGGGATAACGTCAGGGCCTGTGTGGGAGAAGAGAGTCCGGTACACAATGAATGCTCCTGACCTTTGCTCTCTTTCCCCACTGGAGGCTGTGAACAAAATCCAAGTCCAAGCACAAGGGTGTTGGAGAGCTAGCCACCCGTCACACATGCTAGCAAGCACATCTTTCTTTAGATTGGAAAGTGTTGCCAGTGATAACCTACAGGTGACTTCCAAAGCCTGGGGAGCAAGATCATAGTCCCTAAAGTGCAGCTGCTGAGCACGGGGTGGGTCTCAAGGTCTACTGACAGTACCAGGGCCTCCCGTTTGGAGGGGAGTGCAGCAGTCGCTGCACTGAGAGTGCAAGGCAGTGTCCTTCCAAAGCACCATGCCCAGGACAGACTCATTCCATAGGAAATGGATGCAGTTCCCCTCTTCAGCAAGGAGCTCCCTGCATCCTCGCTACAGCTCAGATGGGACAAGTGAGCCCAGGTCTCCTAGCATCAGCCACGGACAGAGCCCAGAGGGAAGAGGGCAGGCTCCACGGAGAACACCGGCCCTCTCCCTCACTTAGCAATGTGGCTTTGAACATGTGACACAACCTTCTGGGTTCTCAGTTTCTCAACTGTAAAAATGAAAGAAGAGATATAAGCCAGTGCCCAGCACATGGTAGGCTGGGGGAGCCTGCTAGGGAGATCAAATGCAAAAATACATGCATACATGTGACAGCTAGAGCTGTGCCCCTGGCATGTGGCACAGTCAGTGTGAGTGAGTTGCTACTGGCTACCTTGCTGGGGGTAGGGTCTGGGGGTGTCTTGGAACACGGTCAGAGGAAAACCACACAGGATGGCAAAAGCCCTTTGTGTGCTCTGAGCTCAGGTGTGAGACACTGAGAGGATCTTTAGAAGTGGTCTGTATACAAAGTCACACACTTGATTCCCAGGCCCAGCTCTCTGGCCTACCAACCATCGCTGCTGAATGAGTTGTTTAACTGCAGGAGCCTCAATGTCCACCTCTAGAAATATCCTCACTAACTCCATTTGGTGCACTGAGTGCTACAGAGGATTGATGGGTCTCAAAGACCTCTCACAAAAGCAAGCGGATTATGATGTGTCTGCCTAGCCAGCCTCTCTTCCAAGGGGGAGGACAGCACCCACAGTCACTGGATTTCTATAGTTCCATATCCAAAAGGCTTTGGTTCAACAGAGATATGGGCCTATAGAAGCAAATGCACAAAAGAACACTTAAATGGTCTGTCCACACACAGCCAATGTCTATCTGCCATCTGCTGCCCTCGTATAGTATGGGTGGTCCACCTTCCAGAAGGCCATTCCTATCAATGGCTCTGTCAATGTCTTCCTTGATTTGCAAGTTTCCTGTCTTGTGGGAATTGTATATGAACTCCCTGGCTAGAATGAGCTGTTGTCTCCTGGGAGAACCCACATGGATGAGCTTCAAAGTCTGGTATCATACTGTCACCAGCTAGCTATATTTCTAGGTGTTCCTTGTATATCTGGCTTTCTAGGAACATCTCAATGATTCAAAAGCAGCAAGAAGCTTATTCAGAATTGTCCTTCATCACCCAGGAGGACGTAATGCACTGGAAAAAGAAAAAGCTGGGCATGGTGGACATTCACAATTCCAGCACTGGGAAGGTGGAGATAGGCAGTCCCCGGGGCTCACTGGCTACCTAGCCCAGCCTACTTGGCAAGTTTCAGACCAGTGAGAATCACTGTCTCAAAGAATAAAAGGTATACAGTGCCTGAAGAACACCACCTGAAGTTGTCTTCTGGTCTCCATGTACACAGATACCCATACATACACACATGTGCACTTCTAAACACATGTGTACCCATACAAACACACAACAAAAGAGGGAACCAAGATTCAGATTTTAAAACTCATGGGTGAGTGGGGGGTGGTGGTGCATGCCTTTAGTCCCAGCACTCAGGAGGCAGAGGCAGGCAGATCTCTGGGAGTTCAAGGACAGCCTGGTCTACATAGTGAGCTCCAGGCCAGCTGGGACTAAAGGGAGACCCTGTCTCAAAAAAGGCAAAAAAGAAAAAAAAAAAAAAAAAAAACCAACCAACCAACCAAACAAACAAACAAACAACAAACCTCATGGGCACTGGGGCTGAATGAAGCTCTGACCCAGCATTGCTGTCCTTAGAAGGATGTGGCCGTGTACTTATGGTTCTGTAGTTTTACTGACAGGGGAAGCATGAGCAGCAGAAAAAGCACCGTGATCCCATAGCCCTCTTTCCCACACACGGTTCCCCTCTCCTTCCCATACTACTGTGGTCCCTGTGGAAGAGAGTGCCTGAGCCCTGCTTCCCACTGTGTCCCAAACCCCGGGCACCCTGTGACACCCCATCATACTGACTTCCTCTCCATTAGTGCTAGGCATTTTCAGAGCCAAAGAATAGCCACTAGGGAAACAAATTACTCCCATGGAAGTGGAATTAAATTATGTCACTGTCCAGTAATGAGGGTGGGATCAAAGTAAGGTTGGGGGGAATTCCTTCCAAGGATGCTGGAAACCTGCATCAGTAACACCACTTCCACGCTCACTGCGTGACGTTGCAGGAGCGGTCCAAGCTACCTCCGGGGCCACCTCCTGGTCCATTGTTGCTATGCTGCCTCCTCCAGGCTCTTGAAACCGCCCCAGGTAGGGCCCTCATGACTGGGGAGAGGGTGTCATTCTGCAGGCCCATCAAGCCCCGTGCTGTCATGTAGAGGGAAAGTACTCATAGACTTGGGGCCTGTCTTTATTTTAAATTTTTAATTTATTTTTATATGTATGAGTATCTTACCTGTATGCATGTCAGTGCACGGTGTGTGCAATGCCCATAGGGGTCAGAAAAGGACACTGGATCCCCTGGAACTACAGTTGTTAGGTGCTGGGAGCTGAACCCTGGTCCTCTATAAGAGCAGAGAGTGATCTTAATCGCTTAGCCATCCTGGCGTCCTGGAGACAAATCCAAACTCAAGAGCACTTGGGCCGCTAACTAACTCAATGTGTGCTATCTGTTAGGGTACCAGGGGACAGAATGCCCTGGCTACTGGCTCTTAGTAGTAAGTACTGGTGCCTGAGTGTCACTTTATCCACACAGAAGTCTGTTATCTACATCGTGGGTCAGGAGACAGGCTCAGTGAGAACGGTTCTTGTATAAAGTTACACAGTAACCGTGAACCTGACGGAGGCGCTAAGCCAGGTGGGTCCGACTCAGAGCACTGGGCAGCCACCTCCAGCACTTGTTCTTCTGCCCCTCCTATGCCATTTCTGGTAGCTGCTTTCAGTCTCCTGTGATCTAGACTTCGGATCTTAGATGTGGAGAACTTGGAGCCTCTGTTCTTTTCTTTCCTGTCTTATGGACTCTCTGCCTGGCATCTGCTGGTTCTAATCCTGACCCTCCTTTCTCTCCTCCAAGAAACTTGCTGAACACGTGCTAGACCTGGACACAGGAAGCCCAGCCCGGTGAGTGGCTTCTGCCTCTATGGAGCTCTCAGCCAAAAGCTGGAGACAGATAACACTCAATGCAATGTTACAGTCGCTCCTATGTGACTGTGGACAGTGTTACAGGTGAAATAAAGGCATATGACTGAGCTCCTGGCTCAGTGTGACAGGTATCAAAGGACCTTCTCCAAATAAGTGACATTTAATTTAAATGGAGTTCTTTTGTGGGTTTTTAATTTGGGTTTGCTGAGACAAAGCCTGGCTATGTCAGGCTGGCTTTAAACTCATGACTATCCTCTTATCTCAGCCTGCTGAGTGCTGGGATTACAGAAGTGCACCACCAGGCCTGGCTTGGGAGCAAAGCTCTTGAAAAAGAACTGAGAAGGAGAACGAGGTGGCAGGTGGTACTCTGCAGAATGAAGATCCTTTGGCCTTTTTGTGTCTCAGAGTCACCTGTGACCCCACCAATCTTAGCTGCCCCAAGATCGGACACAAAGTTCCAAGCTTGCAAGACAGTAAGGAAACTGGACACTGGGGCTTGGAATTCAGCCCTATCCATATGAAGAGGCTCTCGCAATGAGCAGCAAGAACACTGAACTATCCACACCTGGTGGTTTCCCAGGAATCCCCTCTGGAAGAAGAAGAAAGAAAACAATGGAGACATAAGGATGGCCATAGAGGCATTATTTATAGCAACAAATGGAGTATAGCAGATGTTATACTAATGGCAGAAATGCAACAGAGCCAGTGAACTTCACAATAAGGGGACCTGTGCCATGTTTGAAAATATCTGCATGGAAAAACATGGCCGTGAAAATGGTAGAAGTACATCAACCTGCACAGCCAGACCACTGCACGTAGGTGGTGGCTATTATCCCTTAAGGAGGTCAAGGAGCACAGAGAAACTCCAGGAAGTCAAAGTCAGACTTTGGTCCCTAGAACCTAAGTTAAGAAAATTTATTTAAAAGCCATGTGTGGTATGCACTTGTAATTCCAGCACTGGTCAGGTAGAAGAGACAGGCAGACCCCTGGGGCTTGCTGGCGAGCCCAGCCTTTGGGTCCAGGCCAAGGAGAAATGTTGCTTAAAAAAAGAAAACGATAGACAGTGCTGGAAGTACATCCAAGGTCTGTACGAGACCCTGCCTGCTGCAGTATCTTGAAATTCTAAGCTACATCTTAAAGTTTTCTCAGCAACACTTAAACATCTCATAGTTGAGACATTATTTTAGGTGATCCCTGAGTTCGTCAACCACCCTCCCCCATTTTTTTTTTTTTTTTTTTCTTTTTTTTACAGGGTCTCCCTTTTACCACTCTTCTTAAGAACAGTGTCTGGACCAGGAAGGGAAAAGTGATTTCTAGGCTCAGAGTGAGGAGAGGAGATTGACTATGAACAGAGGGAACTTTCTGGAAGAGAGGAAATGTTCTCTGCCTGGCTGGCCTTGGAGGTAACAGCTATTCCTGTTTGTCAGAATTCATAGAATGGCATGCCTAAACCATGCTGAAGCTTCTCTATGTGCGTGGCATCTTGATAGATCTGATCCAAGAAGCATGGCCAGGAGCCTGGAGTCTGAGTGGGCATGAGGGTGGGCGAGCAGTCCTGAGTTGTGGTTGGGGCATTAGGTCTTAAGGGCATAGTCAATGCTGGCCTTGGGTCTTAAGGGTATAGTCAATGCTGGCCTTGGGTCTCACGACACTGTCCAGCCTGACTTCCAGCCTCTCCTAAGCACGCCCTCTCCTGCCTTGCTTAGGGAGGTAACAGCGACCTGGAGCTATTAGCTGCAGCTCTACCATTCCTTGACTCATAAGCCTCTTAATTACATTTTTTTCCAATTAAAAACAAATGAACAATCAAAGAAACAAGCACATCGAACAGCCCACTGCCTGACAGTTCTGCTGCCAAGAAGATTACTAACCAAACTGTTCTGTTGTGGGGCAGCTCTGTAGATGGAACATTTTCCTTCATGCTGAGCTGAAACATGTTGAATGAGTCATCATTTCAGCCCGTCTTTTGTTTGTTCATTTTTATTCCTGCCTTACAGATGTCACAGTAAGAGCTTAAGGAAGATGAGGCCATGATGGCAGGGTTAGTACCTGCAGAGGGATGGCACGGATACCCTTCCTCTCATTCCAGACATGTGCACCCCAAGATAGCCCACTCCACATGGACATCTCTCTTAGAGCCAGCTGGGGCCTTTTGCCCACTTTCTGTGACTGTGGGTACATGTGGATATATGTGGGGGGGGCATGATCATGTCTGTGCAAGTGGGCAGAGGCCTAAGAAAGACAATGGGTGTCCTGTTCTATCACTGTCTACTTTATACCCTTGAGACTGGGTCTCTCACTGAACTTGGGGTGAAGCTGGCAGCCAGTTACAAGAATCCTCCTATTCTCCCTTCTCCTGGTGTCGGGGTTACTAAAGAAACACACGTGGCCATGCCAGGCTATTTACGTGTATGCTGGCAATTCAAACTCAGGTCCTCATGCTTGTGCAACAAGCACTCTGGCCCACTGAGCCATCTCCCAAGCCCCTCCTGCCTCTGTCTTCTGAAGCCCCACAGAGTTAGTCTATCCACTCTCCGTGGCAGCATTTTAGACAACTGCAGAGACCCATCTCTAAGCCTTCCTTTTGGGAAGCTGGGAGACATCTGTCTGAGATCTGTTCTAAAGAGCACAACCTACAGACACCTGCTATTAGCAATTGCTACCAGAACAGCATGAGGAACTCAATCTTGGAGCGAAAGGCATTAATGTAGAAGCCTGAGTCTTCATCGCTTCTTCCCCCTTGTGAAAGACCAAGTTCAATCATTTCCGTCTCCCATCTTTTGGGCTATAAAACTAAATCTATGGCTTCTGTCCAAAAGGCCTGATGTGAAGCTGAAGAGAAAGGAAAGAAAAATGAGCCTTACCACTCTAATAACACCCGGGCCTGAAGTGCAACAGGCCCTTGCTTATGAAGCAAATGATATCTGAGATGCGATGCTAAATGACAGGAACCAGTGGGGGTGGGGGAGGGACTTATTATCCCCCTAGCTTCTGTGGCTAAGGCTTTCCTCCTCGTCTCATGTCCAACCCACCCGGATCTGAACCCCCCAGAAGATGAAATGAACAGCATGCTTTGGTTCACACCAGTCTATGTAGACAGCGCACACAGCCTTGAGCATTCTGTACGGTCTTTCATTCAATGAAGCCTTTCTGAGCATGGCCACCTTGTGCCATGCTCTGTGCGCTGGACAGGACATGCAACCGAGGGCAAGATTAGGGGATGCTGAGTCTACTGCCCCTTCCTGCCGCATTGCTGCCACGCTGCAGAGCAGTACGTGAGGTGTTTGAGTTTGAAGAGAGTTGTGTGTTTGAGTACTTGTTCCCTACCTGGTGGCACTGCTTTGGAAGGTTGTGGAACCTTTAAGAGGTAGAGCCTTGTTAGAGGAAGTGGAGCGGCCCCTTCTGTTTCCTAGCCTGGCTTCACTGTCTGTGTATTCTCTATGCTTCCTGTATACAAAAGGTATCCAGTTGCTTTTCCTTCTTAAGTTGTAAGCCTAGAACAACTCTTCCTTCTTTATGTTGCTTTTGTCAGTATTTTTCATTATCAAGGAGAAAAAGTGACTAATACCTAGGGTAAAAGGTAAGGTCAGAGATCTTTAGGGAGTCCACATTCTCTGAAAATATCCTTTTTTTTTTTTTGTATGTGTATGAATGTACTGTCTGCATGTAGGTTTGTTCACCCGTGTCGTGCAATGCCGCGGAGGTCAGAAGAGGGTGTCGGATTCCCCTGGAACTGGAATTCTCCTGGAATTGGAGTTACAGACAGTTCTCAGCCGCCATGTGGGTGCTGGGGATCGAACCCGGGTCCTTTGCAAGAGCAGTCGGTGCTCTTAACCGCTAGGCTATCTCTCCAGCCACTCCTTTTTTTTTTTTTTTTTTGCCCAAGTTCATCTCTATTAACACTTTCCAGATGGCCTCAAGAATGAAATGAGCCAGGTTTGACTAGAGCCAGAACTGCAATAACGTTCCACCAGGCAAAGCTCTCTCCATAGCTGCCCTTTGAAGAATAGCAATTTAGCTTAGCAACGTTCTCACTTATAAACTAAACTATCACCACTTTAAACAGGAGCTCTCCTTTTAGTTTTTGCAAGCCACATTCAGTTTCTGGTAGAGGTGAAAATATGACCTAATTAATAAAAGACTCTGTTAGGGCTTCTGAGTATGCAGCAATGCATGCTCCTGCTATAGAGACCCAAAGCCATTATATAGCCCACGATAGTGATCCACACCCTATATGTTATGGTGCAGTTTCCTACAGGCAAGGAACTGTTGGGCGGGAGGGCCTGGGTGGGATCGTCCGGACCTATCCCATCCTGGTTGAGATAACTGAGGTCCAAGGAGTGGTAGTGACAGTCTTTCCAGGCCACCAGCAAGGGCTGTCTCCTTGACAACAGGCCCATGGTGTCATTTGGCCACCTAAGGCAGTTCTCTTTATTCCTTCTACTTTGCAGAAGTAGAAACAAGGCCCCAAAGGTTATACTACTAGAGACTAGCAGGTCTGAGGTCCCACAGAGCCTGTCAGACTGAATCTTGTCTTCTTTCCCACTGAGAGTGCTGCATATAGAGACAGCACAGAGAATGCATCCCTTACTCTTCAGAGTGGGCCTGGACCTGGGTGTGGAAGAGCCAACCCAAGGTTCAAATGGAAAGTCATTCTCAGCTCCTATTCTGAGGCTCTCTAGCCAGACAGGTGCTGGAAGCATCCTCAAGATAGTAATCCGAAGCTCTTCTATTGCCTTTTACACAGCTGCTCAGAACACAAGGGAAGCTGTCAGTTTCATCTGGATACAGGCAACTGTCAGTGAAGCAAAATCAACTTTTGTCCTAGTTAAAGACAAGACACGAGAGGCATTTTAGATGATTCTTCTTGTGGCTGCTCTCCTGGAATAGTCAGACATCCCTACAAATGGGCTCTGACAAGTGCACTGGTTGTTCTTGCAGCTGATCCTGTGACTAATGCAGGCTGGGACACTGGCAGGCTAGAGTAAGATAGGCTTGGCCCAGGTCCTGCCTCGAAAGATAACGATCCACTCGACCTTGCGACAGTGATATCAGTAACACCATTATTTCACTTGCACTGGGTGTTTACTTCGTGCCACCAAGGGGTTAGGTACTTTATTTAATTAAATTAATTAACTAGTTAATTAATTGATCGGGACAGAGTCTCCCTGTAGCCCCAGCTGTCCTGGAATTTGCTATGTAGACCAGGGAGACCTCTTTTCACAGAGCCTCTTCCTCTGGCATGCTGGGATCAAAGGCATGCACCACCACGCCTGGCTAGGTACTTTATATAAACTATCTTCCTTGAATTTCACACCAACCCTGTGATATACTCTTGTTCCCACCTCACAGACAGGGGAACTAATGTTGCAGAGGATAAGTACCAAAGTGAGCTGCCTTTTGCAGAAGCCAGGCTCTCAGTGGAGACAGCTGTTCTTGGTTTCTTCCTCTGTAAGCTAGGTCAATCATCCCAGACAGGCCCATTATGAGGACACTGTAGAAATGGGAAACTGAGGATCAGAGTGGTTAAGAGGTGTTCAACCAATTAAGTCTCCATCACGGTAGTCTAACAAATGCATACTGACAAAACCAGTTTATGCGCTAAGGTGGGTGGGAAACATTTCCTGGGATCCCACCTATGGATGAAGAGCTATGGCGGTCGGTGGATGCTGAGGAGGGAGAGTCAGTTTTCTCCATGGACTAGCTTCCCAAGAGGTTATCTAATCCCAAATGGTCAGCCCTAAACACAGGTACATATGAGCGCCACTAAGTGGATTCAGTGCCTTATTTATATATGTATATTTATAAATTATATATATATGCCTATGTAACAATAATCAAAGAAATTGAGAGGGAGTCAGAAGACATGGAAGGAGTTGTAGGGGGACCTGGAGAGGTGTAAAATATGCAAATATAGGACTCAGCTATGCAATTCTCAAATAAGAGAGAAATATGTGTGTGTGTGTGTGTGTGTGTGTGTGTCCTTGAAAACCAGTCTTGGCCTAATGGCAGCTATGTCATTTTGCCGAGTACAGGATCCTAAAATGCTTTTACCTTCTCTGAGCTTTAAATGCCTCATGAGAAAATAATACTGATTCTATAGAATTGTTGTGAGGGTCCAAAGAGATGACGGTCCATGGTAAAAAAACATTCAAAAAACAAAATATTAAGATGAGAAAGTTATAGAGTGTGAAAAACTGAGCTCAAAAGAGTAAAATGTGTTTCCAAAAGCATCTGGATGCGTGTGGTTGGGTGAGTCATGGTCCGAGTGCTTACCACATAACAGTGGGTGAGTCACTTCAGCTCCCTGGGTCCCAGGGTCCTCCTATGTAAATGAGGTTTTAATCCATTGGGGTTAGGAGATTGCAATGAAAAAGCACACATGAAGTGCTTGGTCAGAAAGCAGCATGTGAGAACTCAAGATCAAAGCTGATTACTCTTACGAATGACAGTGACCGCTGTTATTTTTACTACTCTACCAATATTTTTGTTTTACTGCAAATGGTCCAGGAACAATTCAGATGCTGTAAAAATAACACATTATTGCCGCAGACGCACAGCCTTCCCTCTTATCACTGTCTCCATGTTATTCTGAAAGTGGAATTGTCTAGAAAAGGAAAGGTGAGGCAGTCAGCTGGAAAGCGAGGATCGCTGTAAGTCATGGAATAAATGGGGCTGGGCATCCTCCTGGCTGCCTGTCTGAATGGGGAACCTTTGGAGTCAGAAACCCTGAGATATTATTGCAAGGCTGTGAGAAGGACCTCCCTTGGGGGCTCGCCGCAGCCAAGTGAAGCTTGCTGGGGTGAGGGAGGGCTGGAGGAGATGGCCAAGGCTCCACAGTCTTGATGGCTTCTCTCCTTTCCCATGAAAATATCAGTAAGTATCTCTGCAATTTAAAGGTCACTAGTTGCTCATTTTTCAACCCGGTCCCCCACTAAGAGGCTGAAAGTCAAATGATCTGTCAGGATCCCAGATATGGCTGCCCTGGGCAGCTGCCAGCACAAGGGGTGTTCCTTCCTGCCCTCTGCTTCTGTCTCCCCCTCTGCTGGCAAGGTGTTGCAATTCTTATCTGGAATTTGATAGGGTGTAGAAAATAATTACAAATGAAAAGGTTATTCATAATTTTTAAATGAGTTAATTAGTAAGACCAGTCAGACTCACTCATTACAGTAATTAATAATTGATTATACTTGAAATTAAACACAATTTTTCATCAAAAATCTAATTAAATATCTGTGCTTTTTGCCTGTTGATTAGATCAGTTGGTCTGCTAGAAAAGAGTCTTTGTTAAGAATATTTGTGCTTGGCTGAGACAATTAATTTGATTTTTAATAATTGATAGTTCCTTACCAGTTAGGCATCATAGCCTGTAATTATGGCCGAGCAACAAGATGTTCACATACTCATCCTGGCCCACAGTAGCTGGAAGAGACCAGGTACCACGATTGCCACACCCGGGCCTTGAAGAAAATGGGTGGATGGTCCCCACACCTGGAGTGCATTTACCTGCTTTCCTCAACTCCAGGCTCACAGGCACCCTGGTGGTACTGGGTGGCACCTGTTTTCTAGATGAGGGAACAGTGAACTGATCAAGGGTGGACAGGGGCCCAGTGTAAGAGCCGGGAGTGGATTTTTGGGCTGGTAGATACTGGGGCCATGTTCTTCCTAAAGGCTTGCTCAGTCCATCCAGAAGACAAGCAATACTCGGCCTTGCCTCTTGGCCTGTTCCTTGGGTGTGATTTCAGGCTAGCCTTAAAACTCTTATCAGAAGCAGGTGTTGACTCTCAGCAAGGACAGTTAAGACTACCCTCGCTGGAGACACGGTCTCTTCAGCTGACCTTAGACCTGCCCCCTTCTCCCCTACCTGCATTGTCATTATCTCATCTTATTTGAAGCCATCGGCTTTTCCGGACTAGTTTATTGAGAGAACTTACCAATGGCTCTACCATCAATTCCTTTCTTTCTCCTTCTGAAATGAAAATCTGACTGTGGCCTACCCCTGCTGACAGCCCTTTAATGGTTCCCTGACTGTCTATTCAATAAGGTGCCTAGTTTGCTGCAAGGTAATTATGAGAGACATAACTAATCAATCACAGAGATTCTTTTCCATTTCATATAAATAGAACCTCAGGATTCTTCTTAACATGGTTGTCTAGACAGCAACAACAAATCCGTTAGTAGAAGACATATACTATGTGAACCATTCTGTCTTGTTGGAGTCATGCAGTTCTGTTAAGCCACAAGCAGAAAAAAGACCTGATATACCAGAGATCTAAGAAGATTCTCAGGAGCACACAATTCTGATTGTTTTTATGAAACTGAGGACTCTGCAGAGGAAGGTGATCTTACAGTTTATATCATCACTCAAATCCTGTCCATGTTCAAAGCATTTCTCTAGTGCTTGGGTAAGTGGTGACCCATGCTCTGTTAATCATTCCTAGAGATAGCATGCACTTCCTCCCAAGACAGGCCTGCCTTCTGCATCCATAGCAACCACTTGTTAGCGGGTTCTTTGCAGAGGGAAGCACTATGGTTGTTGTTTTTTTGTGTTTTTTTGTTTTTTGTTTTTTTTCTTTGCCTCTGCCAGTTAGTTGGATTTCTATCCACTGGTTCATACTGAAAACAATCTTGTTTGCTTCCAGAATTCTCTCTGGCTTTCTTAACATGGTTTCAAGGCCCATTTAGGCTAGCCTGACCTACCTTCCATCTCAGAATTGAGGGTTGTAAAGGGCACTGAAGGTTAAGCTAGCCTCCCTAGGGTGCTTTTCCCAAGAGGCTTGTTAACAGAGGACACAGACACTGAGCCCACACATCTCTTCAGATTAACTTCTTTCTCAAGAGGAGATTGAAGTAGGAAAGTAGACTTTGCTAGAAGCATGTCTGAAGAATTCTGAGTGGAAGCCACCCGGCTGGAGCAGGGTCACAGGACCGGGACTTTCTCATACCACGGACGTGCCCTGGGGTCAGGGAGGCAGCTCCTAGCCAGTGTGGCTCTGTGCCTCCTCACTTCCCTTGGCCAGCTCTCCACTCACTGGGACCTGATGCTTCTCATTCAGGATTTCCTTGAGTTCTGACCGCAGCTTACGAATCAGGGTGGCTCTACAGTGCTGTCAGACCATCTCGCCAGAGCCTCACCTGGTGCTTTCCTGAAAGTTTCCTTCCAACTCCAGAATATTCCACCTCACCACTCCTCACTGTAGTCACATGGTACAAACAGGAGAGGGCTGCCTACTGCGCAGCCTCTCTAAGTTGTCATTTTATCTGTAGTGATTCTGATCTATGACAGTCAATGCCACAGACCACCACTCAGAGTCCCCACCATTTTACGGCTCGGTGCCAGGCACTCAGCACATAAAGGACAGATGCTAAGCTTCCTTCCCAGTCTAAGCACAGAGGAGAGGGAGGAGGACCCTGCAGAGCTGGCCACTATGGTATGGGGCACAGGCCAGTCCAGCACAAGGTTTCTTGGCTTCCCCTGTGTGCTATGACCGTGGTGCTGGTGCAGGGTCTTTTGTGGCCCCAGGTTCTTTGGTTCCTGCCCTCTGGGCCAAAGGGCAGCCATGGGGAGCTTGGGGGGGGCGGTGTGCTTACCCACAAAGTATGCCAAAAGGATGACCAGCGTAGCAGAAATGACGATCGCACTCAGGGCTGCACATTTCCAGTTGCAGTACTTGGAGGGTTTCTTGAGGTTAAAGGCTGGTCGGGAGAAGGTGCTGCGGGGCAGCGGCCGAGGTGGGGGTGAGTACACGGTGCTGGACGTTAGGGGGTACCCTGGAGACGTGGTGCAGAAGAGTGGGGAGGTGCCTCCAGGCTTGAAGAGGAAGTGCCTGTGGGTGGAGAGACGTGAGAACCTTTCAGGGCCTGCCAGCTGACCAGACACCCAGGCCAACCTGCAGGACAGAACTCAGAAGAAGAAGAAGAAGCATGCAGAGGAGCCTGGAGAAAGAGAGAAAGAAAGAACCACCACCACAGGGGAGATGACAGGGTCAGGGAGAATCACAGACCAGATCACAAAGAAGGCACACGAAGACACGTTTTCACGGAGCACTAAAGGGACAACGCTCCCTGTAGGAACACCCACCCAGGCGAGAAGGAGCTACCCACTCAACAGAGGCTGCCCTGGAAATCCTTTTCCTGGGCCCGATGGGACCTGGAGGGTGGGCAGGGCTTGGTCTTTGGAAACAAACACTGAAGTCATCATGATAGCTCAGAAAGAGTCTAAAACCCTGTCTATTTCCTGGAGACAACCGAGACATTTTTTTTTTTTCTTGTTCTAATACCTGAATTCCTCTGTACCTTAGTTAACCATTGGAACCCCTTCTTTTTAAATGGGGATTTGTTGGGGGGGGGTGGAAATCAAGAAGTCACCACTAAGTTCTGCCTGTGACTGAGTGGCTGGTCACAATGCCTTCCGAGCCATCTGCTCAGAAGCTTGGCTGCTGTGTGCAGAGCCCAGGTAAAAGCTGTGTGGACAGATGGATGGCTCCATCCCACCGTCTGGTTGCAGTTTTGAGCATAGCAGGGTATGGCCAAAGCACATGGTTGTGGCCAAACAAGGTATTTGGAAAGCTTCCACAGCTTGGCCTGAACCATGGCTGTGAGACGACTTGCACATAGCTTGAGAAATGGGGTGCACAACTTCCACTGCTTATCTCTGAAATCTTAGGGCAAGCCTAACTCTCCTGGGATATAAGACACACAGGCCACAGAGTGTATACTCAGGCCGGAGTACATAAGATACAGGGCCTATGCTGCATACAGATTGCTATGTGAGATGGTGTCCAGAATGGAGAAGGCAGCCAATGAGATGGCAAGAGCTGCATATTAACAGTGCTGCTGTTAATATGCTGCGGAGGGAGGGCAGGGTGTTCCAAGGACAGACTTGTAAGTTGAACATGGGCTTGGGGATGGGCATGCAACGTGGTATCCCTTCCCCGAGATGTTCCCAGGGAAAGGTCTTGGGGTTCCGCATGCAAGTGCAGGAGCGACAGGAAGAGCACACACAGGGAGGAGGAGCACGGGGATGCCACCTACCCGTCACCGTAAGCCCCGTCATGGCGGGAGGCGCTGAGAATGTCCATCTCAATGAGGTTGTCCTGCAATGTCCCTAGGAATGGCTGCTTGCCTAGGTTTCTACACACACATGGAGACATGAATGAAGCAATGAGTCATGCACCGATGAAGGGATAGTAGAGAAACACACGAAAGTGGCTGTTGGTTGCGGCTGTGCGTGAGACCAGCAGGGCCATGGGTTCCAGGCAATAGGTCAGTGTGCAAGCCATGTGTGCAAGGGCTCTACCTGGTACGCAGCATCCAGAGGGAACGTGCTCTATACAAACCTGCGTGGCTGGCAGCTGCACACATCCAATCATAGTTCTCACGGAGCAGGAATGGCACGTGCCCAGCCCTGAGCTAGGCATGTAAAATTCATTTTCTTTAAAATAGGCTAGGGCTATCCCCACACTAAGATGAGGAGACCAGCATGTGGAGCCATGCTGGGACTTGCCAAGGTCACAGCAAGCAAGGCTCAAAGTAAAAGTCCTAGCTTGTTTATCTGGCTCTAAAGGCCACTTTTCTTCTGTACTCGACTGGCACCATGTCTGCTTTAGTGGCAATGAGAGCCACCTATGTGACTTCTCTATGGTTAAAAGAGAACCAAGCACTGTGGCTATTGGGTAAAGCAGCAGAGCATTCTGGGGAGTTGTGCTCTGTTGAGGCCCAGCCTGACCCCAGAGACCCCATCAGTGGGTTGAGAAGGGGTCCCTGGGTTTATGCTAGCCCTGGTTGGAGTCCCTCAGCCCTGCGGGAACCTGGCTGGGAATTGGTCAGCAAGGATGACAGTCCCCTGAAAGTAAAGGGAGGGGCTCTTTGTCCTTAACTGAGGACAATGTAGTGCTTACCAACTCACCTGACTGTAACGTGGAATATTCTAGCCCCCCTTGCCCATCTGGGTCTCAGTGGTGCCTGCTGGATGATGCCACTTATCCCTAAACACTCTAGATTCCATTTCCACTATGTCAAGACTGCTGCTAAGTCACAGTAAGACACACTCAAGGGGACAGATGGCATCAATGCCTTTCACCCACACCTCCTCAAACCAAAGGGAAGGGGACTATAAAGGCAAATGAAGGTCTCGTGTTGCGAACATCCCAGGGTCAAGGTACCACTGGTCTGCAGCTGTGGCCACTGATACTGAGGTGCTAATGGGATCTTTTATTTTGCAAAATCACAGAGCAGAGCCCAAATCCACCAATGACAGATTCTTCTACTGGGGTTCAGGGCCCCTGAGGTTCCCACAGTGCCTGGGAGGAGTACAGGGGTGGGAAGTTCTTTAGAACAGCTTCATTATTACCTACAGGCAGGGAGCCCTGGTGATGAGAGGCTGGGGGACAAGGAGGATCTGGGGCAGGGAGCCCTGATGATGAGAGGTAGGGGGACAAGGCGGATCTGGGTGTGGTCCCAGCTCTATCAGTCACTTGCTTTTGGGAAGTGAGTCAGTAACTCTGAGCAGCCATCAGAGAATGATAATCCTCAGTTACACAACCACAGTGAGATATCGGATCACTTCTCTGCCTTGAGCCCTCCCCATTCCTTGCTGGGGTGTAAAGATCATATAAGATCTGCCTCCCTACTGTTCCTCAGAATTCATGGTCTGTGCTGAAGATCCCCTGGCCTCCTTTGCGTTACTCAAATGAGCTGAGCCTTTGCTTCCATCAGCCTGGATTGTTCTTCTGTAAATATCCACATGGATCACACATCCTCTACAGCTATGACTTCCCACCTGCCCACGGCAGTTCTGACCTCGCCCCATCCACTCTGATTCCTTGCATTGCTTTAGTTACACACACACACACACACACACACACACACACACACACACGCACACAAAGTCTAACCATGTGAGGAAGATGATAGAGCAGTGCAAGGGCTGAGGGGGGAAGGATGGGGAACATAGAAGAACTTAACTGCTTACTGTGTTTCTTCAATTTCAGTTCTGTGAGGTGAAAGCCCTTTCTATCTTGCTCACTGCTATGTGCTCAGAGTCTAGAAGGTCACCTGATACATACAAGCAGGCACTACATAGATCTGTGTGGCGTGCTGAACTGGGGATATGCAGAGGGAAGCCTGCCTGGCACATGGCGTGCACGAGCGCGCGCGCGCGCGCACACACACACACACACACACACACACACACACACAGTCGGTGTCTAACTGAACATGGCAGTATGTGGTTGTTATTAGTATCTCTTCCAGTCTCTTGTTTTAAGAGGGATTTTGGTTTCTCTATGGCCCACATTGCCTGGCGTGAGCAGGCCCCACACTGTCCCCTCAGAGGGCTCAAGAGTTGTGCTGCCTTCCTGGGACTGACACCAGCTGCAGTCTACTCCTGGGAACCTTTGGGATTTGGGGTCATCTCACGGGCCAGACCATGCTTCCAGAGAGTCTAGGCCACACTGCATGACTACCAGAAAAAACAGTCAAGCATGTTCAAAGAACAAAAGACATAAACAAATAAAATGATAATGGTGGGATTTTCAATGCCTGGATCAAGTGATCTTTATTTTAATTGTGTATGTATAAGTATGCACCCATGGTCATGTATTCATGGAGGAGCATGTATATGTATGCGTGCATGCATGGTCATGTATTCATGAAGGTACATGTATATGTATGCATGCACGCATGGTCATGTATTCATGGAGATGCATGTATATGTATGCATGCACACATGGTCATGTATTCATGGAGGTGTATGTATCTGTATGCATGCACACATGGTCATGTATTCATGGAGGTGCATGTATATGCATGCATGCACACATGGTCATGTATTCACGGAGGTGCATGTATATGTATGCACACATGGTCATGCATTCATGGAGGTGCATGTGTATGTATGCACACATGGTCATGTATTCATGGAGGTGCATGTGTAAGTATGCATGCATGGTCATGTATTCATGGAGGAGCATGTATATGTATGCATGCATGGTCATGTATTCTTGGAGGTGCATGTATATGTACACATGCATGCGTGGTCATGTACTCATGGAGGTGCATGTATATGTATGCATGCATGCGTGGTCATGTACTCATGGAGGTGCATGTATATGTACACATGCATGTGTGGTCATGTACTCATGGAGGTGCATGTATATGTATGCATGCATGCGTGGTCATGTATTCATGGAGGTGCATGTATATGTACACATGCATGTGTGGTCATGTACTCATGGAGGTGCATGTATATGTATGCATGCATGCGTGGTCATGTATTCATGGAGGTGCATGTATATGTACACATGCATGCGTGGTCATGTACTCATGGAGGTACATGTATATGCATGCATGCACACATGATCATGTATTCATGAAGGTGCATGTATATGTATGCACACATGGTCATGTATTCATGGAGTTGCATGTTATATGTACACATGCACACATGGTCACGTATTCATGGAGGTGCATGTGTATGTATGCAGGCATGGTCATGCATTCATGGAGGTACATGTGTGTGCCCATGTGTGCAGGAGCACTCACGTGAAGGTTAGAGGACAATTTTGGATTTTAGGTAACATCCACCACTTTTGTAGTTTTTCTTGAAGCAGGATCTTTCATTGGCCTAGAGTTTGCCATGCAGGCTGTGCTGGTTGCCCTAAGCCTCGGGGATCTCTCTGACTGTTCCCACGTGTCCAGCGTGGATATTGCAGGGGATATTGCAAGGCCCAGAATTGTTATGTGGGTACTGGGGACTGAACTCAGGTCCGTAGGCTTGCAAGGAAGGTATTTTACTGACCTAGCCATCTCTCCAGCTGTATTTTAACCTGCATAATTTAATTTTTTCCTTTTTTGGGGGGTATTTTTGAGGCAGGATCTCCCTTTTAGTACCAGCTGTCCTGGAGCTCGCTCTGTAGACCAGGCTGGCCTTGAACTCACAGAGATCCACCCACCTCTACCTCCTGAGTGCTGGGATTAAAGACACGCACCACCATGCCTGGCTTAACTTGCATAATTTAAAAAGAAACCTATTGTTTTAATGGAAAGAGCTGACAGTTCTCACTTAAAAGCAGAGTTGGAGGATAAGGAGACAGAGGATGCAGCAGAATGAAGGATTTATTGAACACCACAGTGCCAGATCTTCTGAAAGTGCTTCCCTGTGCACGCTGGCTGACTTGGGTATTAGTTATTGATGTCCCTTGGGAATCTGGGGGACACAGTGCTTGCTGAAAGTGATGGCTATTCAGAATGCTGTTGCTGCACTAAAATGGCCTTATTCTGTAATTTTAAGATTTTGTTTAGTTTCAATTAAAATTACTTGGTCTTGTGTGATTGGGGAAGGAAACTGAGGTGAAGGGAGAGGGGTGTCCTGATCCCAGGCCAGCAGCAGCAGCAGCAGCAGAGCATCACGGGAACCACAGTAGTTCTGATTCCCAGCTCAAGGATCCCCCTATACTTCCCATCCCCCAGCACTTCAGTTCCTCTGAGAAACAAAATCTCCGTGGAATTCTCCCTTGGGACACAGCTTCTGCGCCCACTTGGAGTCACAGCCCCGTGTGGCCTCCTGCTAACCCTTCCTGGTGTCTCAGGTATGAGATGATGACTGACTCATCTGATCTTCACATTCGTGGGTGTTTCTACCTCCTTTTACAGATATGGAAATTGAAGCTTGGGTAGGCTAAGTGACTTTTCAGGGTCACCTAGCAGGGGATGGGACCCAAAGGAGGTGTCACTGATCACAGCTCAGAGCCCTTGGAGAAGGAACTACAGGAGAGCACTGCAGTGCCTTTGGAGCCCTTCACAGAATGGAGAGGAAACAGGTCCCCTTTACACACAGAGTCTGCGGGGCAGCCTGAAGCAGGGGCCTCCAGGCCCACTGTAGGAGCCAGGGCAGGATGAATTTCCCTAAGAGGGCAGACCAAGTAGCCTTGGGAAGAGAAGTCTCCAGACCTTCAGGGACAGCAGGTCTTCAAGATGGCCGCACTCAACAGCCAGTCTGCTCCACAAGCCATTGTCTTGGACTGGGTTTCTATCCACAAAGCCTTGAGGCAGCCATCATCACATCTGATTCTCATGACCACTGAGGGGGTAGGACAGCAGGGATTATACCCCGAGATGCTGCATCTGAGACCCCATGGCATTTGGGGGGGGGCGGTGACTCAGGCAAGCCCATACAAAGTCAGCTATGCAGCTGGCATTTGGGCACATGAATGAAGAAAACAAAAAGCAAAAATAATAAGCCAGCTCTTCAGGCCACAGCTGGCCTTCTGAAAGGCCAATCCCATAATGCCACTTTCCTATTTAAAAATTGTGAACAGCTACTCACTCTTCTGCTACTCTGGCCTTGTGACCACATGAAGAGTGTGACCTCTTTCAGAGACCTGAGCCCTTGTGCTGCTCACTTCTCTATTGTCCTTGGGAGACCCCCAAGCTCCCCCTTCACCCAATTATTTGTAAAACACCTTGCTGGCTCTGTGCCTCTGCCCAACTGCTTCTCAGTGGAGAATTCTTTCCCATGCAAACTCCCACTAATAGATGCCCTGAAAAGCTACTTTTTTTATTTATGTTTTTTGGACAGGGTTTCACTCTGCAGCCTCAAACTCACCATCCTCACATCTTAGTCTCCTGAGCTTGGATTATAGTCATGTAGTTCAACAGCTGGCCCAAGGAGCCACTGTTAGTGATCATGAAGATGGCCTTGGGCTGTGTCTAGGCACAAGGACTTCGGAGTTAAATGTCTTGGCTATCTTGCCTTACCACTTGCTGGCTGTTGGCGCTTAGGCAAGTAAGTAACTTATCTATGCTTCAGATCCTTCCTTTATAAAATGAGGTTGCTAATAAGACCACCTGCTCATGCAGACAAGAGCTAGGATGTAGTCCTGGGAAAAGCTGTTGCTAAATGTGCCCTTGGCATCCAGACAGATGATCTTCAGGAGGGAACCTTGTGTGAATGGATACAGGTAATCTTCTCACCATGTTGTACAAACTACCTGGTCAGCTTAATGCCAAGAACCTGCTTTTCTTTCTGGAGGTTGGAATTTCAGCACTTGTACCTCAGGGGGTGCCCCACATGGCACCCCCAGTATAAACAGTGGGCACTAATCCTCCCAACTGGAAATACTTCGCATGTGCCACAGCCTGTTGCTGGGGGAGGAGAGTGTATCTGTCCTGTGTGACTCCACTGAGTGAGGACTCTGGAATCCTGGGCCTGGTGTGGCTCCCTCTACTTTACTCCGTATACCTTTCCTTTGCTAATTTTTCTTTACATCTTTTTGTGGTTAGAAGCCAAGACCCACAAGTATGACCATTTAGGGAGACTCATGAGCCCTACTAGCAAAGTGCCAAGCCTGGGGTCGTCTGAGGGGCCTCAAACCTACTATGTAAGGGAGAGGTGAGAGGATTAAAGGGTTATGTATAGGAGGTACTCAGAACAGCACCTCACAGCTCCCAAGAAGAGTGCTAAGAGTGTTTGTTAAGATGATTAATAATGTTCTTGCCGGGCGTGGTGGCGCACACCTTTAATCCTAGCACTTGGGAGGCAGAGGCAAGCGGATCTCTGTGAGTTCAAGGCCAGCCTGGTCTACAGAGTGAGTTCCAGGACAGCCAGAGCTACAGGGAGACCCTGTCTCAAAAAGACCAAAAAAAAAAAAAAAAGATGATTAATAATGTTCTCAAGCAGCAAGGCCATGTCCTTCCTGCTTGAAGCCTTTGCTCCATCTGGTATCACACACAGTGCAGGTCCACAACCCTCCTCGAGCTTCTTTATGTGGCAGTGGACTTACAGCTTATGCATGGCTGAGATCAAGTTGCCTGTCCCAACTCTGCAATGCTCATTATACAAATAAAGAAGCCAAAGCTTAGACAGAATAAGCGACTTCACAGGCCATCGGAAGGCACCAGGTCTCATCTGGGCAGTGCATTAGCGCTGGCTTAGTGATTAGCAGGTAGCCCCTTAAGTTGGGCAGGCTGTTCCCCAAATCCAGTGTGATGATAAAATGGGCTCGAGGCTGCTAAACCAAGCCTGAGATGAGCTGAGGCAGAGCAGAGGTCTGCGAGCCTTCTGCTCTAGCTTCCCCTCCATCCGACAGGAACCTGATGGGTTATTAATCAGACAGTCCCTGTGAAATCAATTAAGTGTTTGATGCTGCGGCCTGTCAAAGAGGTGGATCAGAGGCTGGGGGACCCTGAACACATGGCTCCCAACAAAATAACCACAGATGCCCTGTGGAGCTTACCCTAGGTCCAGGGAGCACAGTCTGTGCAGGCTTCTCCCTGCAGGACTCAGTTAACCTTGGGATGTGAGAAGGGAGTGGATCTCAGGAAGCCTCTTCCGCCCTCCCTCGGCTGGCCCCTCGTCTCCTGCTGGCATGAAATGCTACCCCTCCTGCTCATCCGACCAGCTCTTATGGTGTCTGCAAATGAGCTATCTGCTTGAAGCTCTCCATGTGGCCTCTGCCAACTATGAAGGAAGGGCCCACGAGTGTCTTTCCCTGGTACCAGGAGGTGTCCCTTCTGGTGAGGACTGGCAAGAGCTGGTGGGAACAGTAATCTCACCTGGAGCTGGCTCTGTGGGGCCTCCTCATCCTCCCTGTTCCAAAGCTGCACAACTCCCGATTCTCTTCCTTTCAGTCACATGGCTCTAGGTCTGCTGAGAGGCTGTCCCTTCTCCCCACCCAAGTCTCAGTTAAGCACATTTGCTCTATTCCCATCCCTTTTACCTGTGTGATCATAGTAGAAACACCTTCCATGATGTGGCAAGCACTGTGTCATGTGCTGGAGATCCCACAGTAATTAAAGGACAGCATGTTCCTGAGCTTACCTCTGCCATAGCACTTATCCTGCTGCAAGAGGCTGTTCTCTCATGTCTTAACTGCTAGGCATATCCTGGGTACTCAGTGCATAGGATCTGAATAACAAGTACTGTATGAGGTAGTGGCACCCCTAAGGCATTATCTCAATGCAGATATTACAAAAGCCTGAGGAAACAGGCCGGTAGGTTTAAGAGGGCAGCTGATGTTTAGACACTTCTTTCATTGAGAAGCTGGGTCTGTTTCTCTTCTCCTTGAAGCTTGCTGGCCCATGACTATTTCCACCAGCGTCAGGCCAAACCCATAGGAGGATCAACAGCTTCTGTCTCAGCACCTTGGAACCCCAAGTCTCACAGAATGAAGTATGACTATCCTGTTCAGAAGATCATGTGGAGCAGCCCTGAAGCACCAGAGCAGGGGAAGGGATCCCACAGCCAGGAGTCAGGCATGCGAGTGACGCCATCTTGGGTTGCTCAGACTGGTCCATTTGCTAGCTCAACTGACCCCCATTCATGCCACGTGGAACAGAAGAGCCATCAAAGCCCTGCCTGAATTCCCTACTCGCACTGTAAAGTACAACCAGCTGTGTGCTTAAGTTACTATATGGAGTCATTTGCAAAGCAGTCACAGGTAACTAGAACCAGAGTAGCTATTTTCTTTTTTTTTTTTTTTTTTTTATTTTCTGTAGCCCTGGCTGTCCTGGAATTCACTCTGTAGACCTGGCTGGCCTTGAACTCACAAAGATCCTCCTGCCTCTGCCTCCCGAGTGCTAGGATTAAAAGTCATGCACCACCATGCCCGGCCAGAGTAGCTATTTTCAAGGGTGAAAAAACCATAATGTCTAGGGCATGAAGAGCAGAGTTTGAGTAGTGTGAGCGTTTGACCCTAAGGCCAGTACTTTGAACAATTTGCAGTGGTGAATGGGCATTTATTGCCCAGAACACCAGGCCATATTTCTGCAATGCAGAGAGGGGATCCCTTCTCTGTCCTCTTCACTCTTCTGGTGAGTAGGGACTCATAATAATTTTTTTAAATTTTATTTATTTATTTATTTATTTATTTATTTTTATATGTATGAATGTACTGTCTGCATGCAGGTTTGTGCACCCGTGTCGTGCAATGCCACGGAGGTCAGGAGAGGGCATCGGATTCCCTTGGAACTGGAGTTAAAGACGGTTCTCAGCCACCATGTGGGTGCTGGGGATTGAACCTGGGTCCTCTGCAAGAGCAGTTGGTGCTCTTAACCTCTAGGCCATCTCTCCAGCCCCATAATAATTTTTTAAAAGTCTTTTCAAGACAGGGTCTCCCTGTAGCCCCAGCTGTCCTGGAATTCGCTCTGTAGACCAGGCTGGCCTTGAACTCACAAAGCTCCGCCTGCCTCTGCCTCCCAAGTGCTAGGATTAAAGGCGTGTGCCACCACGCCCGGCTCATAATATTTTCTTTTTTTCTTATTTATTATTTTACATGTATGAGTGTACTGTCTGCATGTAGGTTGGTGCACCCTTGTCATGCAATGCCACGGAGGTCAGAAGAGGGTGTCAGATTCCCCTGGAACTGGAGTTAAAGATGGTTCTTCGCTGCCATGTGGGTGCTGGGAATTGAACCTGGGTCCTCTGCAAGAGCAGTCGGTACTCTTAACCGCTGAGCCATCTCTCCAGCCCCCCATAATATTTTCTTAATGACTTGTTTCTTCATAGAGTTGACAAGGGGAAGCACAAACGTATGAAAAGACAGGAAATAGTTCTACAATATGGCTTTTAAATGCCAGGTACTAGATGCATGCTTCTTACATTTACTTCTTACCTACCTCTTTGAAAATATGAATTTTTATCCCAATCTATGGAGAAGTTGAGGCTCAGGGATGCCAGGGAACTTGCTCAGCTAGAAGCATGTCTATCCTGTAGCCTGCAGGCCACATGTGACTGAAGATAGCTGTGAATGAGGCCTAACAGGAAATCCTAGCCTTAACTAAACATGACAGGATGTGTGTGTGTGTGTGTGTGTGTGTGTGTGTGTGTGTTTGTGTATGTGTGTGATTTACTTTTGTAGTTCACTTGTGTGGTTCAAACAAATGTGAATTTTGTAAATACTTCATATTGCCATGTCAAAGACTGGACATGTTTTAAGCTTAAAAGTCAAGGTAAAAAAGAAGGCCCATCTGACTTTAAAAAGCCCACATTCCGCCTGCCAGGCTTGATACCCGTCTCTTTTCACTTCACCTTGTGTGTCTGGTGCTACCAACCAGGTAAGGTCAGCATCGACATGCAAGATTCTAATAATATTATTCAGAAGAGTCGGCACTGTGCTTAGTTTTAGTCTGGGGTCATTCTTAGATGCCTAGAAGTCGGGAATCACACAGGAAGCCTTTTTCAACTATTCAGCTGGGCCGGCTAGATCAAGAAGTGAGGAAGAGAGTGACTCTGGTGTAGATAAACAAAGGCATTCCCAGAGGCCTGAAAGAGCTTGGATTAGAACAAGCTAATGAATACATGTGCATAACAGACTGAATTGTAAATATACACCATCTGATAATGTATCATAATAGATAATGTATGTGGATATATGTAGAAAATGGTGCATGTGAGTGAATACCTTCCTATTAGCATTATTTACGTTTTGGTGGTTGGTTTAGGCGACTTTCTTCTTGCTTGTTTCACTACTAGCTGTTCTACAGTTGGATTACAATTGAGTAATGGAGAAAGCACAGTTCCATGCAATTTGGGTGGAAGATCAACAAGGCAGGTGAGGTCTGGCTGACGGGAAGGAGAAGTGAGCTGTGATCCTCTTTGCACTACATGCTGACCATCAGGGAAGCCTCTCTTGCTGCCCTTCTTTCCACTTCCCTTTCCTGAGAAGCCTAGGGACTCAAAGGAGGAAGTCCTACTTTGCTCCTAAATAAGAATAATGAAAATCCAAATAGAAGAAATGGTGGCCACGGTCCATGCAGAGAGCCAGAACCACTGAGTATTTGCTGGTTTTTTTCAGCCATGTGCCACTCAGTAAGCGCTGGAAATAATGGAGACTTAAAGCTACCCTGGAGGAGAAGATAGAGAATTACCCCTCGTGTGACTGATGAAGGTGGGGAGGCACAGACGGAGAAGTCACAGAGGGTTTTATTTTTTTTTATTTATTTTTTTTATTAATTTTATTTATTTCTGTATGTGTATGAATGTACTGTCTGCATGCAAGTCTGTGCACCCGTGTCGTGCAATGCCTCGGAGGTCAGAAGCGGGCATCGGATTCCCCTGGAACTGGAGTTCTCCTGGAATTGGAGTTACAGACGGTTCTTAGCCGCCATGTGGGTGCTGGGGATCGAACCCGGATCCTCTGCAAGAGCGGTCGGCACTCTTAACCGCTAGGCCATCTCTCCACCCCCCAGAGGGTTTTATAGGATGCCAACAGAAAAAGTAGTAAGTCAGAGGCTTAAGCAGGTGATGGCTGGATCATCTCACAGAAACTTGGAAAAATGATTCCATGAGAATAAAATGGGACAAAGGCTGCTTAATTTCTCTCATAGACCCTGTGAGTTCAATCTGCCAATACCTCAGTCACGTGTCAGACAGAGCCTGGTGGGCATATCTTCATGTACATGCTAATTCTTTTTTTTTTTTTTTTTTGGTCTTTTCAAGACAGGGTCTTCCTGTAGTCCCAGCTGCCCTGGAACTCACTCTGTAGACCAGGCTGGCCTTGAACTCACAGAGAATCACCTGCCTCTGCCTCCCAAGTGCTAGGATTAAAGGAAAGTGTGGCATGACTCTGTGCTCCTCATGAACTATGGACATTTGTGAAGAGAAAAATGTGTGTGTGTGCCATTACTTTAAGAGATAGGTTGGGAGAGAAGAGGCTTTGTTGGGCCACTGTGGGGTTTGGAGAAGAGGGAGAGGCCAGGCCAAATGTGCTGGGCTCAGATGGTGGAGCTGTAGATAAATCAAGTTCTCTTCTTTTAATCTTATATTTTCTTGAGTTGCATGGTTCTTAAAAATCACACACACAGGGGGCTGGAGAGATGGCCTAGCGGTTAAGAGCACTGACCGCTCTTGCAGAGGACCAGGGTTCGATCCCCAGCACCTACATGGCGGCTAAGAACCGTCTGTAACTCCAGTTCCAGGAGAACTCCAGTTCCAGGGGAATCCGACACCTTCTTCTGACCTCCGCGGCATTGCATGACATGGGTGCACAAACCTACATGCAGACAGTACATTCATACACATACAAAAATAATAATAAATAAATAAATAAATAAATAAATAAATAAATAAATAAAAATCACACACACAGATCCCATTTTGGAGAAACAATGGCTACACGCAGGACAGGGAGAGGCTGTAAGGTTCACTGGCTGAAGTCCCCGGACTGAAGGAAACATTCCACAGTACTTCTGGAAAAAGGGGGTGACCCTGCAGAGGAGAGTGTGCTGCAGGGGACCAGGACTGGACAAGGAGTCAGGTGACCTAGGTTCACATTCTAGCTGTGCATTAACTTCCTATATCAACTGGGCTAATGATGGATCCACTGATTCTCAGTTTCTAGAACTTCTGAATGGGAGGCAGTTGCCATATGAAAACCCACTTATCAAGTTATGAGAATTAAGTGACATCGCAATATGAAAGCCTTTGCTACCAATGCCTAAGGACTACTGTTGGATATAGATGGGTCAGGACAGCAGGAAAGGAGAAGTGGAGGGGAGACTAATATGCAGAGAACACCTGCTCCAGATCAGGCAACCCTGATGGTAGGCCCAGGGCAGTGAAATAATGTGCAAGAGGCTGAGTTGAGGACCCCACCAAAGCCGGATTGAGTCTGCTGTGCCATATACCTGGGCCTGCTTCCTTTGTACACCTTCTCACTTACTGTTATAACAGTCTTGCCCAATCAGCTTCATTACCATTGTGTGGACAAGGGAGGTGAGGCCTGGGGGTCTGGTAACTTGGCCAAGGTCATACCAAAGTAAACAGCAGGCTAGCTCTGGACCTCAGGTATGGTGGATTCCAAGTCCCGGCCTCCCACAGTCCCTTCCTTCCACTAGCAGATAATCCCATTCCAAGATTGTGCACCTGACCCAAGCTTCTCCAGATAGATAGGAGGTGGAGACATAGTTCTCCTCCCCTTTAGGTCACCAACAGACCCTAGGCCTCAGCTGGTCTATCCCCTGGCCACCAAGGCCGCCCACGACCTCCCCGCCTGTGCCCACTGGGACCCACCTGGTCTCCAGCGGAATGTTGCTGTTGAGTAGCCAGTTGTCCTGGGCGTGGGCCGGCTCCTGAGCACTGCCAGCTGGGGGCTCCCCAGAGAGTGAGTGGTCTGTGGGTGCTGGGCTGGGGTTGCTCCTCGGGGTGAAGTTGCCTCTGTTCAAGGAGTTGATGGAGGCCGCATGGTGCTGGTTGGGGGTGTGGGCGTGGGAGAGCGGTGGTGGAGGTGTCCGGAGCCGAGGGTGGTTCTGCAGGCCACTGGGATGATCTAGGACACAAGCAGGCGTCGTCAGTGGGCCACTGGCTGACCCTACCCCTGGGCTGGAAGAGCAGCCATAGGTGGCTGAATAAGACTTCAGGGCAAGGACGATACATTTGGCACTAGCAGGTTGCTCAGATCAATGCATTCAATCAATGTACAGACAACAGACGTTTCTGAGGTCCCACTACTTTGTGTGTAGTTTGGGGCAACGAACAAAATAAAAATTCTTGCCCTCATCCAACAGTGAACTTAAGCTTTAGGAGAACAGTAAACAAGCTTGCCCATGCCAGCCATTTCGCCTTTAAGGAAACCTCCCAAACAGGCGGCTTCCTCACCAGGGAGTGTGTTTGAGATGAGCGTTCTGGGCTGGGACTCAGACTTCCTAAATCAAGAACTCTGGGGTAAGGCCCAGGAATCTGCCATCTCAAAGCCTCCAGGCAACTGATGCATGCTGCGATTTGAGAATCAGTAATCATATAGAGTGGTGAGTAAATAAGATCAACAAGGTAAATCAGTATAATATTCAGTTAGCTGAGAGACTGATAAATCCAAGAACGCAGAGCCGGGATAAGGACTGTCTGCATGTGCCATATGCATCTAGGAAGATTTAGACCTGAGGGCCTCATGGAGATGACTTCTGAGTATGGTGAGCCATACTACGGGTGGTTAAAAACTACCAGTACACTCATTGGGCACAGTAGGTGCTGCTTGGAGCCCTATCTAGGTTCCAGGGAGCAAGAACTGCTTTTCTTCCTATTTTACAGATGAGGAAATTGAGATAAATACTCTTTTTAATCTTTTCAAGTTACCCAGAGCAACAGGTATTATCACCAATATATAGGCAAAAAGCCTAGTTTTGGGGTGGGTAAGTCAAGTCCCCAAGGAAAAGTGAAGTTTACACCATTTGCAAAGAAATAAAGCACATGGCATTTCTGGTGGTGCCATAAATGTAGTCAGACCTGGAGCGGAGTCTCTGCCCCTCATCTAAGCAACTTGCAGAATGTCTTTTCTGGCAAAGCCGGATGTTGTATAGGAACGAATAAGCTAGGAAATTAGAACTAAATCTCAATTCTGCCATTTACTAGATGTACAACCCTGGACAAGTCACTTAACCTCTCTGAGCCTCAGTTTTTCTCATCTGTAAAATGGGATGTGAGTTTCTTACTGAAATGAAATTTCAATTGAAATTCAATTTCTTATTGAAATTGCTACAATGACATCAAATGAAGCATCAAAAGAAATACTATAGAAATTCACAGAGTGTCCTGTTGTATTTGTTCCTATAGTTGAGAGAGGAGAATCCTGTAGTTTACAGAAGAGACTAGAAAGTCTGAGAGAACAGGATTCCAATTGTGGTAGATATGATGCTCTTCCTTGGGTCAGCAGACAGGATTCTGGGAACCACTGAGTACGCCCATTCAAGAAGCACTATCAACGTATGCGTACTACGATTTGAGAATCAGTAATTTTTAGTGGAGGGCACATCACTGTGTTTTTGAGGTAACCTGATCTTTTTATGACAAAGAGATACAGATCAAATCTGGTGGGGGGGGATTGGGGAGGGGGTTAGGAGTGGAAGGAAGAAAGAAACGGTAATCTGCCCAAAGGAGTCATGTCCTCATTCTGAGCGGCCACCTTCAGCACAAAGCCTGCGCTGGGCCTGCAGACTCTCTGGACTCTGATGTCCCCCTGCTTTACAGCCTTACCTCTTCTCCATAACGCTCACCATGGCCACACCTCCCTCAGAGCCTTACCTCTTTTCCATAATGCTCACTGTGGCCACACCTCCCTCAGAGCTTAGGTGTCTGCTGAGGAGGTACAAGGGGTCGAAATCAAATAGCCTTGAGTCAGGGAAAAGGCGAAATGGCGGGGCCTTCTGCTGTGTCTAGCTCTGCTCAAGCAGCTCTTTAATGGAGGCAAACAGGGTCTGGGCAGAAGCCAGCAGCAGACGCAGCCTCTGCGCTGCATGTCCTGCCCCTAGGTAGGCCTTTCCAGCTGCTGGCTGGAGTCCAGGGCACCAAAGAAGAGAGACACCGAGACTGACCCTTCCTTGAGCAATGGCTATTGTGCGGCTAGCAGAGAAGAGTGGCCTGCCTCTATCCTGCTCTGAGAGTCACCTTCTATGGCATTTTACTTAATTGATATCAGTAGTGGCTGCCACGTACTTGAGAATCTACTATGTGCTTTCATACTCTTGACTGTAATAAGGTTCACAGCAACCCCTAGAGAGCAGTATTAGCATCATTCCCATTTTACAGATGAAGGTGAGGTATGTAAAACAAATAAGGGTCCTTATGAATCCAAATTCTGTCTTCTCAAACCAATGCATCTTTTTATCTAACACAGAGTGTCTTAGTTGATGGCCAAAGGCGGTAAAAATACTCTCAGGAAGGACAGCAGTGTCTGAATTCTGGGCCTGGCCAAAGTGGCCTGTAAGCCAACAGACTTTTGCTGTGCAGCTGAGCAGGGACACCAAACTCTGCTTCAGTAACTGTTTAGAAGCCTTGGGATATTTGTAAGCCTGCTGTAAGTTCCAGCCCATACCCAATAAACACCGATCCAGCAACCACTCATCTCTGGCTTAGTCCGTGTAGAGACCCTGAACACCAGCTCCTCCTGGCTGCATCTCTGCCCTGAGATCATGGGGAGGCTCTTTTGGAGTGCAGGGCATAGCAGAAGATCATTAAAAGAACCTGGCCTTTGGTGTTCCACAGGTCAGAGTTTAAGTGTTGGCTCTTCCACTTAAAAACTGAGACCCTGGGACTGGTGCGGTGAGGGTGAGGGTAGGTAAGGGTGCTTGGCATCAAGCCTGATGACCCAAGTTTGATTTCCAGAACCCACATGGCAGAAGGCAGTAATAGACTCCAGAAGACTGTCCTCTGATCTTTGCCTGATCATCTGATACATGCCCTGACATACATAAGTGCACACATAAACATCATACATACACTACACAAATAAATGTAAATTTTTTAATAAATGTAATTTTTTAAAATACAGCACCAAAAAGAAAAAGTGGCAATGTTTATTAAATTACTTAAATTTTTTGGAGTTATACTTTTCTGGATGTTTCTTTCTAGAGACAATGCCCACTTTATAGGGTTGTGATGAGATAATTAAATGAGATAATAAGTGTTAGATGCCCAGCATGATGCTGGAGTACAACACTCTAACTAGGTGATAACTCTGGGGTGGGGTTCTGTTTTATTCTCAGTGCTGGGGATTGAACCCAGGATCTCATGCTAGATTCCTAGGCAAGCACTTTGCCTAGTACCTATATCCTCAACCCTGTAAATGGTAACTGCTAGTTCGCAATAATGCTAAAAGCATGTAAGTGAATAAACCATAAAGCATCAAATATCACCATGTGATCACCCTTCAGCATTTACAACAGAAGTCACCAAGCCAAAATGAGAGAGGAAGAATGGGCAATACCAGGCAGACGCGTGACGCCCTTTCATTATGGCTGCCGGATCCGATCTGGCCAAACAGCTAGCTCCTGGGAGTTGGGTTTCTGGAGGGCACCAGACATTCAACACACAGATGGGGAAGTGTGTGCAAGAAGTTAGAGGCCTAAGAGAGCATGGGTGCCAGGGGCCCGCTGTATCAGTAGTGTGGTTAGCTGTGAGGGACAGTGGTTGGGGTATGGACACTGCGGCAGGTCCAGATTGTGGCTACCTGGAGATGTAAGCCCAAAGAACTTAGTCATCATTGGTTGGGTAGGAGCTGGTGTTGTGGCCATATTGGCACTAAAGGTGGCTCTGGGGTTGGTGGAGGATAAGGCAGGGGGTGGGCTTCAAGGTACGGGCATGCCCCAGACTAACTGCAGGGTGACCTTCTGGGAGATAGTTTCCCATGGAATTATAGTGTCACACTCATAGAAAAAGTTATAAGCTTCCTCAGCTTTGGCTCAGTCGGGGGACTCAAGCCCTGAGATCTAAGGAGATCAAACAGCTTCAAGGAAGGTTGCCAGGTCAGGTGCCCACACATACCCAACTCTGCCAAGCAGCAGACAGGTGCCCAAAGCTCCCCTTGCTCTGGAATTAATGATGACCCCGGTGTGCACTGCAGTCATTAATCGGGCCCTGAAAATCATCCAATATAAAAGATGATGGTATTTAATTATCATAAAACACAAAAACTCTAGCTGCCTGGGCATGACAACAGAAAGAGTTATTTGGCTTCCATTAAAATGCCATCGACCACCACTGACTCAGGATGGTGATGTAGTGGTGCTGAGAGCTTAGCTAATGAACCTTGGCCTACAAGACCAATTTAGAGAAGTCAGAGAGCTCTTTGTCACAAAAGCCAGCAGCAGCATCTGACGGCCATGACTTCTAATCTCAGTTCTGCCTCCTTCAAGCTCTAGAGTTGCAGACAATTTACTTAACTGGAGTTTTAACTTCATCACCTGTCAAAGGTACATGGTGGTAGCTGGCAAGCTGTGAAGACCCACACGAGAGTTAGAATTATCATTAGTATTACGTCTCATCTTAATGATGGATTTCTAATCTAACAGCAAGCCCCAGTGAGCAGGAGGCCAGGGGTGAATTTTTAGGGTGTGTTCTGTTTTTTACTTCCTTCCTGTACAAAATGCTTTCTGTTCACTTTCAGCAATGTCCCCCTAATGGTCCCTGCTCAGGGGCTCTGGATGGTGTTTGGCCTGACACATTGGATGGACTCACAGAAAGGAAAGGGCCCTGGGGGCTGGAGCAGCCCTGCAGAGCCCCTAGGTTGCACAGTGGCTGATTTTGCTTTGTCACTCATGTAGGACAGATCAAACACTCAGACTGTGACAGTGCCTTGATTGCAGAGATCCCAACAGGACAGATACGAGCCAAAGCCTTGCTGTCTGATGTGGTGCTTCTTAAACAGAGAGTTCAGATATGAAGAAGGGGATGTTTCTGGCTGTCTTTCACTGTATCAGTGGGGACATCCAGGGGAAACCAGCACACCAAGTTCGCCCATCCCCGGGGCCTGCGGTGCAGTCACAGTGGGAGGGTAGACAGCTACCCTAAGGCTGTTTCCCAGCTCTGCCCATCCTTTGTTCTAGATCTTTCTCTGCCTTTCTCTGACCCTTGGGAATTCCTTCCATGAGACTCCTCTTGTCTCCTGCCTGATCTTCAATAGGTTTGGCTACTGTGAGCCCCAAAGAATGCTACAAGGCAGGTCAGCAGTTTGCAGAAGACCCGTCTCCTTAACTGAGAGCGGGCTGCTCAGGTGACAGTCCACAATAGCCTCCTCAGGCTACAAAGCATGCAGACAAGGTGGTCGAAGGAAGCTTTTAGGTAGAGCAATGGCTGGAAATGAATGCTGAAGTAGAGACAGGGTTAGAGGTTTCAAGTGGAGAGACAGCATCCAAGTAGGGGCCAGTGTGAATAAAGGCTGTGTCTGGAAGAGGCTCAGGATGGCATGGGGGACCTGGCTGCCTAGCTAGGCACAGAAATACGAGGCTGGAACCCATCCCAGATGCCTAGAGCCAGAGAGTGGCTTTAGGGCTGTTCAGAGGGCTCACTCTGACTTCCAGACTTTCAAAGCCAATGGTAGTTATAAGAATGAATTGGACAGTCAGTGGGGAGGGGGGTGGGTGGAGAGATGGCTCAGCAGTTAATAGCACTGGCTGCTCTTGCAGAGGACCTGGGTTTAATTCCCAGCACCCACATAGCAGCTAAAAATCATCCATAGCTCCAGTTCCAGGGTGACTCCCTATTCTGACCTCCACGAGCATTGCACGATATGGTTGCACTTACATACATGCAGGCAATACATTCATACAGATAAAATAATAAATAAAATATGTTTCAAAAGAATGAACCAGAACCCTCCATACTTGTGGTTCCCATCCAGCAATACATGTTCTGCTGGGTAAAGGCTTGGGGTAGCAGGGATGGCCCTGTTCTCTCTCATCAGGCAAAAAGAGCACAGCAGTGTTCAGAGTCCAACAGAGAGAAGCACAATTAGTACTATTCTGTACCTCAGAGTTGTGATAATTCACAAGCAAAGCCTAGGCCATCAAAGCCCATTTTTTCCTAAGTGTAGTGCATGACTAGCTTAGCTGGGCCACCACTTAAATGCAAGTATTACTACCTCCCAGCAGATCTGCACCCAAACATGGCTCTTGTGCTTGTCCTTGTCAGCAGCTAATTTGCTGAGTGACCTTGGGTGAGGCACTACCCTACAGGAGTCCCAGTTTCCTGGGCTGGCAAACAGGAAAAGGAGGTAGTGGGAGTCTTCTTTAATTATAGAATCCGAGACTGATCATGGGTGTCACATGAACCTGTGATGTTTGCTCACCAGCATCTGCTTCCAAAAGATGTGCTCAGCAAGCTGTGTATGGGGCGTGTTGTGTGGCTGGGTACCAAATAAGGCGAAATAAGGGAATGGAAGAAAGAAACATGGGTTGATCCTTCCCTCCCTCCTTCTTTACCTTTCTCCTTCCCTCCCTCCCTCCCTGCTTCCATGTCTCTGGTAAATCTCCGTGCTTGTACTTGGTACTGGATACACAGAGGTAAAGCTAGACAGCGTTCCTGCTGTAAAATCGGAATAGACTTGTTGGAAAAGGCCAGCTGAACCTGGAGGCAGGTGGTCTTTGCTGGGTACATGTCCTCCATGTCCTCCCTCCACTGGAAACTGTGTCCACCTCAAGGCAGAATTTGTTCTGGGAAAGCTCTCTGGCTGTCAAGTGAGTTTTCCTTTCTGCGGCTGTCACCTTCTTAGCCTTTTCAAAAATGGTTTGACCCATAAACAGTCAGGTCAAGCCACAAATCAACAAAGGGCCACAGTTGATAAGCAAGACAGGAAAGAAAGAGTGTGTGTGTGTGTGTGTGTGTGTGTGTGTGTGTGTGTGTGTGTGTGATTCAGCTCAGCATGAGTCAGGTGTGTTGGAAGAGATATATAGTCCATGGAGGGCAAAGCATGAGGAACAAAGGTGAGAGTCAGGCTGTGCCGGGCGACGCTCGGCTGGAGTGGGCCTAGTGGAGGTTCCCAGGCTAGACTTCGGCTTGTACAATAGAGGTTGACCCTCCCCTGGGCTCATGCTTTCCCTGGCTTCGTCAGACAGGGGAAGTTTTGGAAGAGGAGGGCAAATGAGGTCAGCCTGGAGATGGGGAGGGTTTAAAGAGCTTGTGTGTCTAGGAGTCTGCCAAGCGTCTGAGGACCAGGTCTCTAAGCCTCACGGCTTGTGTCCACCCAGCTCCAATGCTGGGAAGTTAAGCATCCAGTTACATCCCGTGTAGCAGAGTCCAAGATGAAGAACCTCCCAGCTTTTTCACTAAGTTAGTCATGATTTTGGCTGTAACTTCCCTGATCTGGGCCTCACTTTGTCTACCAGAAAAAATGGGATCCTGCCCCTGGGATCTCCCTCACTCTCTGCCGGCCTTTGATGGTCTGATTCCGGGTGGCTTCCCTTGTGCCTCTCAGGGAACATTGTTAGAAAGAGGACAGGGGCTGGGCGTGGTGGTGCACGCCTTTAATCCTAGCACTTGGGAGGCAGAGGCAGGCGGATCTTTGTGAGTTCAAGGCCAGCCTGGCCTACAGAGTGAGTTCCAGGACAGCTGGGACTACAGGGAGACCCTGTCTGGAAAAGACCAAAATAAATTAATTAATTAATTAATAAAAAAAAATAAAGAGGACAGGGGACAGAGAGAAAACTCCTGCTGCCTTTGAACAGCTACAATCTGAAGGAGGAATGGCGTGGGTCCACGGGGCTTCCATCAGACACCAGGACTGGGCCAGGGAATTACAAGCAGCCATAAGCAGTTCAACTTAAGAACCAGCTACAAGGCTTCCCGGTCAGGGAGGGAGCTCCTTGTCACTGAGGCAGAGGCTGAAAAGACAGCCTTCACCTCTACCCTGAACTTCCCTCTCCACCACTCTGCCTAAACATAGAGAGCTAAACTATTCCCCAGGCCCTCTGCTAGCGCTCCTGATTTCAACATCTCAGCTGCTGCCCGGACCACGCCTACCAATGGGAGCAGACAATCTGCTCTGGATTGCCGGGGCCCATCCTTCCTGACTTCACAGGGAAACCCTGTTGATGTGGCCAGTGTGTAGTACAGGAGGCAGGAGTGAACGCGGGCTGCGTGCTGGCACTCAGACACCCTGGGATTCTGCTCTGGGTTTTCTCTCCGTTTTAGGCAACCTGCCACTTTGACCTAGGCGCGTCAGTGTCTCTCCCAGCGTCAGTGTCTCTCCCAGGAGAAAGAAGTTTCTTCAGAGTTACTGATTGACATCAAGTGGAAGGAGGGAAGGGAAATGACAGATGAGAATTTACCTCCTGCAGGGCTGGGGAAGAGAATTAGGAAAATTTTGACCGTCAGCACTGGGGTCAGTTTCAACCAAGCAGGTGGGTGGTTGGTTCCCTGTAGGAGCTTTGAGAGCTAGTGTCTTTATTTCCTTTATGGTCACCTCAGTTATCAGCTGTCTTCCGCAGGGACCAATTGGAGAAGGCTGGGTTCAGTGTAAGGGAAGGAGGAGAGTACCTGAAGTACCTCAAACCCTCCATATCTCCTTCACGGGTCCAAAAAGAGGAGCCAGAGCATGTAAAGAAACAATACTAAGAGGTAGTATCTCCTTTTTATGGGGAAACTGAGGCTTTGCCTGGCTCTGTGCCTGGCCCAAGTGGCTTTGTCACAGAGTGAGGCCGAGCCTGGGCTTCAGGTGTCAATCCAGGAGCCATCTCAGCCTCTACAGAACTGTGTTTGAAGTCCCTCAGGTCTGACCACAGCACCATGTAACCCCAGCAAGTCTCAAGGCAGCATGGGGCCCCCTGCTCCTGTGAGCCACATCTCCCTCAGGCCCTAACAGGTTCAACTTGGGAGAAAAGGCTGAACGCTTTCAGCTAATTAGCATGCCGGGGAGGTGTTGCGTTTTTCATCTTTGACACCACTGCAGGTGGGCTTTCTTTTTGGTACAAACTCAAGAGATCTTGGGCAGGCATTTCATCCATCAATGTCCACAAAGCCAATCATATCAGAAACAGGTATGGTTCTATCCTCTTGCACTCCCCTGCACAGTGCCTGGGTCAGTCCCCAGGCCATAGAAATGTATTACCAACCCCAAGAACGGCCTCAAAGTATGAAAAGCTGGGATGGCAGTTATTCTGCCAAGCATCTTTGGTATAATTTTTTTTTTTTTTCATTTCATCTTCCCAAGAAGTCCTTGAGGCAGGTATTAGGAAAAACACAGGGCTGTGTAGTGTGTATGTCAGGGGGTGGGGTGGGGGTGGCCAAGGACTGAAACCTGGCTCTTCCATTACTAGGTAACTGTGCCTCCTCCTGATGTGAAATATCAAACATGGAAATATGACCCTTAGCGACTACCTCCTAATGCTAGCTACAGTTATCACTGTATTACAGAGGAGAAACTGAGGCTCTCTGAGAAGAATGTGCTCATGTTCCATAGCTACTCGGTGCAAAGACAGGAAAGCGTCTCTCACTAACGTCACCTGACTGTCCTGGTCATGACTTCGGCACGCTTCTCGTACGTACCTCTCCTGTTCACACCGCCTGGCAGACAGGAGGGACCCTGTGTTTGTCATTCCTACGTGAGCATGGTCTCCTACAGACTGTGCTCTGGTAAACGCCCTCCCAGGAAGTGACGCCATCTCCTGCCCTTCTCAAGCCACAGGACACTGGCACACCTCAGTTGATACAAAGGGCCAAGGGGCGTGAGAACCCAGAGGAGGATCAAAGAGCATGTAAGTGCTGCAACTTGGGCTTCAGCGACCTTGGGTTCAAATCTCAGACCTTTTCTAGGCCCCAACCCTTCCCACAGCAAGGCCCCAGGCGGTGCTAAATATATTTCAGAGCAAAAAGTTTATGTTCTGTGATACCACCTAGGCTCATTCCCCAAGGGAATTCTTTCCTCTCAGCCATGGAATATTTTATTTTTCCAATTTCAGAATCTACTTATGTTAAAAACGGAAGAGAAAGAAATCCAATCAGCCTAGCTCAGGTTTGCGAAACAAATAATGCAGCCAGCACAGAACCTTAATCAAACAGTTATATTCAAAGCCACAGTGATCAGGGCTCTGCCTAATTTATACCGCCTAAGGCATCCTCAGAAAAATGCCTCTTGACTACATTTCCATCTGACAGGAGGGCAGAGGTGCCTGATGCTGACAGGGAGGTGCAGCTCTCCAGGCCTAGCATCCTGGGGGATGGGGGTAAACTGTGGACCTGGAGACCTGTCCCTCACCAGCTCTACGAATACCCAAATATCCTTCTCTGGTCTCCTGTTCATGAAGTGATGGAGAAATCTTTGTCTGACTGCTTCCTTCCTTCCTTCCTTCCTTCCTTCCTTCCTTCCTTCCTTCCTTCCTTCCTTTCTTTCTTTCTTTTTTTGGTATTTTTGAGACAGGGTCTCCCTTTAGTCCCAGCTATCCTGGAGCTCACTCTGTAGACCAGGTTGGCCTTGAACTCACAGAGATCTGCCTGCCTCTGCCTCCCAAGTGCTAGGATTAAAGGCATGTGCCACCACACCCAGCTGCTTTCTTTTACAAATGTCTTATGAATTATTATTTTATGCATATGAGTGTTTGCCTATGTGTATGTCAGTGTACCACCTGCATGCAATGCCCGTAAAGGTCAGAAGAGGGCGTTGGATCCTGGGAAATTGGAGCTATGGACTGTTGTTAGCCTCTATGTGGGTACTGGGAACCAAATCTGGGTCTTCTGCTAAGTCATCTCTCCAGTCCTTTCCTTTCTTTTCAGGAGGGAAAAAAGTAGAAGGTCATTGTGCTTCGCTGCCCTGGGGTGTAAAAGACTTCGGAGTCTTGTAACCATAAATTTGAATGTTTCTGTTGCTGCTCACCAGCTGTGGGCCCTGGACAAAGTATTTAACCTCTCTGAGCACTATGAAATGGAGGTCAGATAATATGTGGCTTCCCTGAAGAGAGGTCCCCAGGGGCTGATATATTAAGTGGTGAGTATGAAGCTTAAAATACAGTGGCGATCCCAGAATGTTGGTGATGCCAACAATACAAGATATTTGTTGAAGAAAGTGACAGGCACTGAGTGGAGCTTGCCCAAAAGACAGTCCATGTAGGCACCCAGAGTCCACTCAGGCTGTGAGGGGCATATAGGTAGGGCTAGCAAGGCCAAAGGGCTTAACATTTGTCCAGTTGCACTTCAGACTTGTTTGGTTGGCTTTCCCTTGCTTAGTGTCTCCCTGTTCCTCTCATTTGGAATAGGAATATTCTAAACTAGAGGTATGTGGCTTGTCTTCCCCCTTTACAGCGGCTTACAGTTAAGGGTTTGCCCTAAGTCACAGAAACAACTTTTGACTTTTGAACAATGATGGGACTGTTAAGGCCATGAGCACTCCTGACACTGAACTGAATACACTCTGCGTTATGAGATGACCTGTAAATGTATGGGGTAGGGATGAAATCTTATGGCTTCAGTATGAAATGACTCCCTCAGATTCATTTGTTTGAACGTTTGGTCTTCACTTGGTGGTCCTGTTTTGGGAGGTCATGGCACCTTTGGGACTGTGGCCTAGTTAGCAAGAGTGTATCGCTGGGGGCTGGTCGATGGTGGTATCTGTCTCTGCTTGCTGGTTGCCACATCTCCCACCACGGTCCGACTGCTCCCACCACTATGGCTTCCCCGCCATGATGGACCAAAGTCTCCTGAAGCTATGAGTAGCTTGTCAGGTATTTTTCCTAACAAGGAGAAAAGCAACCAGTACACATATCAGTTCAATCTGCAAAACAACTATGAAGTAATTACTATCAACACTCCTATTTTGCAGATGAAGAAAGGGAAATACAAAGAGTACTTTGTAGGTTGCCAAAGAGAGATTTGCTGGAGATGGGATCCAGACCTGGGTGCGTGGCTCTGGGACCCGTGTTATTGACCCTCAGACACCACTGTCTTCGTGTCCTGCAAGTCACCTGGTGTGCCCGAATGGCAGCCACTGTGCTACTAGGCAGAAGCCCTGAAGGTTGGCCAGTGCCGCTGTAGAAGGATGAGCCATTTTTGGCAAGGCTTTTTGCCATAATGGACGTCATTCATGGGTCGTGGCATGGTTGCTATGGTGACATGACTTCTAGTGGCCCAGGAATCAGAGTTTGGGATTATGATTCTCTGTGAGAGCCTACCTCTTCTGGTGACTCTGCACAAAGATTCCAGTGGATGGAAGGGAAATGGGGCGGGTGCTGCCCATCTGGATTCTTGTTAGGGAAATCGTGTACGATTCTTCTTGATCGAGGGTATTTCTTCCCACCATCCCCTGGCCCCTCAGGTATCTAGTGTATTAGGCCTTTTTTGTCTGCCATTTCTTCTGAGTAGAGCTCTCTTTTCTATTGGAGGAGTCCCACTATTAGCCAGTGAATTGGGTGGAAGCGGTGGCTGGGAGAGTTCCTCTGCCAACAGTGCCTGGTTCAGGCAGAGGTATGTGACTCTGATGTCCTTACCAGCCTCTTCCTCCTCTGCCAACAGTACCTGGTTCAGGCAAAGGTATGTGACTCTGATATCCTTACCAGCCTCCTCCTCCTCTGCCAACGGTGCCTGGTTCAGGCAGAGGTAATGTGACTCTGATGTCCTTACCAGCCTCCTCCTCCTCTGCCGACAGTGCCTGGTTCAGGCAGAGGTATGTGACTCTGATGTCCTTACCAGCCTCCTCCTCTACTTTACCCGAGGCTGAACCCCCTCTGAGACTGAAACGCCACATCCAAGTCCTTCCTCACTCTGCAGATAGATTCAGTTCTATCCTCTTGAGGGTCATTCACCCTCTGTGACCATAATCTTGAAATTGCAAGGTACTAATACTTGTCCAGGTATACACCAACTCTCCTATGCACATGTAGGGCTCTCACTGATTTGGGGGTCCCTTGAGATAACTGCCCCTTCGTGTCATGTCACCTGGACCAAGTCTAATACTTGCTAGACAGTAGTTACAAAAGCTGGGTGAATGCTGGGTGTGGTAGCACACAACTTTAATCTGAGCACTCAGGAGGGAGGCAGAGGCTGGTGGATCTCTGTGAGTTCAAGGCCAGCCTGGTCTACAGAGCAAGCTCCAGGCCAGCTGGGACTAAAGGGAGAGCCTGTCTCAAAAAGACAAAAACAAACTGGGTGAACCAACAGGAATGACCTTCTCAGACATCATAACATTTAAGGAAATGTCACAAACATCCTGTCCTCTATCACAAAGTATACCCATGTCTATCTCATAAGGCAGTTTCCAGTAATGATCTGTGAATACTACCTAAGGAGAGGGTGTCCATTTCTAAGTGGACAGGCCATGACTGGCACAGAATCAGAACAGCTGTGATGTTGGGCCTGGAGGCACACAGTATGGTCCGTGGGTCAGGGTAACATGTCTGTGCTCTTAAAAAATATGTAATATTTTTATTTACTCTCAGAATTTCGTAGTTTTACAATGTATTTGATGATCTCTACCCCTTTGCTCCCCGTGTCCAACCGCTCCTGTCCTCCCAACACACCCTCTTCTCCACTTCATGTCCTCTCTTCTCTTCCTTTTCAAAAAATAACTTCCTGAGTCCAATCAGTGTTGGCGCGATGTAGAGGGTGTGGGGCCACCTCCCTCCCCTGGGCAGCCGTCCACTGCCACTACCTCCTCAGCTAAGGTGGGGGTGGCTCTTGTCCTCCATCCATGCTGGAATATCGAGGTCTGTTCACATCCTCAACCCTCTGCTACATAATTCACCGGCAACGCAGGCACTGTTTCTAATCACACTCATTCACATCGATTTTTTTTTTGGCTCCCCGAGGACAAACTACCTCATCCCTTCTTAATCTAATCACTGAAATTAGGCAAACGCAGTCATCTGATACACGTTAGGCATCCCTCAGAAGGGAAGACATCAAACAAAATATGACCAAAAATCATTTAATGTCTCCATTCTCTTAACTGCCCATGCAAATCAGGCAGAGTCCTTCCAAATGGGGACAAGCTGGCAGCCATGAACATTCTCGCGACTCCCCCTTGGGTCAGGTCACTCAGAGAGCACTCCTCGTGCCTTCTGCTTTGGAGTTGACATTTGTGTTCTCCAATCCATGTTACTACACTGTGAAGATTTAACACCATCAACTGTATCTCACACAGGAGGAAACGAGGGCTCATGGAAATGAAGGTAAGCCCCAAGTTATCCAGTAAGTGGTGGGTTTGAACCCAGGACTAACTTGACCCTGCAGCTGCAGACACTTTCCCTGTTCTCTCATTATGCAATTGGGTACTGTGTGTTAAAGCTATGCGGTGGAGCTGGGAACAGCCAGTCTTATGAGGACTCGCGTTTACAGAGCCCAGTGAGTTCCTCCTACAGTTTTGTATTCAGAGGCCTATAGAGCGATAGAAAGAGATGCCCGGGTCTATAGTGTATCTGGATATGTGGGGCTTGAGGTCTGTACAGGGAAGGCTGCAGGGCAGTAACCATGCCTAAACACAGGTGGCCCGTGCCTGAAGGAACTTCAGAAATACATCTCGGCTCCTCTCTCTCAAGGACTCACACGTGGCACTGAGGATGATTTCTAAATGTCAGAACCTCTGTGAAGATAGTCTGCCTGCCCCCTTCACACATAGCTCAGGTCTGAGCTATAGTTACAGACACTTCCTCCTTGGCCTTCCTTTTTTGCCTTGTATGAGCCTTGTGTGTGCCGGCAGGATCCCAAGGGTACCCTGCTGTCCCAGCAAGAGTCACAGGGAAGGCGCTAATTGATGGTGGATAGCAGAGGCAAAAATAGCCTGGGAAGCCTGGAGTCAGGTTGATAGCTAAAAGCCACTTGTGTCCTAGCTGTTCTCTTGACTGATAGCAGACACTGCACCTTTCAGTAGTGATCTCTGGCTTCCTGAGTATCACAAGAACTCCTAGAGCCTCTACATTCACAGACCTTTCTCCTTCTCCAACCTCAGGGTAAGGCAAGTCAGCCACGGGTGCCTACTATGTATAAGGCCAGGTGATAGGAAACAGAGTGGGGGAGCGTGGTCACTAAGGTACCAGCCCTCTGGGTGCCAGGCTCAGGGACAATGAGCCTCAACTGGACACAGCACAGACATCAGATAAAGGCGTGGTATGTATCCAGTGTGTCGAAGCTTGAAGGGACTGATGTCCTCATGCAGAAGTTGGGTAGAAGTCCTAGGGAGAGAGCAGTACACAGCTACCACATGGTAGGTAGCATGTAGCAGGCAGGCTGGGGATATGTTGTTCAAGGTCTCAGAGGTAATGTCTGGAGATCCTGAAGATGGACAGAGCTAAATGACAGGAACATTATATAAAATATGCCAGGACAATGTGAGCAATGACAGGCAGAAAATAGAGGGAGTGTGGTCTGAACTACTCAGAGGCAATTAATTTAATTAAGCCTTGCCCTCCTGATGTCTTTATGGTGACAGCTCTTGTTACTTAACTCTTCCTGTGTTTTTGTTCACTGTCTCCAACCAGGCCAACTTGTCAAAACACTTCTTTAAATCTCTGGTTTTCTCTAGAGTCCACACAGTGCTCTGCATGTAACAAAAGCTGACTCAACCATTACTAACAAAATCAGGCCCATGCTCCTTTGTTAGAAAAGAACATCAACAGGACTGATAAAGATACAACCGCCATTTCTGAGCATACTATCCAAAAGGCTGGGCTCTACCTCAAAAAGGAAGCCCATTGCATGGTGAAACACAGGCCAAAAGGAAATGCATGCAACACTGTGGGTGCTCTGGTCATGTGTTTCAGTGGTATGCCACCTGTACTACAGCCCCAATGTTATGATGCTGTTCAGTGGGCAGTCTAGCCTCAAAGGCTAATATAGGAAAATATTTTCAACAGGATGTTCTAAGCTCAAAAGATAAACAGTTGCACCATGGAGGCCCAGAGACAGAGTGGAGAAGTCTCAGGACTGACCTCAGAATCAGGCAAAGATCCTCAGCTTCGCCACCGTCCTTGTGACCATTTTCCCAGACCAAAGAAGGAGCTCAGCCATGCAGACTGACCTCATTTCCCATCCCCAAGCATCTATTATCTGCCAGGCATGGACCAAATCCCAGAGGACATGATGTCAAACAAGAACAGCCGGTCCATACACTCATAGGCTGGTCACCAATCAAATACTGTGTGTGAGAAGCAGCCTGTGGTGAGGCCACCTTTGTGAGTGGGTCACCTTTCCAGTCACTCAGAGGGGCCTCATTCTTGATTTCATATGCTGTTACCATTTTGAAATCCTTTAAGTAAACTTTGGACAAGGGGCCCTGTATTTCCATTGTGCACTGGATCCCATAAATGACATGGGGGGTCCTGCACATGGAAAAAGAGCTGGGCCATGTGGCTCCTTTCTGCCCTTTGCCAGGTAGGAATGAGGTGATTTGGAAACATGACCACTACAAAAAGCACTTGTGAGACTGAGGCATGAGCCCAGACCCTGGGTCAATGAGTGGTTCAGGAACATGTGTGGCCCAGTTGGGATGGTGAAGCTCCAGGTAGTTTCTGGAAATTTTTGTCTTTGTTTATATTGGTCTCTGGAGCCGCTAACCCTCAGCCTACCCTGTCTCTGGCCTTCCTTTTATGTAATGTAACATGCCTCAGCGCTTGGTGTTGCTGCTGTTAATTACAGCTACAGGAATCTCAAGTGACATAAAGTCAGCCCAACTTCAATTTAAATCCTCATCTCGCCACTTACCCACATTTTGCCTTTAGCAAGCCCCATTTTCTCTCCTCCACTGGAAAATGAATGTGAGTAATCACATTTTCTAAGATGGCAGTGGAGACCAAAGGAGATAAATGCTGAAAATATGCCTGGGCTGTAAGTGCTTGGTAAAGAGCAGGTGCCCAGCACAGCCTGGCACACTGATGGCGATAACATCTCAACCTAACAGATAACTGCTACTGCATTTTCTGCAATGAGTTGGTAATGATTGGAACTTCCCAACTGCAGGGAAAAAAAAAATATATATATATATATTTATATAAATATATATACATATTTTTATGCAAAGGATATATTTATATCCTTTGCATAAAAAGGAATGTCTAACTATGTTAATAGAATTGGAAGGACTGGAAAGGCAAATTCAATCACTTTGCACAGAGCAGAGACAGTTAATAATTTGCCCCTTCAGAAATCTGGACCTTCCTCAAGCACCTATCACAGTAGGGGCTTTCTTTGTTTTTTTTTTTTTTTTTGTGACTACTAATTTCAGGGCTTTTGGAATAGTCTGAGATGGCAAGGGTATGATTTTGCAAAACTGAAAATTATAGTGGGGCGCATGCCTGCAGTCCTAGCACTTGGGAGAAGACAGCTGCAAGGTCGACAGTTCAAGGCCAGTTTGACCTATATGTGAGACCTCAGCTCAACAGAAAATGATTCCCACTGTCACCAATACAAATCCTAGTTTCTATTCCTATTTGAGTAACTTTCCAACTCTGAATTCTTACTCTATGTGCTAACTTTGATCTCTTGAAGATGCCTAAACTTCTTCCTCAACAAGATCTTAAAAGAGAACAAATAAATACCAACTAAAATGTAAATAATCCCAGTTTAGGAACTGAATTCTAGGCAGAGAACAAATTCCAATCCATTGGTGATGGGTGATCTACACAAATTCTACCCATTTACACTCTAGTTATTTTTACTTCAAAAAGTGAGAAAGGGGTAAAAGAGTTTTCCTGCCCACCACATGGATCACTTTGTGAGCAGATAAATCCTAAAGAACCATGGAAAACTCTGAGTGAACTCAGAGAGGAATTTTTTTTTTACCCTGCCTTCCTGGGTTGGTGCAGCAGAAGAGATGGAGTCTGTTAGCAGCTCAGCAGACACCTTACCCCTGCGTGGGTGTTTCCTAAAGACGGCACCAGTGGTATTGGAAAGATGGAGAAAATGCAGATGCTTTCACACGCCTTTCCATGTCATTTTGAGAGCTCCCATATGGTGTGCTTAGACACCATCAGCGGAATGTTCCAGAAAGTCATTTCCCTGCCTCAACCCTTTCCCTGGTACCTTATCATCCTTAAGTGCAAGTTCCCTAGTCTGACATTCAGGGTCGATCCATTAAGATTTTGTTCCTTTTACATCTCATCTGTCAACACGTCTCTTGGATTAAGCATCCTGTCCTAGCTACACTGAGACACCAGAAATTTCTGAGAGACCAAAAGGAAGGCAGAAAGGAGAGAGGCAATTAACAACACACAAAGAATGAAGGGATGCACAAGGAAATATGGAGAGTGATGGTGTGCTACTTGGCCCAGGGAAAAAAATGCAGCAAAAACCAGAACCCCAAATCCCATATATCACATAAACGTAATTGTATAACCAATGGGTACTTAACAAAAAAATAATTATACCAATTACGCTGAGTTGCAGGGAGAAGAAAAGCAAGAGAACAGGTGGTGTAGGAACCATCTCCTCTTATATGAAGTCAACAAATAATGCTTATAACAGCTGAATGAAGAAGCAGCAATGTGAGCCTATTGCTCAGGACAGAGGGGTACATGGCAGGGGAACAGCCCAAAGGAATCAGAGTCGCTATCTCCTAGGGCAAGGGACCCGGGAGAGAGGAAAGCTGGGGCTAAGGCTTTTCTTTTTTCTTTTAAACCTTTTTTCAAAGAAAATTTTATTTCTTTTTTTTTTTTTATTTCTGTATGTGTATGAATGTACTGTCTGCATGCAGGTGTGTGCACCTGTGTCATGCAATGCCGCAGAGGTCAGAAGAGGGTCTCAGATTTCCCTGGAACTGGAGTTCTCCTGGAATTGGAGTTTCAGCTGGTTCTCGGCCGCCATGTGGGTGCTGGGGATCAAACCCGGTTCCTCTGTAAGAGCGGTCGGCGCTCTTAACCGCTAGGCCATCTCTCTAGCCCCCAAATTTTATTTCTATGTGTATAAATATATTGTCTGCATGTGTGTAAGTGCATCTATGTCATGCAATGTTCATGGAGGTCAGAAGAGAGTATTGAATTCCCTCGGAACTGGAGTTAGGATGATTGATAGCCACCATATGAGTGCTGGGAATTGAACCCAGGTCCTCTGCAAGAGCAGTCAGTGCTCTTAACTGGTGAGCCATCTCTTCAGCTCCTTATTTTAAACCTTTTATAAAAAGTTAACTTCTAGGGGCTGGAGAGATGGCCTAGTGGTTAAGAGCACCGACCACTCTTGCAGAGGACCCGGGTTCGATTCCCAGCACCCACATGGTGGCTGAGAGCCATCTTTAACTCCAGTTTCAGGGGAATCTGACACCCTCTTCTGACCTCCATGGCATTGCACAACACGGGTGCACAAACCTACATGCAGACAGTACATTCACACACATAATAAATAAAAATAAATAAAAATTTAAAAAGTTAACTTCTAAAATTTGGGATACAGATCACTTTCATTTACACATAACAATGAATAAAAAGTTGTTTTAAGTCGAAGAAGCATAGCTTTTAACATCAGGTTTCATGCTAGTGTCACAGACACTCCCATGTCTGGGACAGAGCTGCTGGGTGGTGGTGCGCAGATGGAGAGGAGCTGACAGAGCACCAGTGATTAGGAGGAGCATTCAGAATCCGTCAGTGTCATGAACTTGTAAAGGCTTTGCATATGGATATTCACTTGGCTTTGCAGAAGATAATTCTGCAGATTTGAGAACTGAAGATTAAATCTTTATAACACTGTACATTATTGCTGCTTCTTATGAAGGATCCACATTCACCAAAATATGCTTTTCTTACCATTAAAATTTTCTCTGCATACCATGTTCTGATACTTGGTGAACTATTTAGGTGCTGTCCGCATGAGCAGGATGTTGGAATTTCATCAGCAATGTAGGATTATTTTGTTGTAGGGCTGGAGCTTGTTTCTGATGAATTATTTGCTTGCATGAGTTGTGACTACTAGAATAGGGGTTGATTTAATGTTGGAGTCATTTCCTCGCTACCCTGTGCCATTTTTGACTGATATATTTGCTTTGTCTGCGTGGATTCTATGCCAACTTATTCCCATTTACTTTTGAAGAAAGGAACCAGTGATGTATTACTTTTATATCAGAGAAAACAAACAACATCTGTAAGGAAAGTAGTTGCTTATACACCTCCCCACCTCCTCATTCTACTAAAGATAATTAAGGGGCTGGAGGGATGGGTTCAGCAATAAAATGCACTGGCTGCAGCTGGGTGTGGACCTTTAATCCTAGCACCTGGGAGGCAGAGGCAGGCAGATCTCTGCGAGTTCAAGGCCAGCCTGGTCTATATAGTGAGTTCCAGGATAGTGCTACAGGGAGACCCTATCTTCAAAAAAAAAAAAAAAAAAAAAAAAAAAAAAAACAAAAAATCACTGGTGCTCTTGCAAAGGACCTGGGTTCAGTTCCCACCCAACACACACATGGTGGCTAACAACCATCTGTAACTCTAGTCCTAGGGGATCCAACACCCTCTTTTGGCTTCTGTGGGCATTGCATGCATAAGTGCACTTACATACATGCAGGAGACATTCATATATGTAAAATATAAATAAAAATTTAAATATTAAAAAAATCAAGCAGGCATCAAGAAATATTAAGAGGAGCAGTAAAGAGAGGAAACAGAGGAAAGTTGATTCAGATCAAAATTAAGATCTCTTGAAGGAATGGAGTTTTCAGAGAGGGCTCTATGGCTCTGAGAGGCTTTTCTTAAAGCAGCTCTCATCACAAACACAGAAGGGATGGGTGTCCCTTCTGTGCAGAAGCTGGCTGCCTGTGTCTCCCAAAGTGCTCGCTGAACTAGTCATAAACATGACTGACACCCACATGTCTGCATTAAGTTAAAGGCTATTCATCCCCAAAACTTGCAAGATATATATAAAGTTTTCTGTCACCTTTACTAACAATGTCCTTCAAGCCAGGAATCAAATCAAAGCACAGACCCAGTCATAGAGTTGGCACCAAACTAGGCATAGCTCTTTTCCTTTTACCCCAGAGAAAAGCTGTCTCTCTCTTTCTTTCTCTCTTTCTCTCTGTATCTCTCTCATAAAAAAATAGCCACGGGGCTGGAGAGATGGCCTAGCGGTTAAGAGCACCGACCGCTCTTACAGAGGACCCGGGTTCGATCCCCAGCGCCCACATGGCGGCTGAGAACCGTCTGAAACTCCGGTTCAGGAGAACTCCAGTTCCAGGGGAATCCGAAACCCTCTTCTGACCTCCGAGGCATTGCACGACACGGGTGCACAAACCTGCACGCAGACAGTACACTCATACACATACAAAAATAAATTAAAAAAATTAAAAAAAAATAGCCACAATAAATTTATTCAATAAACATTGCAAGAGCTCAAACAGACTTAATTTGTAAAAGCAGAAATAAAGCATTAACACCACAGTTGAAGACAGAGTCCTATAGAAAAATCAAGGAAAAGAAGAAAGACGAGGAGAGGCTGAACAGCCTGGTGGGGCTCTTGGCAGGAGACCTACTTTACCAGGTCTCTTACAGCCTCCTTCATAGAAGCAATGGGGCTTTTCTAAAGCTCAGCAGTGCACACACTGAAAGCGCTACCAATGGATTCCTCTAGCAGGTTCTGGATGGAGAACATGACAGGTCCTGACCTCATTCAGGGTAGACATTGGTCTAGATAGATGTTACCTGGGGGTGCATGCTGGGGAGGTAGTGGGGTGTGAGGAACTTCCTGTGGGTTTGTTACGAGGGTGGCTGCTGGGGGGTGGCAGAGAGCTTACGCCTCAGATCTTTATACCTGTGCTAGCTTCTCCACAGGTGCTCCCTACCCATTTGACAAAGTGTGTCTGGCTCAGGGAAGGCAGACAGACATTGTAAGTATTATCATTACCTGTTGGAGTCTCTGACCCGTAGAACCCCAGCTGGTGCCCCCACTGGGCTTGGCTCCCTTACTTTTCAGCAGTGTTAGGCTTTTCTCTCTTTCTTTCTTTCTTTCTTTCTTTCTTTCTTTCTTTCTTTCTTTCTTTCTTTCTTTCTTTCTTTCTTTCTTTCTTTCTTTCTTTCTTTCTTTCCTTTCTTTCTTTCCTTCCTTCCTTCCTTCCTTCCTTCCTTCCTTCTTTCTTTCTTTCTTTCTTTCTTTCTTTCTTTCTTTCTTTCTTTCTTTCTCTCTCTCTCTCTCTCTCTCTTTCCTTTTTCTTTCTTTCTTTCTTTCTTTCTTTCTTTCTTTCTTTCTTTCTTTCTTTCTTTCTTTCTTTTCTTTCCTTCCTTCCTTCCTTCCTTCTTTCCTTCCTTCCTTTCTTTCCTTTCTTTTTTTAAAAAATTTTTTATTATATATGTATAGTACAAGATTATGTTACTAATCAAATCTAGATCTGTGTCCCCCACCCTATCCCCCCACCCCACCAGAGCACATGCNCAATAAATATAGTAAAAAATGTCCTTAACACCAAACTCTGTTACGATATTTAATCACTCCCAATAAAATTCGCCCAAGCGTTTTTCTTCACAGGCTTGGGAAAAAAAGTCCTTATTTCCATTTGGGGAAAACAAAAGGACCCTGAATAGGCAAAAAGCAAACCCTGAGTGAAAAGAGCGAACACGGGGGGATCTCTATGCCCGATTCAAACTATATTACAGGGCTATAGTTCATAAAAAACGCAGCTTGATTCTGGCACAAAAAACAGACCTGTTAACCAATGAACAAAAACTGAAAGTCCACTTGAGGCACATAACAATTTCAGCCATCTCATATTTGGAAAGGGGGCCACGAAAACACAATGGAGGAAAAGACAGCATCTTCAGCAAGTGGTGTTGGCAAACTGGATCACTACTTGTAGAAGAATGAAATTAACAACCTACCTCTCACCCTGTACAAAAGTCAACTCCAGATGGATTAAAGACCTTTTCACGTGAAACCGCCAAACTCTGGAAGGTGATAGAAGAAAAGTTGGCAGCAGACTACAATACATCAGGCATAGAAAAAAGACTTTCTAAATCAGACAGCAGCTGCCAAGAATTAAGATCAACAATTGACAAATGGGACCTTCATTAAACTCAAAGCTCTGTACATCAAGAAAAAATCAAGAAAGTGAAGAGAAATCCCACAGAAGTGAGAGGAAACTTCACCAAAGATAACATCTGCAAAGCATTATTTCCAGACATAAAACTACTCAAAAAACAAAGAAGAAAAACAAATGACCCCCCCCCCCCCCACCCTCCAATTTGATAGAGCAAAGAGCTGAAATGAAGACTTCACCAGTGAGGAATTAGGATGATGGCTGGAAACATCTTAAGAAGTGTTCAGGGGGATGGAGGTTGGCTAGCGGTTAAAGAGCGCCAAACGGCTCTTTGCAGAGGGACCCCGGGTTCGATGCAGCACCGCACCCACATGGCAGCCGAGAACCATCTGAAACTCCAATTCCAGAGAACTCCAGTTCCAGGGGAGCAAATCTGGACAACCCTGCCTCCGGGCATTGTATGACATGGGTGCACAACTTGCATGCAGACAGTACATTCATAACATAGATCAATAAATAAAATTAATGTAAAAAAATTAAAAATAAAAGAAGTGTACAACACCATTACCATTAGGAACTGCAAATCAAAAACCACTTTAAGATATTCATCATTTACTCCAATAAGACTGGCTAGATCAAGAAAAAACAATGACTACCAAGTGCTGGAGAGGTTGTGGGGAAAGTGGAACAAGTCATCCCTGTAGGTGGGAATGTACACAACTTGTACAGCCACTATGGAAAGCATGTGGTGGAGAACCCTTGAAAGATGTGGAATGAAACTTGCCACCTACCCAGACATACCACGTCCTGGGGCATGTCCCACAAGACGATTTAAAAATTCTAATCAACCAAAACTCTATCTAGCAGAACAGAAGCCGGTTTATTAGCTCTCTTCACAAATAGCAAGGAACTGGACTCAACCCAAATGCCCCTCAACTAACGAGTGGATAGAGAACATGTGGTAACATCTACACAATGAAGTTTCTATGCAGCAGTAAAGAAGTGACATCATGAGGCTTTGCAAGGAAATGGCTGGGAGCTAGAAGAATCCTGATGAGTGAAGTAAACAAGTCCACCAGAAAAACAAACATGAATGGTATCCCCTCATCTGTGGATTGCGATTGCCAATTTACCTAGTTTGTAAGTATTCTTGTGCGCAGCCACTGAGCTTTTGCATCCAACTGGATGAGCTATGAAAACAAAGAACAACAACACAACAGAAAAGACTGCATCAAAGAACTGACTGAAACGGTGAACTTTGACCTCAAAACAGTTAACTTCCACAGGGAGAATTTTGAGAAAAACCTAGAAAAGGATGAAAAGCATGGTTGGTCAGAATGCCATGTGCTCTGGGGGGTGGGGGGATAGGGTGGGGGACACAATCTAGATTTGATTAGTAAAACATAATCTTGTACTATACATATATAATAAAAAATTTTTTAAAAAACAAAAGAAAGAAAGAAAAGGTAGCGAAGGAAAGAAGGAAGGAGAGTAAGGGAAGGAAAGAAAAGAAAGAACGAAAGAAAGAAAGAAAGAAAGAATAAAGAAAGAAAGAGAAAGAAAAAAATGAAAGAGCTAGTAGAAGATAGAGAGAGACGCATAAGAAGAAATAGAAACATAGAGAAAGAAAGAAAAGGAAGAATGGAAGGTACGGACGAGGAAGGCAAGAAGAGAAATCGAAAAGAACGCCGACCGAAAGTAATACTATCTTATAGCACCAAGCATCAACAACAGCCAATCAGCGCAAAGAGAAGAAAGCTCCAAAGCAAAGCAGAGAAAAGCCTAACACTATGAAAAGTAATGGAGCCCAAGCCCAGTGGGTTGCAACCAGCTGGGGTTCTACGGGTTCATAGACTCCAACAAGGTAAGTGATATACTTACAATGTCTGTCTGCCCTTCCCTGAGCCAGACAACTTTTTCAAATGGGTAGGAGCACCTGTGGAGAAGCTGGAAGCAACAGGTATAAAGAATCTGAGGCGTAGCTCCTCTGCCACCCCCCAGCAGCCACCCTCGTAACAAACCCACAGGAAGTTCCTCACACCCCACTACCTCCCCAGCATGCACCCCCAGGTAACATCTATCTAGACCAATGTCTACCCTGAATGAGGTCAGGACCTGTCATGTTCTCCATCCAGAACCTGCTAGAGGAATCCATTGGTAGCGCTTTCAGTGTGTGCACTGCTGAGCTTTAGAAAAGCCCCATTGCTTCTATGAAGGAGGCTGTAAGAGACCTGGTGAAAGTAGGTCTCCTGCCACGAGCCCCACCAGGCTGTTTCAGCCTCTCCTCTCTCTTCTTCTTTTACCTTGATTTTTCTATAGGACTGCTGTCTTCAACTGTGGGTTAATGCTTTATTTCCTGCTTTTACAAATTAAGTCCTGTTTGAGCTCTTGCACTGTTTTATTGAATAAATTATTGTGGGCTATTTTTTTTTAAGTTTTTTTAATTTATTTTTGTATTTGTATGAGTGTCCCTGTCTTCGTGTGGTTTGTGCACCCGTGTCGGCAATGCCCGGAGGTCAGAAGAGGGGTTTCGCGATTTCCCCTGGAACTGGAGTTCTTCCTAACCGAGTTTCAGAACGGTGCTCAGCCGCCATGTGGGCGCGGGGATCGAACCCGGTGTCCTCGTAAAGCGGTCGGGACTCTTAACGACTAGGGGCCATCTCTCCAGCCCCGTGGTATTTTATTTTTTTTTTGGGGGAGGAGAAGAGATTAAGAGAGAAAGAAAGAGAGAGACCACTTTTCTCTGGGGAAAAAGGAAAAGAGCTAATGCTATTTGGTGCCAACTCTATGACTGAGGGTCTGGCTTTGATTTGATTCCTGGCTTGAAGGACATTGTTAGTAAAGGTGACAGAAAACTTTATATATATCTTGCAAGTTTTGGGGATGAATAGCCTTTAACTTAATGCAGACATGTGGGTGTCAGTCATGTTTATGACTAGTTCAGCGAGCACTTTGGGAGACACAGGCAGCCAGCTTCTGCACAGAAGGGACACCCATCCCTTCTGTGTTTGTGATGAGAGCTGCTTTAAGAAAAGCCTCTCAGAGCCATAGAGCCCTCTCTGAAAACTCCATTCCTTCAAGAGATCTTAATTTGATCTGAATCAACGTTCCTCGTGTTTCCTCTCTTTACTCGGCTCCTCTTAATATTTCTTGATGCTGCTTGATTTTTTTGTTAATATTTAAATTTTATTTAGTATTTTACATATCGATGAATGTCTCTGCATGTAAGTAAGTGCACTTAGGCATGCAATGGCCCACAGAAGCCCAAAAAGGGTGTTGATCCCCTAGGAACTAGAGTTCCCAGATGGTTGTTAGCCACCATTGTGTGTGTTGGGTGGGAACTGAACCCAGGTCCTATTGCAAGAGCGCAGGGATTTTTTTTTTTTTTTTTTTTCTTTTTTGAGATAGGGTCCTCCTCCTACACTATCCTGGAACTCACTATATAAAGACCAGCCTGGCCTTGAACTCGCAGAGATCTGCCTGCCTCTGCCTCCCACGGTGCTAGTTAAAGGTCACACCCAGCTGCAGCCAGTGCATTTTATTGCTGAACCATCCCTCCAGCCCCTTACTTATCTTTGGTAGAATGAGGAGGTGGGGAGGTGTATAAGCAACTACTTTCCTTACAGATGTTGTTTGTTTTCTCTGATATAAAAGTAAATACATACTGTCCTTTCAAGTAATATAAGTTGCTAGCCACAGCAGAATTACAGTAAATGACGAGGCGGGTACACTTCCCCCAACCTGTAAATACGCTTTTTAAAAAAAAAAAACTCCCAGTCAAACAACATTAAACAACCCCTTATTCTGTAGTCACAAATCCAATGCAAGCAAAATAATATCAGTCAGTAGAAACAAGCTCCAGCCCTAAACAAAATAATCCTACATTGCTGATGAAATTCCAACATCCTGCTCATGCGGACAGCACCTAAATAGTTCACCAAGTATCAGAACATGGTATGCAGAGAAAATTTTAATGGTAAGAAAAGCATATTTTGGTGAATGTGGATCCTTCATAAGAAGCAGCAATAATGTACAGTGTTATAAAGATTTAATCTTCAGTTCTCAAATCTGCAGAATTATCTTCTGCAAAGCCAAGTGAATATCCATATGCAAAGCCTTTACAAGTTCATGACACTGACGGATTCTGAATGCTCCTCCTAATCACTGGTGCTCTGTCAGCTCCTCTCCATCTGCGCACCACCACCCAGCAGCTCTGTCCCAGACATGGGAGTGTCTGTGACACTAGCATGAAACCTGATGTTAAAAGCTATGCTTCTTCGACTTAAAACAACTTTTTATTCATTGTTATGTGTAAATGAAAGTGATCTGTATCCCAAATTTTAGAAGTTAACTTTTTAAATTTTTATTCTAATTTTTATTTAATTATGTGTTGTGTATGTTACTGTCGCCCGTATGTACAGGGTTTGTGCACCGCGTGTTGTGCACTCCATGGGGTCAGAAGAGGGTTGTCCAGATTCCTCCCCTGAAACTGGAGTTAAAAGATGGCTCTCAGCCACCGTGTGGTGCTGGAATCTGACCCGTGGTCCCTCTGCAAGAGTGGTCGGTGCTCTGTACCACTAGGCCATCTCTCAAGCCCATAGAGTTAACTTTTATAAAAGGTTTAAAAGGAGCGGCTGAAGAGATGGCATCACCAGTTAAGAGCACGACTGCTCTGCAGAGGGAACCTGGGTTCAATCCCAGCACTCATATGGTGGCTAAATCAAATACATACTACCAGTTCCGAGGAATTCATACTCTCTTCTGCCTCCTGAACCATTGCAATGACATAGAGTGCACTCACACCATGCAGACAATATATTTTATACACATAAAAATAAAAATCTTGGGGGCTAGCAGAATTGGCTAGCGGTTAAGAGCGCCGACCCGCTCTTACAGAGGAACCGGGTTTGACCCCAGCACACCACATGGCGGCCGAGAACCAGCTGAAACTCCAATTCCAGGAGAACTGCCATTCCCAGGGAAATCTGAGACCCTCTTCTGACCTGCTGCGGCATTGCATGACACAGGTGCCACACACTCGCATGCAGACGTACATTCATACACATACAGAAATAAAAAAAAAAAAGAAATAAATTTCTTTGAAAAAAGGTTTAAAAGAAAAAAGAAAAAAGCCTTAGCCCCAGCTTTCCTCTCTCCCGGGTCCCTTGCCCTAGGAGATAGCGACTCTGATTCCTTTGGGCTGTTCCCCTGCCATGTACCCCTCTGTCCTGAGCAATAGGCTCACATTGCTGCTTCTTCATTCAGCTGTTATAAGCATTATTTGTTGACTTCATATAAGAGGAGATGGTTCCATTTTCCCAATCCATGAGCATGGGAGGTTTTTCCATCTTCTGATGTCTTCTTCAATTTCTTTCTTTAAGGGTTTAAAATTTTTGTTGTAGAGATCTTTGGTGTCTTTGGTTAGGTTTGTTCCTAGGTATTTTATTGTTTTTGAGGCTATTATGAGTGGGAAGGTCTCCTTGAATTCCTTCCTCAGTGGCTTGTTGTTGGTGTAAAGAAAGGATATTGATTTTTTTTTTTAGGTTAATTTTGTATCCTGCCACTTTGCTGAAGCTGTTAATCATTTCTAGGAGTTTTCTTGTGGAGTTTTTAGCATCCCTTAAGTAAGCAATCATATCATCAGCAAATAGGGATAGCTTGACTTCCTCTTTTCCAATTAGTACTCCTTTAATTTCCTTTTCTTGCCTTATTGCCCTAGCAAGTGTTTCAAGCACTATATTGAAGAGGAGTGGTGACAGGGGGCAGCCTTGCTGAGTTCTTCCCTTTAAAGGGAATGTTTCTATTGTTTCCCCATTTAGGATGATATTGGCTGTGGTTTCCTGTATATGGCTTTGATTACATTAAGGAATGATCCCTCTAATCCAATTCCCTCTAGGACTTTAAGCATGAAGGGATGCTGGATTTTGTCAAAGGCTTTTTCAGTGTCAATTGAGATGATGGTGTGGTCTTTGTCTTTCATTCCATTTATATGCTTGATGATATTTATTGATTTTCATATGTTGAACCATCCCTGCATCTCTGGTATGAATCCAACTTGGTCTTCTTTCTTTCTTTCTTTCTTTCTTTCTTTCTTTCTTTCTTTCTCTTTCTTTTTTCTATCTTTCTTTCTTTTTTCTATCTCTTTCTTTCTTCTTTCTTTCCTTTTTCTATTTTTCTTTCTCTCTCTCTCTCTCTCTCTCTCTCTCTCTCTCTCTCTCTCTCTCTCTCTTCTTTCCTTTTTGGTGTTTTTGAGACAGGGTCTCCCTGTAGCCCCAGCTGGCCTGGAACTAGCCCTGTAGACCTGGCTGGCTTTGAACTCACAGAGATCTGCCTGCCTCTGCCTTCCCAGTGCTGGGATTAAGGCTGTGTGCCACCACACCTGGCATAAAGATGGTTCTTAGCTGCCATGTGGGTGCTGGGAATTGAATCTGGGTCCTCTGCAAGAGCAGTCGGTGCTCTTAACCGCTGAGCCATCTTTTTTTTTTTTCTCTTTTTTTCTTTTTGATACAGGGTCTCATGTAGCCCAGGTTGAACCTGAACTCCTTTTTAAAAAGAAAAATTTTTTTGGTCTTTTTGAGACGGGGTCTCCCTATAGCCCCAGCTGTCCTGGAACTCACTATGTAGACCAGGCTGGCTTTGAACACACAGAGATCTGCCTGCCTCTGCCTCCCAACTGCTGGTATTAAAGGTGTGTACCAACATGCCCAGCTTAAAAAATATTTTTATTTTGTGTATAGCATGAGTGTTTTACCTGTGTGCAGTGCCTTTAGAGGCCAGAAGAGGGCATTCGATTCTCTGGAACTGGAGTTATGGGTGGTTGTTAACTGCCATGTGGGTGCTGAGAATCAAACCTGTCTTCTGGAAAAAACAGCAAATGTTCTTAACCACTGAGCTGTTTCTCCAGCCCTGACCTTGAACTCTTGATTCTCCTGCCTCCAACTTCCAAAGGCTGGAACTACAGGCATGTGCCACTTTGCCTGGCTTGGGTTATGATTTCGAGAGGTCATCAGGGTAATGTTGGCAGGGAGACAAAACCTGGAGACCACCACTGCCACTCAGTTTGAAGCAGTTCTCAGTGACAACTAGCGCTTCCATTCCTGAGCTTCTGTTATCAGACAGGTATGGGTGTTCCTCGATCTCTGGATCCTCTTTCAAAGACCACGCTGAATTCATACCTCCCCTTGCACACTAGTCCTCTATCCACATGCTGAGTCATGGAGGGGGCAGGAGTGCTCCTTCTTTTCTCCAAGCTGTCATCAGCGTTGCTAACCAGCCCGAAGCTGCCCCAGCAAGCAGAGGGCATGGGGCCCTGGGCCTCCCCACCTCCTCACTCTGCAGCCTTCCAAACAGCAGCCTGGGGCTTGTGCCGGGCCTGATGAGGCCTTCAGCAGCTCGCAGAAGAACCAGGGAGAAGTGGTATGATCAGCAGAGCTGTCCCACCCGCTGGCAGTAGAGTTTCAAGAGGTGTTGTATTTTAAGAGAAAAAATAATGATTCTTCTTCCATAGTCATAACAAATGCTTGAGAGGCCTCACACAGCTTGAGCACTAATTCCTGACTCAATTTCTCAATATTTAAATGTATGATAAAGCAAAAACAATTAAGGCAATATAGAAATGGTTCCAAAATCTGCAAGGGGCTTGACAGAATACATTCCCAGCACTGAATGGTGTTAGAAGGTATTAGAAGGTGGAGGAAATGGCACAGTGTGTAAGAGCACTGCAAGCACGAGGACCTGAGTTTGACTCCCCAGGATGCCTGTAAAAAGCTGGGCGTGGCTGCACATGTCTGTAGCCTCAATACTGGGAGTCAGGGATAGGCAGATCCCTGGTCAGCCAGTCTAGCTAAAGGGCTCACTTCCAGTTCAGCAACAGACCCTGACTCAAGTCAATAAGGCATTGAGCAATAGAGAAAGACATTAGGCATCTTGCTTTGGCTTCTGCATGCACACACATATGCAACACAGGCACACACAAATAGTTTTAAAATATATATGTTGGAGCTGGAGAGATGGCTCAGCAGTTAAGAGCACTGACTGCTCTTGCAGAGGACCTCGGTTCGATTCCCAGCACCCACATGGCAGCTAAGAACTGTCTTTAACTCCAGTTCCAGGGGAATCCGATGCCCTCTTCTGACCTCCACAACATTGCATGACACAGGTGCACCAACCTACATGCAGACAGTACACTCATACACATAAAAAATAATAAATAGAAAAAATTAAAAAAATATATATTGCCCTAGTTACTTTCTATTCCTGCAATAAACCACTGACCAAAACCAATTTGAGGAGGAAAGGGTTCATTTCATCTTGTTCCTCTAAGTGATAGTCCATCACCAATGAAAGCCAGGGGAGGGACTTAAGCAGGACGGGAAGCTGGAGGCAGGAACTGAAGCACGGACCAAGAGAAGGCTGCCCACTGGCCTGCTCTTCTGGCCCATGCCCAGTCTACTTTCTTATAGCACCCAGGAACACCCACCCCAGGGTGGCACCACCCGCAGTGGGCTGAGTCTTCCCAAATCACTCAGTCGAGAACACACCTCATAGACATGCCCACAGGCCAGTTCAATGGAGGCATTCCCCAATGGAGGCTCCCTCTTCTCGGGTGTGTCAGATTGACAACTGAAGTTATCTAGCATACCCTTTGTCAACTTGATGTACTCAGATCACTATTAAACAAAACTTTTCCAATTCTCATCCCCAAGATCTCATGTTGATATTAATATTTCAACATAAAACAATACAACTTTAGAAGTCCCACAGTCTTTAAAAAACCCCAATCCTCACTGGACATGTGCACACTTTTAATCCCAGCACTGGGGCATGGGGTGGGGTGGGGGAACAAAAACCACCTCCAATCCTTTATAAGTTCAAAGTCTCTTTTAAAAGCCTCTTAACTGTGGGCTTCTGTAAAATCCCAAACACATTATATACTATCTGATTTCCAAAGGGGAGAGCTGGGCACACTTACATAAAACCAATGTCCAGCAATGTAGCTCATTGTTGGACATCTGAGATTCACTCATGATCTTCTGGGCTCCAAAGGGCTATGGAAATGCCACTTCTCTGCCTCTGCCATCCAAAATACACACTTGCTTTGTCTCATAGACTCTGGCCGGCTTCACCCCATACCTGCTGCAGTCCTTAGTGGTCATCCCACAGTCCTGGCATCTCTACTATATCCTGGGGTCTTCAGTACAATGGCGGCTGCACCTTCAAGTCTGTAGCTTTTATACTGACCAAACTAGCACAATGGGGGGGGGGGGTTAACAAGTTTGGCTTCCAGCTTGAGATGAAGCCTTGTCTTCCTCTAGACCACAGCTTCTCTATGCTGACTCTGAGGTCCCAGAAAATTTTACAAAGATGCTGACCTCTTGTTAGTCACAGCTGGTCTTTCAGTCCCAGCACCAACTGGTCTCCAAAAAGCAAAGGTTTCAGTTCAGTAGTGCTGGTCTTTATTAGTCACAGCTGATCCTTCAGCCAGAGCCAACCAAAAGACACAGACTTTCAATTTAAAATATCATACAAACAGCCCTGACAGACTTTGTTTCCCTTGAAACCTCACGAGCCAGGCCCCCATTGTCTGCATTTCTTTTAGCATTATCTTCCAAGTTCCCACAAACAGCTCATGAAGCTCAAGGCACTCAATGGCTTTTCCAATCCAAAACTCCAAAAAACTTACATAATCTTCCCCAAGCAACATGGTCAGGTACATCACAGCAACCCCCTACTCCTGACACCAAATTCTGTCCTAGCTTTCTTTCTAGTAAAACACTGACCAAAACCAACCTGGGGAGGAAGGGATTTATTTCACCTTACAGCTTATAGTTCATTATGGAGAGGAGGGGGAGTGGGAGTTCAGAGCAGGAACCTGGAGGCAGGAGCTGAAGCAGAGACCAGGCTGTTTACTAGCCTGCTTTATAAAACCAAGGACCACCAGCCCAGGGGTGGCACCACCCACAGTGGGCTGAGCCCTCCCACATTACCCAACAATCAAGAACATCCCCACAGACATGCCCACAGGCCAGTCCGATAGAGACAGTCCCCCAACGGGAGGCTCCCTCTTCTCAGGTGCATCAAATTGACAACGGAAGCTGTCCAGCATGCATGTATACATCTTGGAAGGGCCAGGGATGTTGAGAAGAGTCCTTGAGATGCATGAACAAAACTCTAGGTTAGATCCCTAGTACCATATGAAAGCTGTGCATGGGGCACATGTCTATAATCCCAGCAATCAGGAGGTAGAAATAGGAAGATCGTAAGTTCTAGGCTATCTTGCCTACATGAGACTTTGTCTCATAAAAAAGAGAAAGAAAGAAAGAACGAAAGAAAGAAAGGAAGGAAGGAAGAAGGAAGGAAGGAAATGTATCTTAGAATACATAAGCACTCACTAATATAAAGAACACAGGAGAATGAAGAGGTTACACGTGCAGCTTTGAAATCATATCTGGATAGGTTAAATCACAACTTTCACATTTGCTGGCTGTATGATTATGCACATATTGCATAACTTTTTGAATTTCATTTTCTTCATAATTAATGGAATCAAATCTAGTCTATAATTGTGTAATATATTATCATTGGCAGAATTAAGTAAGGAAATAATGAGAGGCCCTTGGCCCAGGACAGGAACCCAGTGAGTGCTGAGTCAGTGGAGTGGGTTTGGAGACAGACCTGGATTCTGATCCCTGTGTCCAGAGACAGTCCGGTCTTGCTTTGCTCAGCTGCACATTGGAGGTCATGCTACTTCTTGGGATGAGCAGATCTCCACAGGGTGGTCTTAAGTACTTTCTGCATTCTTGTGTCTGTAATTTGCAGAGTGCAAAATCCATAGGCAGGAGGATTGAGAGCAGGGAGAGGCTGTGGCTCTGACAGGGGTGGGGAGGGGAGGCACCCAGAACCTACCCCACCGAGTTTCTGCTGGTGCCCACACCTGTGGCCTGCAGAGAAAGGAAGCCTGCTTGCCTCAACCTCAGATGCTCAGTGCCCATGCCTTGAGCCCTTTTGACCTATAATCTGGACTTCTTCAAAGATCACCAGTGAATCCACACCACACTGCCTCCCACCAGGTTGTTCCAGACATTCACGGAGGGTGAACCCAGCTGTCAGTTGAGATTGAAATAGGCAGGACAAAGAAACAGCAATCAAACCGCTTCCGTGTGCGGCAGGTAATTACAGAATCTGCTAAATTACAGTGATTAGGCATCGCCGAGGAGAAGTCAAAAGAAGTCTCCAGCAACTTCAGAGGAGGGAGGGGGGGAGTTTAATTAAACAGCTCCTTGCTACTGATTTAATCTCTCCCTCTGAAAAAACCCTGCAGGTTTAGAAGAGACTAGAGGGCCAGGAAGGAGACCCAAAGAAAGCCTCCCACAACAGGGCTGCCTGGGTCTTTAAAGGGTTCTTTGGGAGGAGGTGGTGAAATGAGAGATGGTGGCCTTTATTATGGAAATGCAAGGCTTAGGCCAAGGATTGGGGTCCTTGAGTGGGGTGGGAAGGAGGGGGGCCTGGTTATAACAGTTCCTAAAATCCTGCTGGGGCCAAGCCAAGCCTCAGGTGGCTGTAGATTTTCTCTTGAAGGATTTATTCTCCTGTGTCAAAAGTTCACTAGCCTGAGACTCTATCATTTGGGTGCAAAAAAATGTGCTTTTTAAAAGCCAACCATTGAAAACAAAGGCTTTTCTGCCATCTATTTTACCAGCAAAGGTTTCTTTGAAGCCTAATTAAATTTAGATTCTGGACAGAACAAAACCAGTGCAGCTGTAGGGTCTATCCAGTTCTGAAGGATTGAACAAGGTAAAGCAGCTCTGAACCTCTGTCCACAGTGGATTTCAGTTTTACCAGGAGAGCCTTACAGAGGCATGTGCTTCCAAGAACTAGAGAAGGGCCTGCTGGGCTGGTGGTCCCCACAGAAGACAATTCCAGAAGGATTAGAAGGTTCTAGGACAGTTTGAGAAGGAGCATCTGGTGTCCTGTTTGAACACCAGACATGTAGGGCTGGAGAGATAGCTCAGTGTTTAACAGTGTTGTTCAGTCATGAAGACTGGATTTTTAAAATGATGGAATGATAGTAAGATTCATTTTTGTTTCTGTTTTTTTGTTATGTTTTGAGATCTGGTTTTCCTGCAGCCCGGCTTGCCTGGAACTCCCTATGTAGACCATGTTGGCCTCCCCTCTCATTTGGGATGCTTGGCTCTGCATCCTAAATGCTAGGATTAAAAGTATGTGCCATTGAACTGGGCATGGTGGTGCATAACTTTAATCCCAGCACTCTGGAGACAGAGGCAGGAGGATCTCTGTGAGTTCAAAGCCAGCCTGGTCTACATTGTGAGCTCCAGGCCAGCTGAGACTAAAGGGTGACCCTGTCTCAAAAAGATTTAAAAAAAAAGTATATGCCAAGGGGGCCAGGCCTAATAGTAAGATCCCTTTTTTTAAAATTATTTTTATTATTATTTTTATTTTATATGGATGAGTGTTTTGCCTACATATAGATAATAGCACCATGTGCATGTAATGTCAGCAGAGGCCAGAGAAGGTGTGAGATCCCTGGAACTGTATGGTTGTTGGCTATCACGTGGGTGCTGGGAATTGAACCCTGGTCCTTTGGAAGAATACCAAGGTCTTAACTGTTCCTAACTGCTGAACCATCTCTCGAGCCCCTGATAGGTTCTTAAATGAGAAAGATAACCTATCAGTCTGCCGGAAGTCGCTTTGATGCCTTTACTTCATTCAAAACTTCTATGGCTCCTACAAAGACCCTTAGTGACTTAGCTGTAGTGTAGTAAGGAGGGTTGCAGCCTTGAGGTGCTCTTCGCACCTGAAGGCATGTCATATACAGGTGTGTCCTTCTGTCTGAAATATGTTTCCTTCCTTCTATATAGAGCCAAGAGTTATTCCTCTATTAGATGTGTGCATTCTTGACAATGACTTAATGTCTCCAAATCTGGTTTGCCCATCTATAAAATAAGAACACATCAATGCCCCACGACCCGAATCCCTGGAAGATGAAATTGCACCATGTGAAGTAGGCTAGGCCACTGTGGGTCCTCAGAGAAACCCCCCAAGTGTGGCAGATATCACCTTGAACCTTCACTGGAGGGACATCTCAGCACCATGTGGAGAAGAGCCCTTTCTTCTGACTGAAGCAATGATTAAAACCAGGCCTTTAACAAGAAAAATTCACTACCCTCTAACCCTTCAGAGGCAGGAAGCTATCGTCAAAAGGTCGTCTTTGCAGCCCAGACTGCATATGGTCCAGGAGAAGGCTCCAAATGGCTGTGCTTTCCTTCTGCAGTGTTGCCAAGAGGATTTGAGAATCCGCAGGGCCTCATCTGTTGTTCCTTAAGCAAACAGCTAATGTAATTTGAAATTTCACTTCATCCTTGTGATGGCTGCCAGTTACTCTCCCTGAGCCTGTTCACTCTCCCTTTTAGGGAGGTCAGGGCATCTTCTAAGAAGCCCTGAATGTGCTGGTGCTCTATACGGACTCTCTCTGCCCACCCATCATGAGGAAGGTTACAAAGCAGTTGGTGAGCAGCACCCGGTCCACAGCTTCCTGGTGTGGACTGTTCAGTGTCTCTTCCTCGAAACCTCTCTTATTCTCTAAGGCCAGCCTACGTGTGCGTGTGCGTATGTGTGTGTGTGTGTGTGTGTGTGTGTACACATGTGTGTGTGCGTGTGCATGTGTGTGTGTGTGTGTGTGTGTGTTTGTGTGTGTGTGTGTATTCATGTGTGGAGGCCAGAGGAAAATCAGGTGTTTTCCTCAATGTCTTTCTACCTTGTCGTTTGAGACAGGATCTGTCACCAACTTCACTGATCAGCTAGACTGGTTTGTTAGTCAGCCCCTTCAAGCCTCCTAGCTCCATGTCCCCAGTGCTGAGATTACAGGCACGACTCACAGCTAGCCTGGATTAGACATAGGTGCTGGGATCTGCAGTGATGTTCTCCTGCTTATGCAGCAAGCACTTACCTGGTGAACTATCTCCCCAGCCCAGAACCAGGCTTTTGAAAAGGCATACTACCTCTGAATACTACCACAGCACCAGTGCATATTATACTGCCTCTGAATACTACCACAGCACCAATGCATATTATACTGCCTCTGAATACTACCACAGCACCAATGCATATTATACTGCCTCTGAATACTACCACAGTGCCAATGCATATTATAAAATATATATAATCACAGCCTTGAAGGCCGATGTTTTAGGAAGCAAATATGTGAAGCCAGGGTTGTCCCACTTCTTAGCACACAGCCTAGACTTCTGCTTTCCTCTATTGTTTAATATAAGGGAAACAGAGTACAAAATAGGCAGTGGGCCTGAACTTGCATCAAAGCAACTGAAAGCTAAGTCAGTGGGAATTTACTGGCCATGGAGTCCCTAAGGAAGGACAAAGATGTTTACCAGCACCCATAGGCTTTTGGCAAACTGTCATGTTATTTAATCATGAAAAATCATCCAGAGAATTAAGTGTTATTGTCCCCATATACAATATATGATAAGTAACAAGCCTTGGGTCCTGATGCTGTTATACAAGGTAAAGTTACTGATGGAATGGTAAAGTTTTGCTTCTGGAATCAGACATTCTGCCTGGCTATGTGACCTTCAGCAGGCCAATAGGACCTCTGCACTCCATTTAGAAATGTCAGTAGAGGCTAGGCATGGAGTTCAGTTGGTATAGGCCCTGGATATGTACAAAGCCCTGGGTTAAATTCTCAGTACTGAGTGGTGGTACATGTCTGTAATTTTATCATATGGAAGCTGGAGGTGGGAAGAGTAGAAGTTCAAGCTATGTAGTGAGTTCAAGGCCAGCCTGAGCTACATGAGATTAAAAAGAAAAGAAATGTCTGCCTCCAGGGTTATGAGAAGATTTCTAGAATAATTCTGGTAAGGTGCCTAGTAGATTGCACGGCACACAGCAGTTCTTAAATAACAGTTTTACATAAAGAAGAGACTAATCAGTTGAATTAGACTGGGGAAGAGTCATCCTCACTGGTCAGGTTTGTCAAAACCCGTAATCTTGGAGCTAGAAAGATGGCTCAGTGACTAAGAATACTTGCTTTTCTTCCAGAAGACCCAGGTTTGATTCCCAGCACCCACATGGCAGCTAACAACAGTCCATAACTCCAGTTCCAGGGGATCCAATACCCTCTTCTGGCATCTTTGGGCATTGCATGCATGTGGTACACTTACATACATATAGGCAAAACACACATACACATACAATAAAAATAATAAATAAAATACTTCAAAACCCCTAATCTTTGCAAAATGAAATGAACAAACTGGAAAGCAAGTGGGCAGACAGAAGCATGTCCCTGTGTTGTTGAAGCACCAGTCCCGGGAGGTCTTGGGACAGTTCAGCATGGCAGGGTGAGGCACATCAGTCAGGGCTGCCAGTGCCAGGCCTATGGGTTTGATGTTGCATCGCCTTCTACTTGCCCTCTAGTGGGAGAACAGCTCCATAAGAACACGACTGTGAGGTGCAGAAAGGCGAGAAGGATCCTGGAAGTGTTCTGAGCAAACCTCAGAATAAATACCATCTACATCCAGCTTGCCTCCCTGGGCACTAGCGGACCAAGCCAAGTCCATAAACGCCCCAGCTGTTTCCTCATCTGTACAAGGGGAGATGGTATCATGGACTTTAAAATGTTGTTGGACTTGGGTTTCAATGTCTTTGCCTCTGAGAGACTGTAAAGGGCAGAATGAGCTGCGAGAGCAGGTGACAACTTAGCCCCCAAGTGCCTGCCACAGGTAGCACCTCTGAGAGCGGGACTCCAGCTGACCTTGCCATAGGTCTCCCTGTGCTGCCCCACCTCCGGCCTGCCTCTGGGCACAGGCTGCCCAGTGTTCCTTCTATGAAGAAGTGAGACTTGTTTTCCTCATTTATATGAAGAGGATCACACTGCCTCGTGGGGGTGGGAGAGTGGGGGAGCACAGGAATACTATAAAGCACATCACACACTCCCTGGCACCTGGCTGGGGATTCATAAATGGCAGCAACTAGTATAATACAGGTTTCGGAAATAAACATGTCACATAAACTCAATGTATTATTATTCCTCTTCCTATATCTACTTCATGGGTTCTCAATTAAGGCATAATTAAAGATTAGCTGAGGTTACAAGGTTGGCTGCCCACATTTTCTTTTTTCGTTGGTCTTCAGTGCTGCTTTTATTCAGGCCTCAGGCAAGACATAAAAATACTCTCCAACACACCCAACCCTGCTACATGCCAACAAGAGTCTGCAAGGTCCAGAGCATGGCTGAGGATCCGTTCAGTTTAGGTCTCGGAGGCATGATGGAGACTAGGGAGGCCACTGGGGGAAGAAGGACAAAGGAGGTGCAGGGGATGACAGCCCAGCTGGGTGCTGAGGTGCCAGGGGGCCTACTGGGTCACCAAGCCTATTTAGAACTTCGTTCCTGTAGACCAGAGTAAGAACACCTATTTCTTTGGCAGAGGACAGGTGTGTTGCTCTGACAGGTCGATGCACATATGTGAATTCTCCCCTTGCCCAGGCTGTGCTTATAAGAGCTCAGGGCCTTACCCATGGTTATTTCTGTCTGTCAACTGAAGACTAGAGTTAAAAATACCTTCAGAGGGGAAGGGAAGGGGACAGAGCAGCACCAGGCACAGTAGGGATTAGACCTTTCTTCTTGTTCTGTGAAATAGTACTGAGAATGAAAATGGATGGTCATCTGCCAGCAAAGGGAGCCCCCCGAAGAAGCAGGATGGGGCTGTATTGTTGAACATGAAGTTCTGGAAAAGGGAGCGGAGGGGATGCTGCTGCTGGGGGAGACTTGACTCAAAGGCCGTGCTGTGGTGACCGCCCAGCACTTCCGGCCAGCCTCTGTTCATTCACACATTCCTTTAAAAAGGGGGAACCCAAAGTCCAAAATAAAGCACCAACACAATTTCCCAAAGACCTCAGCTCTGCCCGCCCCTCACTGTTGTATGATGAATGCAAGATTTCTAGGAAATCACAAGTCCCAGACCCTGGTTTGGGGCCATGTCAGGGACTCCCTAGGTCTCTATATCCTTACTGTTTAGGGGTCAAGCTAGAGGAACTGGAAGGCCCCTTCCTCAGCTCAAATTGCAGCGCTGAGTCTACAGGGCAATAGGAGGGCTTGGGCACATCCCACAGAGGCTTGACTGCTTCCCAGGGTGACTCACAATCACTTCACATAAGGTCAAATTTCACAGACTCCAGGGATCCAGCCATTACCCCGAGCGTGCTCACCTGATCTGATTTTATATGAGTTCATAAAGCAGGCGGTGGGAGATGTGTTAATAGTTTTCATGAGGTGCTATGGCCCAAGATTTGGAGATGATATGAATTATACTTTGTGTGTAAGCCTTCTTTATCCTCCTGGGAGGAAGAAACTAGATATTCTATATGTGGATTTTTTGGGGGTTGGGGGGGTAGAGACACTTTCAATTTATTATGCAGAGGGGATTGTGTTTCACAGCCCACACTCATTTTGGTTCTACTTCATTATTTCTGGGAAATTTGTGAGCGAGGAAGTGCCCACCTTTGAAGAGTTTGGAAAACAAGAAGGGGAAGATGGAATGAATGAAGCACCTGTGAAGTTCTTAGAACCTTTCCCCTGGTGTTCTCTGAGATGCGCTGTTATAGTCGGCCTGCTTCACAGGTGAGACAACGGCTCAGAAAAATAAAGTACTTGGCCCAAAGGCAATGATCCAAACAAATGTTTATACAGTCACTGTGCTTTCTTTACCTATATGCAAGTGTGTGGGAAAACAAAACCAGAAAGATGATTCTGAGGGCTGGACAAGAGCTAAGAAGCTTGGGCAGAAGGAAGTTGACCAGATATGAAACAAAGCACATCCCCTTTTACAGAAAGTTCAGAGGATCACAGTGCTCTGACACAGACAGCTACGAGGATGCAAAGACATGTGGAAAAGTTTTAGAAAGGCATGCGGAAAAGTTTTAGAAAGGAATCATCCATTGGACATGAATTCCAAAGAAGTATAGACTTCAAGAAAATGGTTATCATATTTTTAAAAAATCTGAGGCAGAGGCTCAAAGGAGCTAGATTTAAGTGTGCAGAGATCCTGCTCAAGCCAGTCACCCAGTGTCCTGGAGGGAGCATCTCTTCCCTTTGGATGATGGGTTTGTATGATGAGATCACGAAGGCTCTCCTGGGTTAAAGTTCTGTGATTCCATCTGTAAAATTCACTTAACCTAACAGCTCATTCTCCAGTGAGGGGATAAATGAGGTGTTATGGGGCTGCTTTCTAAGTTTCATCTCCTTCAACTAGAAGGTGAGTTCCTGGAGGGCTGGAATGTGTCTTAACGTCTGGCGCCCAGCACATGCCCCTAACTGTTGATTAACAACTGGATCCGTGACAGCAGGATCTTATCATTCCTGGTGCTAAGAAAGAGTGCAGACTTAGGACCAGAGAGGTCTGGATTTTAATATAGCTTCACTCTGAGCCCTGCTTTCCTTATTTATAAAATGGGAGTAATAACAGCTACCTCACAGGGTTGTTTATAGCTTATTCTTATTGCCAAGATAAGTATTTTTATTGAAAGGAAGGGAAGAGAGAATAAAAATCTTAAAGAATGCAATTAGCTCTGTAATTAATATCAGTATTAGGCTAATGGCAGCTGTGTGTGTGTGTACCTGTGCCCACTTCACATGCAGGTTGGAGGAACTTCAAAGTGCGGAGTGCAATATTAAGCACTGGAAAGAGATCATGTCTTAAAGACTACTCAGTATCATATTCTATGTGCCTACTATTATTTTGCACTATCCTGGGGAAGCAGGGATTGCCTTTCTCTATCTCAGAGAGGTTAACTAATTGCTAAGGTTAAACAACTGGTAGAGGCCAGGAAGTGTGGCAAGACCAGAAGGTTTAATGAACTAAAATGAAAGTGCCCAATAACGAGCATTTTCAGCAGGCACTTTGGTCCTGCCTACCACAGAGCAGTATGTTAGAGCAAGCAGGTGGGCGGGGAAGAGGAAAGGCCACCTTAACTAATTATAGCCTACAGGTCAAAATCAAGGTCGAATTTATAAAAGAAGAGAAAAAGGGGACTGGAAACTACTGTATATTTTCATTCAAATGTAGAAGAGAGAGGTTAATTAAGAAACCTACTCAATTAGAAAATGACATTTAAAGAATCCTTCAAAAATACCTCCCTTATTTGGGAATTATTTCTCATTGTTGTGATTTTTTTTTTAATTGAATTGGAAATGTGGCCCAGGGCACATTTCCTTGTTGGCAACAAACCTGAAGAATGTTTCATGCATGGGGAAGAACAGTGTCCGCAGGCATGTTTGAATCTAGGAGCGCAGAGAGCAGAAGGAACAGTTCAGATGGGCACTGCCTCCCTGCCACCTGCAATGCAATGGGGACCCAATAACACTTAGGTTTGCAGAATACAGGAGTGACTTTGCTACAAATGTTCTTTGCCTTTGCCAGCAAGCGTGCCTTAAAGTGTGTTTCACTGAACACAAGTCCTATGAGGAGTGCCTGGGGTCAAAATGTTCGGAGGGGCTGAGGATGTGGTTCAGTCAGTAAGGTGCCTGTTGTGTGGCATGAGAACTCGAGTTCCATCCTCAGCACATATGTAAAAACCTGTGTATGGTGTTGTTCACAGGTAATCCCTGGGTAATCTGCTGGGGAGCAGAGACAGGTAGATCCTTGGAGCTGGACAGCTACCCAGCCTACCTAGCTAAATGGCAGGCCGCAGGTCCTACTAAGAGACCCTGTTTCAAAGGAAAACAAGACAGAAAGTTCTCAACTGACACCTGAGGTTGACTTCTGGCCTTACGAGCATGTGCACCCATGTTGGGAAGCACTTCATTTATTGTCCCCTACCTAGTGACCATCCATTTCTCTGAGAACTCGGGCAGCAAGCAATCTGTTTGACCTTAGCTTTCTTCAAATTTGTTTGTTCCTATATCCAACCAGCAGTCACAAGCACTGTGCAGGACTCTCCAGGAGGTGCATTGAAAAAATATCTTCCCCCAATTGCTTTATTTCAACTATATACAGACTCAGTCCATCTGTAATTAGTCATGTATGAAGACCAGCTGACTTTTCTTTTTAAAAAATTTATTTATTATTTTTTATGTGTATGAGTGTACTGTCTGCATGTAGGTTGGTGCACTGATGTTGTGCAATGCCGTGGAGTTCAGAAGAGGGCATCAGATTCCCTCGGAACTGGAGTTAAAGATGGTTCTTAGCTGCCATGTGGGTGCTGGGAATCGAACCCAGGTCCTCTGCAAGAGCAGTTGGCGCTCTTAACCACAGCTGAGCCATCTCTCCAGCCCGGACCAGGTGACCTTTTTAATACAGAATCAGAGTCTGCTTTACCTTTAATCAGCAACTTTCCATAGCTTCTCACTATCTCTAGATTAAAGTGTGAACTCTTGAGCCTGAAATTCAGGCTGCTCCCTAACACAGCTTTAAATGATAGCTCCAGGCTGCTGTTTTCTATATTCTGGACCCCGATTTTCTGATCAAACATGGTAGGTTTTAGCATATATTATTTATTTATTTCGAAATAATATTAAACTCACCTATAAATTGTCAACAGTATACAGTTGCTGGGTCCATTTTGCCCAGTGTCTCTCAATAACACCCAGCCTTTTCCAGATTGCCCTCTTCAGTCTTCATTTCCTACCTCTACTGTCCATCATCTGTCTATCTTGAAGTCCTTAGTCTGTTTCTGACACATCTATGTATCCCTTATGGAACCGGAGCACTGAGCACAGATCAGCAGGCACAGGCTCAGTGGTTCCCAGAATGACATTTCATTGTAATACCTTAAAAACAAACGAAACCACCCAACTTGAAAACAAAAGTACCAGCAAAACCTCATTTGCTGTTCATCATTACTTTTTTGAAAACTATATCTGAGTAGAAAGGACCAAGATAAAGGGACCCCTGACGAGCAAGTGCCTACTTTATTTACTCTGATGGTACCTTTTGTTGCAAGCACAGCTCTGTGCCAAGCACTGCAGACCATCATCTGGCAGGCTAAAGACATGGACCACAGAGCCACAGAGGGTTGCCCTGGCTTTCTGGCATTCTGTCAGGTTTCCAGGGCCTGACTTGTATAATAAATGCAGTTCACACAGTGTGGGCCATGAGCACCTTTCTGTGCACGTCGGTTTCCTACTGCAGACTGGATTCCACATGGCTGTGGCAGCCTTCTCCCAGCAGATAAGGGTGAGGGAAACAGAAACGAGTCTCCAGGCAGCACTCAGACTCCAGAGGAATGCTTCTGTTTTCCCAAGGGCTGAGCTGTTCATGAATCTAAGAAGTCTGGGTGCTCTCTGCACTGTGAGGCTGCCATGCCAGAGCCCCCAATGATGCACTATTGTCAGAGAGAATCACACATAATCACTGCTAATCATCGTTGTTAGAATCACTCGCAAACTTTATAGCAGGATTATCTGTTTTAGAAGGTGCCCTGTGGCCGTTCTAGTCTCAATTTGTGGGGGGGGGGAGTGCCAGTTCACAACTAGGTCTGCTCTTTCACCCTGGGGACACGTTCCTTGTACCTGAAATGGTTTTTCTTGAACTGTCTGGTCTCCTTGGAGTGCTCAGCATATAATGCTGTGCAGGGTGGGGTGGGGTAGGGTGTAGGGGTAAGGGGGGTAACATGTGGGATGGAGATATATGAGGCTTTGGGTTCAGGACTCCAGTATTCCTGACTGCATTGGAAGAATGAATCTTTCTGTTCTCTAGGTTCCCACAGCAGCCTGTTTCAACTGTTGGTAAAATGGGTTAACAGATACCTGCCTCCTGGAGAGGTCAGGTTTAAATGTAAATAAGCATAAAGAATCCAGAATAGTCTATAGCTCTTAAGAAACCTGTGTACCTGATCGCTGCTACTGCAGCTGTTATAAAACAAGACATTTTGCTATCTGCTTGTACATTTTCACACCCTGCTAGGCCAGCAGCTCATGGAGGGCAAGGCACCAGGTTGTCAGTTGTATAGTGGAAGGGAAATAAATTACTCTTTAAGAAATTAATTTTCTTTTTGACCCTAAAGTTACATGCTGTTACTAGAACTTATATAAAGCAGGAAAGCATAAAGAAATAAAAACCGGCCACAGCTGCCCCAGTACCCAGTAAGAGCTATGGGTGGCTGTCTCTATCTGCTATGAGCCTTCTGATCTCTCTCCCTCCTTCTCTCTCTCTCTCTCTCTCTCTCTCTCTCTCTCTCTATATATATATATATATATATATATGTATATACATATCTATATATTTATATATCTACATAGATATATATCTGTATATTTTTTATCTATATATCCATATATCTATACATCTATATATATATGCATAAACTTAGCAAATTAGTTTCATATTCAATACATCATTTTTATTCAGCTTCTTCCAGGGGCTTCTTAGAGTTTTACTATTTAAAACATGATTATTTTTTGGTGCTGAGAACATAGCTCTGTGGTACAACACTTACCTGGCACGCCTAAGGCCCTGAACTCAATAGCCAATACTGGAAAGAAGTACCCAAGCCCACTAAAACAGGAATGATGTTCTGGTCAAGAAGAGCAGAGACTAGCCCCTCTTCCTGGGGACACTTTAAATGACCTTATGAAAGAACAGCAAAGCTTCCCAGGTGGGCCCACTCAAGTGGCTGACTGGACTATGGGCTCAGACTGAAGTCAGTCTTAGTGACCCTTCCCAAGGCTCCATCTCATTAACATTCCTCCTGGGAGATGGCAGTTCCAAAGGACAGGCAGGCATTGTTGGGACTCAAGGGCCCTGAGAATGGGCCTGTAACCTGAGCCCCCCCCCCCCAGGCTTGGAAATGCTTGGGCAGGTCACCCTGGGGACATACTGGTGACAGATGAAAGTGCATCTTGGAGCCCTGGATTGTGTTTCCAGAGCACAGGTGTGGGGAGATTATCTTTCTGACAAACCAAGCACTTACCCCAATCTCTACAGCTGCTTTTACTTCTGTCTCTGGTCCTAGGCCTCCCATAAATAGCACCCTCCAGCCATTCTCTGTCAAAGCCAAGAGCTGTTTTCACCTCAGCCCATTTGCCCAAGAGACTTACCCAAAGAGCCTGACAAATTGCCTCACTTTGTCAACTGAGAGAAGGCACAAACATCCTGCATGGGGAGTAGCCAATCTGTGAGTCACTCCTCTGCAGTGTGGCCTTGCTGAAGCCATAGTAGGTGGTGTAGAGAAGAGCAGGCACCTGACCTGGGGGCCTGTCTCCTGCTGGCTGCCTGGCTCTGGGCAAGCAACATGATATCCTAGCCTTTCAGGTACCTTACCTATCAAAACAGTTAAACTGCTATTCCAGAATCACCGTGAAGATTAATTGAGAATAGATGAGTGAAATCACTCAGTGCCCTAAGCAAAGGCGCTCATGGGGGAACATGTGAAAGGGGCAAGGTTGTGGTTGTCTTGACAGATAAAAATGGGCATGAGGGGGCTGGAGAGATGGCTCAAAGGTAAAGAGCACTGGCTGCTCTTGCAGAGGACCCAGGTTCGTTTCCCAGCACCCACAACTACACTAACAACTGTCTGTTGTTACAACTCCAGGGGATTTGGATGCCTTTTTTCTGACTCCAAGGGCATTGCAGGACATAGGTGCACTTACACATGTGCAGACAGATATTGTACTCATACACAGTAAATAAAAATAATAATGAACAAAATATTTTTTTAAAACAAATTAAATTTAAAAATGGGCTTGAAGGCTTGTAGGGCTCCCTGCCATGGCCTAGGGCCTCCCACAGTTGCCCAGGGAAAGAGCCCGAGGAATATTCAAACAGAGAAAGGCTGTTCTGTGCAGGTCTTGTTCAGGTGTGACTCGGAGCAAGCCTGGTCCCAGCTCTGGGAGGCGGGGAGGCAAGCACGGGCAGGGGGGCCAGCTGGGAGCCCTCGAAGCAGGTGCTAGGAGGGGAGACATGGGAACACAGACTTCGGCTTTCTGAGCCCACCCCTAGGTGACACACAGTGCAGAGCAGGCTCTCTCCCCAGGCTGCCTTGACTCATTCTCACCTCACAAAGCTGTCCCCGAAGTGGGCAGGAGCTGCCTTTGACGGAACCCAGACTGCATTCCTGGCTGTTCTTAATCCAGGCTTCTTTTCTGTAAACTTCATCATTCTCTGATCTCCTACTGTGTGCCAGGCACTGTGCTTGATGCTTTCATACACACTGAATCTCTGTAACAATCTCTGAAGAAGTTATTTTCTTCCCATTCTTGACTAGTGGGATATCTGAGATCTTTTAAATGGGAAGAACCACATAATTGGCTACACTGAAGACACTGTTGGACCAACCCGCTAGGTAGCACTGCTTGAGTGTAAAAATAGATGAGCATACTCCTTCTTGTAGCCCTTAGTAGTTTAGAAGTGCCAGCCTGTACCAATGCAAGCCAGCCAGTCCTCAGGCATGCAATGTGCCAAAGAACAGATCCATCCAGTGCCTCGCAGATCCCAGGCCCCCTGCCAGGCCCCCTGCTCACCATTTAAAATGCCAAGCAGTTCCTCCTGGCAAGGACTCTTTCCTCTCCCCAAATAAGAATGATTAGCCTTATTGTGCAAAAGACAAAAATAAGGCTCAAGAAGGAAGACCAAGTGTCTAGTGCTCTGCATCCATATGTGGGCTAAGGGTGAACTGAAGCCATTCTGGCTGGTCCCGAGCCAGCAGCGAACATACCCCCTGTCTTTGCAAGGGAATTCCTGGAAGATTTGTGGCCTCCCAAGTGCAATGGGAGGCCGATCTTTCAACTGATGAAATGCTCCCTTCAGACCCTGCTGTAAGGTCCTGGAAGGGTCTTTTAGATTCTCTCTTCCTGGTCAAGAAGTTGCACCAGCACTAGCCTTCAACAAGGTGACTCAGGCAGAGATCCTTACTTTGCACTTCTCACATGAGACACACCAGCTGGCTTCAGTCCGCAGACAGGCAGCAGCCCTTAAGCTCAGGGCCCTGAAGGGAGGCAGTGATTTTATATTCCAGTTTCTAGGCAATTTTCCAGTCCTCGCAAGTATGTTATGAAGCTTGAGCCATGTTCTGAGCCACACCCTGTCTTTTGAAAGCAGTGAGATAGAAAAGAAAAAAGGATACCAGGACATCCTGGTGTAGGGGTGAGTGAGGGCCTGTAGGAGGTATAAGTAGGGGCCTCCTAGTCCTAGTAGTCGGGAGACTGAAGTAGAACTACTGATCCTGCCTGCAGACAGGGAAGAAACAAAGTCCCTTCCCACCCTCACCTGTCCTCTTTACCGAGAACTTCCTCTGCATTCCAAGAGAAATCCGGACTCAGCAAATTGACATCATTTTCTTCAGCAGGGAACTGTACCTAGATCTTTGGCAATAGTATAGCCTGTTGGGAGGTCTTAGCGGCCAGGGTACTATGTTAACATCAAAACTATAATCCTGAGGGGGCAGCACAAGAGGCTGAGGATGTGTCTCAGCTGGCAAAGTACTTGCCTAGCATGCATGAAGCCCTGAGTTTGATCCACACCACCATGTACACCGGGTGTAGTTACAAACACCTGTAACTCTAGCAGTCTAGAGGTCGCGGCAGGAAAGTTAGTTCAGTACCATCTTCAGCCACACAGCAAATTGGAGTCCCGCTTGAAAACTACATGAGACCTTGTTTCAGATGAAAAAACAAACAAACAAATACTCTAGATACCCAGATCATAATAAATGAAGACTGAGAGATGGGAAGTAAATATCCCTCTTGTCTCTTGCACTGTATTGAAAAAGCTTCTATTTACTAAACTCAATTTACCAAGCATTTTGTGAAGGATGTGTCTGTTTACATACAAGTTCTGGGGCTACCACCTGCTGTATGAAGGTGTGCATGTGTCAAAAGAACACATCTTGCTGCCTTGCATGCTTGGGGGAGCCGCCTTCCATATCTGTCAAGCACTCAGATTGTCGCACAGCATGCTAGAGAGGTCAGCAGAGCAGGTGGCTTTTAGTTCCCTTCAGTGGTAGGGCGACAGAAGGTCCAGGAGGCCCAGCGACTTTTCAGTAGTACCCCCGCCCCCACCCCTGGTTAGTGAAGGACAGAACTGGGCCTAGAGTGGCAAGAGTCCTGGGACAAAATGGCTGAGGTTGTGGTACCTCTGAATAAGATGCCAAATCTGCCTCATACACACCTAGGTACCAGCCCTTCCTAGGCAGAAACGGTGCCTGCACCCGATGTGCCTGCACCCGACTCCACTGCAATGAGAAATTCCTTGCTCAGCATGAGCCTGGCCAGGAAAAAAGGCTTAGGAGAATGGGCTCCCTCTTACCCCACAGGAGGCAGTGGCTGTGCTTTGGAGTGAGGGAGGGAAATTTCTTCTACTCAGTGTCCTCCCAGCCCTTCTTTACTGCTTGGAGGGCTTCAAAAGGGCAGAAATCACAGTGTGTTTTCATCATGAGTTTGGGGGGCTGCAGGGCGGAGCTTTTGATGTCTGCTGGCTTTCCCTTTGCTGTCAGTCCTGTTGGCCAAGAACAATTCTTGAGAGACAGGTCTGGCTATCGGGGGCCTCCCCAGTCCTCTCAGACTTGGGACTAATTGTGGCTCTGTTCATCAAATGCCATGGATCTGCCAGGGCTGAGAGCTTCTCACAAAGCATTCTCTGCCCCCTCCACTGGGTCAGGGTTGTCATTTTCTGTTACACAGATGAAGCTACTGAGGCTCAGAAAGTCTTACCAACCTATCTGGGCCACTCTGTCAATAAGTTGAATCTAGGCCTATCGTTCTTTAACGCCTCCTCCTGCTTTTCATCTTACTAAAAGATTAAGATGAAATTCCTTTCCCGTGATTTTTCTATATGATTTATTTATTTATTTTACTTTATTTTTTTTGGAGAAGAAAGGCATTTATTTTGCTTAACCATCCAGATCACAGTCCATTGTTGAGGGAGGCCAAGGCAGGAACTCAAGCAGGGCAGGAACCTGGAGGCAGGACCTGAAGCAGAAACTATGGGGGAATGATGCTCACTGCCTTGCTCCTCTGGCCTGTGCTCAGCCTGCTTTTTTTTTTTTTTTTTTTTTTTTTTTATTATTTCTGTATGTGTACGAATGTACTGTCTGCATGCAAGTCTGTGCACCCATGTCGTGCAATGCCGCGGAAGTCAGAAGTGGGTGTCGGATTCCCCTGGAGCTGGAGTTCTCCTGGAATTGGAGTTTCAGACGGCTCTCGGCCGCCATGTGGGTGCTGGGGATCGAACCCGGGTCCTCTGCAAAAGCGGTCAATGCTCTTAACCATTAGGCCATCTCTCCAGCCCTCAGCCTGCTTTCTTACATAGCCCTGGACCACCTGCCTATAGGTGGCACCACTCACAGTGGGCTGGGCCCTTCCACGTCACTCAACGATCAAAAAAAAAAAAAAATGCCTCACAGGCCAGTCTGACAGAGGAAATTCCCTAACTGAGGTTTCAATGTGTGTCAAGTTCACTTGAAATGATTTATTTTTTATTAAGAATTATACTTTGAGGGCCCGTGAGCTGGCTCAGTAGGTAAAGGTGCTTGCGGCCAAGCCTGATGACCTGGGTTTGAGGATCCACATGATGGAAGGAGAGAACTGATTCTCTCAGGTTGTTCTCTGACTTCCACATGTGTGGTGTGGCATATGCACGCATGCACACACACACACACACACACACACACACACACACAATTTTGGACAACTGCTCTGTCAACCTCTGTGTTTCTAACACACTCTGATGGAGTTAGTAAGTGAATATTTAATGCTCTGGGTGCTCAATAATCATACTAGTGTATGGGCTGGGCATCCCTGTAATAAATACTATTTATAAATAACCAAGAGCCTGAACCCCAGAGAGAGGAACTAACTTGTTGAAGGCCGCACAGCTGCAGGAATCCGATGCAGAAACAGGACTCCCTGGCCCAGCAGACCCTGGAACCACAGAATGCAGCAAGCTTCTGTGTCTTATTGGATTGTGGTCTGGGTTTGAGGTGGGATGGGGGTTGGGGCAGGAGGCTTGGGGGCCTGGCCAAGGGCTGGAAAAGCAGAAGGGGACAGATTTCCCAAGTGCTACCCCCTCAGCAAACTTTACAAAGCAAAGCTTGCCTTGGCAGTCTGGAGGCTTTTCATGTTTCGGCTTGTATTGAATTGTTTTATGCCTCAGCCATAAACCTCCAACGGAGAGAGAGGGTGCAGGGACCAGGCTGACCCAGCTTTAACTGTGGCTGCTCTGCTGTAAAGCTCAGGTTACAAGGATCACTTCTGATGCTGGGGCAGTTTAACAAGTATGAACTCACATAATTCGTTCCAGTTGTCCTGCCTCAGCATAGAAGGGCTGCTCCTGGGGGTGGGGCTCCCAACACCCCTGCCAATGTGGTTCTTGTTACTGGCTCTAGCACCTTACTGAGGTCCCCTCCATGCCCGGCAAGAACTGTCTCATCATGACTCTCCAGCTGTGGATCCCTCTGTAAAGCTTCAGAGAGTTTCTGTATCCAGGATGAAGGACTGGTAAGAAGGGTTATGGGCTCTCGACAAAATGTCCCAGCTCAATGATCTTAAAAAACCCTTTCTAGAACTCCATTCTCTCTCCAGCCCAAGCACAATTTCCTAGTGTTATTCTGAGAAATCTCAACCCTAGAGGAAAGCTGAAATAGTACCAAAACACCCCTGAATTCTTCCTCTGAATCTGTCACAGCTAACATGTTGTGATGTCAGGGTATCGCTACTTACATGTAGGTTTTGAAAGCAAGTTTCAGACGTCAGTGCATTCTGTACAACACACAGCCTAGAATCAGGATGCCTGCATGGATGACTTCACTATGGAGCATGGTTGGTACTGGTTACTGCCTGAATGAGTTCCCTAGGTGGCTCCTCCCTTGCCATGGTCCCCATCCAGATGCCGTGGTCCCCAGCCAGATGCCATAGTCTCTAGCCAGATGCCATGGTCAATGGATATTTTCACATTTGCCTTTTTCCTTCTTCTTGAATTTCCCTTTAACTGGAACTATGAACCTAAGAGCTGTACACAGTACAGTATAGGGGTAGGTGTGCCTGCTTGACCCCTTAGCAGGCTGCATGGTGCTACTCAGCTCCCTCCTTGAAGGCAGAATCTTTGTCCTACTCAGGTCCGTACTCTGGGGATCAGCTCTCTATCTGGCATCCCATAGGTGTTCCAGCATCTTTGTAGGATGAATGAATGAACAAATGAACATGTTGGGAGGGGGTCAGGACTGAGAAGAAAGAAGGACATCTTTGAATCCCACTCCTCATCCCCATTCAAAGGATTCCTTCAGATCCCTGGTTTTCCTACTTTGATAAAGCCTGATATTCAAAATGCTCTTTAAATAAGACCATACTCAGAAATGAATGTAGGGAATTTCGAAGGGCTTCCCTAACTGAAGCAGGTAGTAAAGGCCAAAGACATGCTCCACTGGAATAGGTGTTCAAGGACGGAGCCAAGAGGCTCAAGCAGGAGGGGGAGGGGTGAATTCTGGCAGGCCATAACTGCTAGGAGAAGAGGTTGAACTGGAATCTGCAGTACACAAGGCTTCAGCAGTGAAAGGAGCAGCTGAAATCCTGTCTGGACGCTGAGGTGCGGGCCTCGTGCAGGGTGAGTGCCTGTGTGTCACCGGCCACTGTCCCCTCTGTTTCGGTCCCCCTCTCATCCTTTGTCACCACAGTGCTCTTTGATGCTGCCTGTGCTTTATCCCAGGGCTTTTCCTGCCGGGCAGGGAGCACCTCTGCTGCTGAGCAGGGCTGGCGGGAGCAGAGGGGGCAGAGGCCTCCCATGGGTTGAGCGACTCTGAGCCAGGCCACTGAGTAATTTGATGACCTTAGAAGCCTGCCCATTGTTCAGGCCTTAAGGGGCCACTGCCCCCTTGCCGTTAACTCACCTCAGGATAAAGGCTATCACCAGCTCAGACAAATAAGCAGCTCAGCCAGACCTCATGCATCATCTTGTCACCCACACAGGGGCCCAACAGGGGTATCTTAGAGCAGAGAGCACTGGAGTGCAAGTCAGCAACTTCCATTCAGCAAGCTTCTAAGCAGAGGCCAGGGTGGCTGCCAAGATGGACAGGAAGCTTTGCCCTAGAAGCAGGAGGGCCGGAAGGGAAATCGCTGATCTGCTTTGGAGGTTCCCCTAGACCCTGTGGCTTCCTGGGGACTGTCAAGAAAGGGGACAATGGCTAGTCGATGGCTAAAGAAAGCTCCAGATGGGGCAAGAAGTGCTGGATGTGGAAGGCGAGGCACACCCGGGACACGACATACCACCTGCTATCTGTGTCATCTCTCCCAAGTCGTTATCTTTCCAAAGCTCAGTCCAGTACACTAGTCACAAGAGCAATGAAACAACAGAAATTTGCATTTAAGGCTTTATACGAACCAGGTACTTTGCTAATGCTTCATACTAAATTCAAACACTGTGGAATACTATTATCCCTATTTTATTCAAGAGGGAAAAATGGAAACTCTGAGGTCCAATCATTTACTAATAAAAGCTAATATAACAATGGATCATACCGTAACTCTGGGTAATGGGATCCGCTTTCCTGCTACACACCCTGAAGGTGACGTCATACCCCGGCTTGGTTTCTGAAGCATCACCTTCACTCTTTGAGTTCTGACATAAGCTGGGCGGAGCAGCACCTCTGCCTTCGGATGGCACTGCCTACCCCCTCCCTTCCTCAACTCCAGGGAAATAGAGCTTGCTCAGGGGCTTTCCTGAGAGAAGGCAGGGGGTCGGGTGGCTGTGGGCTCCACACTAGCTGTGTCTCCACAGAAAGAGAAAATCCCCACCTCTCCTTGAGAGCCCCAGTGGATCTCAGTGTCTCTTTCACTTAGCTTCCCAGGGATGCAGTCTGATCAAAGCTTTAGCAAAGGACCCCACGCAAAGAAACACTTGTAGATCCCAGCCTAAGGCTGGGCTGCACATAAGCAACTGATATGCAACGTATGAACGTTGAGGTGAGTCTGTCTCCCAGAGGCTGAGGGATGAACTGACTGATTTTGCGTCTCTATGGGCCCTAGCACATAGTTAGTTGGTACTTAATCATAATTTGCTCAATTGAATTGGTTCTGAAGGGTAAACAAGCCTCCTCTCTCGCTGCTCTCCACCCCCCCCACCCCCCCACCAGTCAAATCAGACTCTTGCCTGGCCTTATTCTAAAATGAATGAGTGTGCAGAAGGCTTGGTTCCAGCAGTGATATATATATATATATATATATATATGTATATATATGTATATATATGTATACATATATATATACATATATATATCCAGCAGTGATATATATATGTATGTATATATATATACATATATATATCACTGCTGGATATATATATATCAGTGATATATATATACATATATGTATATGTATATATATCACTGATATATCATATATATATACATATATATGTATATATATATATGTGTGTGTGTGTGTGTGTGTGTGTGTGTATAAAATCAGCTGCAGGCCCTGTCCTCTGTCCTCTCTCAGTCCTCTCTGTCCCTTAAGAAATAGCTAAGCAGCCAGCAGAAGGGCTAGGCCTTTCACAGTGAGAATGAGGCCCTGAACTACTAAGATGCGGGCTTTGGAAGGATCACTCTGGCCACTCACTGAAGGGAGTCAGGAAACCAGAGAGAATGCTATTGCAATGGTCCAGAGAAAGAATATATGACAGGAAGTATTGTGCGGGGGTGGGGGAGGTGGGGGGGTGTAAAGTTAGCAGATAGGTAGGTGGTACTTTGGCATCCATTTCTATTCCTTTTCAGGATAGGGGACATGCAGTCATAACTTTAGTGTGGATCCAGTAACCTCATCACCCTGAAAATGCCCTCTATTCTTTGCTAAAGAGTAAGAAAGAAGACCAAGGGCAGACCAGTGGGCTTGGGGCACACTTGACCCTATTCAGCCTTGGAAACAGCCCCAGGCTACTGTCTGTTCATCAGATGATCACTTGTTGAGACAGCAGAGCTCAGTGGAGTCACACAGGTAGTAAGTAGAGAGGAGAAACTGGTTCTCCTCAAGTGTGTATCCCTGAGAACTTCTACTGGGGTACTGAAAGAGAAGTTTCTGGAAGTGTAAGTGGGAAGGGGGCATAAATGAATTACCAGTCACTTTCCTGCCCTTTCAACTCCAGCGGGATGACACACTGACCAGAAGGAAAACAGATCATAGTTTCAGCAATGCTGGGCCCTGCGATGGTGGAGATCAGATGCAAAGCAGGACGTCAGGTCAGCCCTGGCTCTGCTCCTCAGGCCCCATGGTATGTTTGCTTAGCTGCTGATTCCGGGGCTGCTTCCTTCCATCCCCCACCCGAAATCTTTGGCAGTCTCCCAGGAAGGGGAGGGGGTTCCAGCTGGGGACCTCCACGCAGAGCTCTTATTGTTGTGGCCTTGCCAAGCCTGGAGAGGAAGGAGAAAAAGAATCGGCCTTTTCTCCCAGAGTATCTGGTCCTGAATTTCTGTGTTAGAAGAGAAGTAAGGAAACTAACATTCACTGGACACCTAGAAGGTAGCTAACACCTTGTTTTCTGTTGAACGCCTTATTGAAAGGAATCTCCTTTTGACAAAAGAAGAAGCTCGGAGAAGGTGCGTGAAGTGCCTGCGGCTACGCAGGGCCCGTGCACTTTTCTGGCTCATCCCTCCCTACTGCGGATCTTCTAGCCTTGTAAAGCAAAGGGAGTTTTGTTTTCGTTTTTTTGTGCTTTTTTTTTTTTTTTTTTCTTGTGTTTTTTGTTTTGTGAGTTGTTGAATCTCAAACACCTACATAAATAATGGTAGTTCAGAGGAAGCCACATGGCTTCCAGGTCCATACTGGGAGCCATTAACCAGTAATGGGGGATCCAGCTGAGCTCAAAGCACCCAGCTTAGACCTGATGACAGGGGCAGAGGGCCAGAGACAGAGGGGGAGGGTGGGAACAGATGGCCAGTGAAGACCACACTTAGGAAGGCAAAGGCACCCAGGGCCATTTATTCTCAAGGTGGGCAGGCTGTGAGGGGTGGTGTTAAAAGCCTAGACAGGGTTCTAGAAAAAGCTGTCCCCTGTGGATGATCTTCAACGGTATCTGGTGAGAACAACCATTGAGTAGTTCTCCCAGGGGAAGCTTCCTTTTTTCAATCCTTTGTGTGAGGAGATGGAGGAAATCTCAGCTTGGTATGGGTGTGTTTTTAACATTAGACACTTGCCAAAGTCCCTGTTTAACAAAGAGTGGCAAATCTCTGCTCCCCAGCCTCGAGCAGGCACGCTCTCACATGATAACCTGCTTTCATTGTGTTTATTTTTGCAGTTAGCTTCTATTTATGGCCAATCACACACTTGCCATATGGCAAGGGAATCGCAGCGGCAACACACAATTTCCTCTTAAAACGAGTCAATTCGGTTAAGTCAAAAAAGTTTGGGGGCTGGAGAGATAGCCTAGCGGTTAAGAGCACCGACTGCTCTTGCAGAGGACCCGGGTTCGATTCCCAGCACCCACATGGTGGCTGAGAACCGTCTGTAACTCCAATTCCAGGAGAACTCCAGTTCCAGGGGAATCCGAGACCCTCTTCTGACCTCCGCGGCGTTGCACGACATGGGTGCACAAACCTACATGGAGACAGTGCATTCATACACATACAAAAATAAATAAAATAAAAAAAAAAAAGTTTGGGGAAGAAGGAAGTTTAAAGGAACATAAATAACTGTAGGTGGGCACACTGCGGAGTCCACACTATGACAGAAACACTCACTCGAACAAGTCGGGGAAATGTGGATTGAATCCAGGTCTCTCACTGCCCAGCTCAAGGGATAAGATTCTTGCAAGGTGACACGGAATGTCAGAGACAGGCCTGCAGCCTTTTCCCTAGGGGAACCCCATGCCCGCTCCTGGCCTCCTCAGCTTCTCCAGCTGAGGTTTATAACTGGACCGTGAGCTTCACTGACCGCAGTGGGATTCATGGGCTAGACTGACCGTTTCATGAGGCAATGATAAACGAGACCAAAGCCACCTCTCTGTGCCCATTTTCTCCAGAAACACTGCTCACTGCGCTTCAAGCTCGGCTCTTCTCAAAGGTCTGTGGATTAAAGGTGAAGCTGCTAATTGTGAACCAGTTTGGGGGAAGAGAGGGCTGCGAAAATGTTACTTATCCAAATGTTCCCATCATTCCAGGCGCCTCTTCTGCAGCCTGGGCCTCCGGGTGTCAGGAGATGCTTTCAGATGTGGTCTGCTATCCATGAGGACTCTGCAGAGCCAGCCTCTAACATTTCAACAGGAAGACAAAGTGGGCTGCTTCCAGATGGAAAAAGTCCCCAAGGACATACAGCCTTCTCAAGGGGTGGCCTTGGGGGTCCCAAGATCCAATCAAACCATATACTGAATATGTTATTTTTGTACTTTGTACTACGATAGTATTTGGGAAAAATGAGTGGAAAAGAAATGGCAGAGCCTGCAGTCTGGTCATGAGAGTGACTAATTAGAGGGCCCTGAGTTCTCCCAGGACATTGGGTTGTATTAATTTAAAGCGTGACCTGTTTATTTTGTAAGGTCAAGAAGAAGCCTTACCTCCTAGAAAGCCAATGTGGCAATTAAATTAGAATCACCAGAGTTTGCCTGAGGTTACTCATGAAAAGGATCACTTTTATGTAGTTTACAAAACTATCTAACCCTGGTGAGGGTGTCTCCACTGGCTCCCATTAGGGGGCATAATGGCCTCCCCTGGTAGAAGGCACAGGCGAGCAACTGGTCTAGTTAAGGGAGCATCTGGCAGAGGGCAAAGTGTGTGGGAGCCAGTACCACACTTGGAATCCTGACTTGGCACCTGAGCCAATCCTTCATCTCTGCAAGTCTACTCTGCTGTGCCACGTGTGGGTTGGGGCGCTGTTCCTATGGTGGCCTGCGTCATGGGGAAGGGATCCTGTTGAGAAGGGGGAAAGGATGACTGATTTTTCCAATTGGTTGTCATTTTTCAAGGTGCCAGGCACTCTGGTGGTCAGTGTAAGAGCCACGCAATGGTCAAGGCTGGTCTCCAAGAACTTGGAGTTGGACCAGGAAACCAAGCATAGGCAGAAGTGGAATCTGTTCAAAGACAGTGAGACATCAAAAGTAAATTGGGGCTGGCGAGGTAGCTTAGTAACGTGCTTGCCCAGCAAGCAAAGGACCTGAGTTTGATCTTCAGTACCCATGTAAAACACTAGTTGTGGTGGCATACACTTAAAATACTAGTGTCAGGGAAGTGGACACAGGAGGCCACCTTGTGCTCACTGCCCAGCCAGCCAAGCTCAGTTGGTGGGCTTCAGCTCAAAGAGAAACCCTGCCTCAAAGGAAGTAGACAGCCCCTGAGGTCATCTTTGGCCTCTACATGCACACACATACCACATATACACACAGACACTTAAAAAAACAAACAACTTGGGAGCTGGGCAAGAACATGGGCATGGGAGGGGAGGGCATGCCTATAATCTCAGTACTTTGGAGCCTGGGGTAGGAGGATCACAGGTTCAAGGTCAGCCAAGGCCACATAGTAAGGTGATATCTCAACAAAACCAAGTCAAACCAAACTAAACTGACCAACTGGTTATGAACCCTGTCTTGAACTGACAAGAGGCTTGGAGTTTGTTTTTTTTTTTTAATTCCCACTGGCATAACTTTTTATGTTTGACTACAGAAATGGTCATGTGTTTGATCACTGGAGGAGTTGCAGAAAGAATTCACAAGATGTCCCCGATTTTCTTTGTGAGTTCTGAAATACTGGAATCTGAAAGTCTTCTGGTTGCAAGGGTTCATTTATTTTCCAGGGCCTCTCTACTGAGAACACGCTTCACCCTCATCTCTCTGAAAAACATCCACAAACATTTAAAATGTCATCAGGGATGAGTGAAGAAAGGAAGAACTCAATTTGTCTCGTGAACAGGAGTAAGGAGCTGATTTTCCCACATAGCTGGTGTCATGAGTTTATTTACCAATAGTCTTTTGATGCAGGGGAGTTAAGAGAAACAGTGAACATGGTTGCCTGAGGATTTTACACACCCTACCATCCTCTACCCTAGAAACTTGCTTAAGGGGCAGACCCACAACCTGTGGCTAGCCTGGGACCACAGAGGCGGGTTCCATTAAATTCATGGTGAAAGAAGAAGAAGAAAAAATCTTGCCGGGGACTTTCCTCTATTGTTAGAAGCAGGCATCGCTTTGCTTTCTGACTTCATGTTGACTTAAAAGGACCCTGGCAGATTCCCCTGGGAAATCTGCATAGGTTCTAAGTTAAGTTGGAGTTTTGTTTTGTTTCGTTTTAAGAAAACACTTTTTGGAAGGAGTTTCCACACATCACAGTGTTTCCCATTTAGAAAGAAAAATAAACACTCCTCCACTGGATTGGAAGTCAAAACAAAATAATCCTTGCTGCTTAAGACCCCAGCAAGTCAATGAAAACGCCAAACAACCTTGATGCTGACCAGCCAAGCATTTTCTAAGGTCAAGCAGGAAGGGGCTGGAACTAGGGGTGGGAGTTGGGGGAAGCCAAGGATGAATCCTAGGTCTTGTTTTGGGGTACTGTAACAAAATTTCATGTTGAAAATATCTGGTCTGTTTCCTCTATGAAATCCTTGGAGTCCTGAATAAAAAAGCACCAAAGATTCCATGTTAGGGTATTATAAAGGCATGGAGTTCACATTCTATCCTATCGCTCAGAAGCTGTGTGAGTTGGGGGAAGTTGTTAACCTCTCTGGACTCCTATTCTTCAACAAGACCGGAACAGGTCACTACATAGATGAAGAGTCAAAGATTCCCTGAGATACAGTGGCTTCCCCATACTGAATACCTCATAAAGGAGTGAGAGGTCAGTAACAGTAATCCAACAACCTGGAATTCTTTAAAAAGGAAAAAAAAAAGCAACCTAGCTTTGATGGAATTCCTTTTATCTTCAACCTTACTAAGGAGATAGAAATATCAGAATAAGGTGTTAGAAATAAAACAAAGAAATGAACCAAAGAAGAATAATCCTGGGAGGAAGTACGCTTTTCAGTGGGGCCACTAGTAGTGGGGTCACTGCTCCTCTATGGACCTCAGTTTCCCCACAGCGAAATGCAAATAAATTGAAGCTCAGAGAGGGTAATGAACATAAGGAAAGGCCTGCATGCAGAAGGTGCTCATTAGATGCCCTCCTCCACTTCCCTCAGGCTTTGAGAAGTGCCCCCAGCCTTCTTAGAGCTCCATTCCCTGACCCTCTTAAACCCTCTCCCCCAAGTTTCCAAAGCTCCTTGGAAGATTAGCACAATTCATGAAACACTGTTTATTCTGGGACGTTTCTATGGGGTCAGGACAAGCATCTACTTAATCCTAACCACTTCCTGAGCCCCTGGACTGTGACCGGTTTCGGTGAAATCGTTCTCTATATACACCAGTGACTTCTGGACGAGTGCCCCAGGGGAGGATTAGGATTGAGATGACAGAAAGAAGGACTTGCCCTCTTTTCTCTTCCACAGAGACAAGGAACTGTGAGGAGATGTCCTGTGCTTCTCTTTGCACTTTACATGGGGATTTTTGCAGGGCAGATCTGAGGCCTTGCAGACCCAGGACCCAGGCCTGGCTAGAATTGACACAGCTGCTGGCAGAGACTCCGGGAGACCAGCTAGAGGGGGCCTGATCCCTTCAAAGGCTTGGTTCCAAGGCGTCAGGTCCCTCCCAGCACCTCTGGAAACCACTGGAAAGTGGGAAACATCTGCACAGTAAGTCTTTGGGAGCCTGAGAGATGTCCTTTGTCATTTAAAATACACTCTGAAAGAAGTCTCTAGAAGTCTCTAGGTGCACAAGCCCTTCAGGGCCTTAGCATTTCGTCTGCTGGTGCAGAGAGTAGGGTATGAAGTTAGAGACTTTACCAGGTTAGTCATTTCTCCCAGGGCTGGGCACAGAAGGCATGGACTCACATGCTGGAAGGTGTCTACTTCTGACCGTCATTCCTAGTACCCAGATTTGCCATTCTTAAATAAATGATCACAACCATGGCCGGTTGTCCCTACCTCACAGATGGACACTTGCTGAAAGTGGCAGAGTGGAGATCTGGCTCTGTGGCTCCCGTTGTTTCTTCACTTGCTTATTCATTCATTTATTAGTTTAACAGCAACTAGAGTATTTGTAAGACCATGGGCCACACTGCCAAGAGCGCTTGGTTCTTCAATAAGGATTGCATGAGAATGTCCTTTTTTATTTTTACCTTTGTGGATCAGCTGACTGTTAACACGCATCCTTACTTTTATAATTAGCAAAAATAATAAAGATCACATCATTAAAATCTGTTTATATCACCTTTTCCTTATAAACAATCAAGTAAAACCTTATAAACATTTACCAATTGGAACAGAGCCTGTTTATTATCATTTGCTAGTACCAGTGGGTCCTCCGGTGCACGCAAGACCCTCCCGTGTGGAGCTTCAGGGGATAGGAAGGCAGCAGGCAGGGTTCAGCCTTGGACTCTCATGAACACCAGCTAAGCAAGACCCAACCTCCTTCTTCAGGCAGAGGACACATTTACTAATGATGCTTGGAGAGGTACTCTCAGAGCAAGGCCCCAGGGAAGAAATCCATAGTATGTCAGCCCCTGGGGACCAGGAGCAGCTCTGAGCAGACAGATGTAGGCCAAAGGCCTCCTGTTGCCCCTGCACATCAACAATGCAATACCTCCTCAGCCCACCTCAGAACAAAAAAGCAACACAAAGCTGCTCTTCTGGGTCAGTTATTAGCAAGGGGGTGAGATTAAGAACTTTCATCTCATGGTTGTTCCCCCCCCCCTTTATAAGGCTTAATAACAAAGAACATTATCTATCTATCTTATATATAATTATATATTATTACACACATATATGTATACCTACATATATTATACATTTTTCTTTCCACATTAGTTAGGCTCATGATGATAACTAACAGGGGTGTGGTCAGCACCATATGACATTCATAAAATCCAAGAACTTAGAAACTGCTCCATTATTGGCAAGATGCCTTGAAGTGGAACAGTGATTTGGTCAGGACAAATAGCCAGTGAACCACACAGCTGGACCTGGAACTCAGGTCTCTTGACTCCCAATCCAGGATTCCTGTTTCCATCCTATTCAAAGACTCTGAGGGAGCACAAAGGATATGGAACCCTGGGGGCAGATGGGTTTGGCTATAGAGAACACGGGCCCTGAGTGTGTGTATGTGTGTGTGTGTGTGTGTGTGTGTGTGTGTGTGTGTACTGTACTCAGTTCCTATCATGAGGTCTTCTACATCCTTCTAGGCTGAAGCCTGTTTTGTGCCCAGGTTCCTAGGTTTAAAGGGGCTGAAGCAGGCTCCCCAGCTCCTACCCAGCATTCTGTGTCCATGCTTTCTCTCTGCCCAGAATAGTCCTGGTATCAGTGCCGGGCCCACCAGACCTACTCTTTTTCACCCAGCCAACATCTCCTAGTTCCTCTCAGTCACCCTGTCACCAGCAAGCTAGGTTCTGTCTTTCCTTATCGCTGTCAACTGTCTCATCTATCCCTGGGAGAAAGAGGGCCTCCGGCATTTCTTCTAGTGTGTTGAGTGTTCCTCAGTGTTCTGGGAACTTTCACAGAGCCTTTCTGTCTGTCTTCTACCAGGAGGTGGCAGGTGACGGGCAAGGGCAAGCACCGACATCTACTAAACCTCTTCTCTGTTCCGCTGGGATGGCGCTCATCCCAACCTGGTGCCATACTGCCTGCTTTCATGCATGAAGAACTAAGCTCGGAGAGGCAGTGATACTTGCCCAAATTCCCTCAGCAACAGAGCTTTGATAGACTGCAGAGCTATGTGGTTCCAGTGCCCAGTGACCCTGCCTGGTGCCCCTGTTTCCAGCGTCTGGCCTGGAATTGAGTTCCATAAGGCACAGGATTTTTTCAGTTTAAAGTTACGTGAATATGCGAATGTCAGTATATTAATATTAGTACATGTGTGCAGGTGCCCTGAGAGGCCAGAGGCATTGGATCCCATGGACTGGAGTTATAAGCAGTTGTGAGCCACCTGACATAGGTGCTGGGAATTGAATTCTGGTCTTGTAGAAGGGCAGAATGTGCTCTTAACCACTGGACCAACTCTCTAGCCCATATAGGCACTTAGAAATAAATGTCTGCTAAATCAACACAACCTCCAGCGGCATTCATGGGAAAGGCTCCATTTTTTTCCTCTGTGAGGTCATTACAGTGACCCCAAGTTACTTCACACATCCCTACTCCCTGGGCCCCCTGCAGTACATCCTTGTAGAGAAATGCACTGGCCTCTGCTGGACACAGACCAGCACAGGCATCTTGAGCCAAGTGTAACAGCACCAGCTTAGGGGCTAAACCTCCTGGGAGAGGGGTTAAGAAGGGAAACATGGAGAAAAGAAGGCACCAAGGGCAGATAAAACCTTGTCTCTGTTTTCTGTTGTTGATAGGAGCATTGTAATACCGTTTTCTTGGAAAAGTTGTGAGGAGGATCTAACCAAGAAGCAGGTGAGAGTGTCTGGTGCACACAGCAACAAGCCAACCAGTGCAATTTGTCTCCAGTTCTCCCGTGTGGGTCTTTGTCTGGTACCCTGACCTGCCCTGGTCTCCTGCTGTTTGTCTGTGCACCTCTGTTCGTTGCGTGTCCCTAGGACAGCACGAGCCACCACCGGAACCTCCTCCTTGGCGCTGAGGCAGGAGCTGGCTACCCCAAGCTCAGGCAGCCACCCAGGTTCCCGCCTATTGGTGAGACCCCATGCACCAGGTCCCCCCACCCCTGCAAAGGACCGCTGCAGGCATTTCCCAGGAAAGAAACAAAAGAAACAAACCCATAAAAAGTTAGCAAGAGAGAGAGGCACTTACCGTTTGCTGCGCCCCCCAAGCTGGCGGAGCCACTTTTAACTAAGAATGAATTAGGAACAAACTCTTCCTCAGAGTCTGAGTCCGGGGTTGGCTGGGCCACACCGTTGCCTAGCAACCGCCTCTGGCTCTCATTGGCCGGAGGGGAGGGGGGCGGGGAGGGGGACTGTTCAATAGGGGTTGATGAAGCAGATGAACAAGGCAAGGGAGCACCTGCGGACCACAAAGACAAACACAGACAGAAAAAAAAATAATGAAAATCCATTTCAAGGCACACAAGGAAGGGGGAGGCAGCAAAATAAAACACGCACCAACGGGGGAGGGGGTCGGAACGTTGGGTGATCTACTGCACACGTGGCCCCGACTGGAGCTGTCCCTCCATAGAAAAAGTTACATGAACTGCTTCTGAACAGCTGGGTGTCTCTACCGGTTTGCTTTTCTCTGGCAGAGACCAGAAAGCCTTGGGGGCGGCATGATGGGGGTCTCTATTGCTGCCTGAGCATTAGAGATCAAGGCACTGAGCGCCCCTCTGCCGTAAATGAGCAGCCGGGCTAGGGTGAGGGCTAAGCGCCTACGACCTGGCCGTCCTGTGATTACTGAACTGAAATGATGTTCTTATTAGTGAGATTTTAATCCGACGGGCCTGCAACGAGCCTCCGGACCTCATAAAAGGCTGAGAGAGCTGGAAGAATGATCTAAGCCTCTCCCCCACCTGCGGCAGGCTAGGAGTTCAAGACACTGGTGTTTTACTTTTCTGAGAATTTAACATTTTATAATTCTTAAATTCTGACATTCTCTCCAAACTTCCTGAGAGCAGGAGTTTGAACAATCTTGGTCATTCCTTTACCCCAGAGCACAGTCTAGAGCAAGGCTTGCACCAGGCATGAAAGAGATATTTGTTGTATAGATTAATTCTGGAAATCTGACATACTAGGTTCATCAAGTTCTGATAGCTGGAGATGACAGCATCCTTTAATATGAGGATACAAGCATTCCGTGAGCTCCAAAATGCATAAGTCTGACTCCAAGATTCTCTTGTATCCTAGTTCTAAGATTCCAACTTTCAATAGTTCTGTGAGCAAAGTCCCAACTCTTCAGAAGAATGAGGTGACAGCCTGGGGACAAGACCCAATTCTCGGTTTTGTCTGTGGAGGGCCTTTCCACATGTGCAGTATATTGTGTACAAAAGGGGACATAAGCACAGACATATAAAAGTATACAGTACAACACAGTGTATCGCTTGTCAGCAAGGGCTCCTGCCTTGGCTGGTAGAAAGTGTATGACACAATCATATCCAACCAGTTTGCAAAGGGACTGAACCTTGGGAAACATTACACAGGCCAGATAAGCCATCATAACATTTAGCAGGATTTTAATAAAGTAGAGTGCAGAGATCTTCTGATTGCTGGGGGCACTTAACAGAAGCCCTCTCAGTTCACAGCCACCAAACCCCAAGGTATTTCACAGGTTCCACAACTTTAATGTCAGTCCCCAAACTTAACCTGTTTTATAGAATTGCTTTGTATACCATTTGGCTGGTCCACTTCAGAAATTCAGTAAGGACACAGAGGTAGCTTCACCAATGAACAAAACACTCTCTTTGGGTAGCTTCTTCTTCTGGGTCTTGGCTTCTTTACCAAATGCTATGATTCACCCATCCAAACTAGTATTCCTGGTTTTCCTTAACACCACTTACCAGCCAGAATGACCTGGCTGAGCACACCTTTCTCTGAATCAGCCTTGTCTTCCCATCTGATACTTTGTCTGCTTTGCTATATTTGCAAATGTCTTTATTCAACTCTGACATTAATGTATACAGTACATCCTGTGTGCATGCATGGTGCACTATTAGAGTGGGCTTTGCACTTGAACAGACCTGAGGTTTGTACCACAGCCTAGCATCCTATTAGTTACATGATTTTGGGGGAAATGGCTTCAGCTCCCCATTTGTAAGTTATCTATACAGTTGCTGTGAACACTAGAGATTCTCTGTGTGAGTATCCAATATGCATGGGTATGTGGGGCCAGGCTCATTGCTCCCCAAATGTTGGGAAACTGAACAAAACTACCAAGAGCCCTGCTCATGACTCCCTCTTGCCTACAATCCCAGACTTAGAATTTCCTCTACTCGGCTGTAATTATTAAGCAAATATATACTCATTTCCCTATCTTTTATAATCAAAGACTTTTTAAAAAAATTTTATTTATTTCGGTATGTGTATGAATGTACTGTCTGCATGCAGGTGTGTGCACCCGTGTCGTGCAATGCCGCGGAGGTCAGAAGAGGGTCTCGGATTCCCCTGGAACTAGAGTTCTCCTGGAATTGGAGTTTCAGACGGTTCTCGGCTGCCATGTGGGTGCTGGGGATCGAACCCGGGTCCTCTGTAAGAGCGGTCGGCGCTCTTAACCGCTAGGCCATCTTTCCAGCCCAAACAAAGACTTTTTTTTTTTTTGGTCTTTTTGAGACAGGGTTTCCCTGTAGTCCCAGCTGGCCTGGAACTCACTCTGTAGACCAGGCTGGCCTTGAACTCACAGAGATCCACCTGCCTCTGCCTCCCAAGTATAACAAAATGTGTGCCACCACACCCTGCTCAAAGACATATTTGAATCTCCAATCAGAGCTTGAGATTACGGGGACTATATCATACCATACCATGTTGAAATGTTAGAAATTTCAGATCAAAGCTAAGAGAAGACAATGTATACTTATTATAATATTTACATCATTTAGTTTATGAAAGTTAATTAAATATATAGTATATACTAAAATATATATATTTCCAGTGTGCTAATGGCAGCCTCTTCCCAAGTAATTGTGTCAAGTTTTACCAATTATATAGTTACAGAACTCAGTAAGTGTTCCTGAACAAACTTAGGGACCCAGGATAGAGTCCAACCATCCTCCTCCTTCAAAGCCTCCTGCCCGCCTCTTCCTTCTAGTCTGTGCCTTCTCCTTGCATTCCTGGGTTGTACTCATTACTAATAATGAGTTCCCTAACACAGTGCCAGGTCATAGTAGGTTCGAGAAGCTTCTGTGAGGTACAGACATTGCTGGAAATATATTCATTACTCTCTGTTCATTCACAGGCAGCCAGGATGAAAATTCACTGCTATGCCAGGTCACCATGTGCAGAAGTCAGGACGAGAGCATCACATGGAATGGGAGCCGTGGAGCCAGGCAGCCTGCGTTTGAAGCCTAGGTCTACTATTTGCTTGTACAGCAACCTTGAACAGTGCATTTCACCCCCTGGGCCTCACTTTCCTCCTCTGTTTAACGGACACTAGAGAGGAGCAGAGTGCCTCCTCCTTTTGGGGAAGGATTGCTTTGTGGACTAAAGGAGCCAAAACAAGTCACAGGCGAGAAGAGTTTCAGCAACCTGCAAACACCTAACCTATCGTAGATGTTGCTGTGCATGCATGTGTCCATACACAGGGAACGGCATGAACCATGTCTTCTGTTCTCTTTACTAGAGCAGTGGATGGTTGCAGATGGATGGTAAACAGTGCTTCACCCATAGACCCCTCCTGAATGTCCACTGGTTAAGCTGGAAGGTGAGGGCTAGGATGAGACTAAGCCCTGAAGAGCTGTGAGAGGCCAGGGAAGATGAGCGCGCTCTCTTGGCTTTAAGCAGGGCAATGGTAGGACACGGCAGGGCAATGGTAGGACACGGCAGAACAGCATGCCAGGGCAGCACTTGGGAAGGAGAGCGGGCTCGCTTCAACCACAAGGACTGAGAACGGCTTTGAGGAGCCATGGGAGAGTTGAATGGACAGACAGGGGTGTGATCACACGTGACAAAGCAAAGAGCACCCTGACCTAAAGCTCCGTGCTCCTACTGATCTCAGGAATCTGCCTAGATGAGCGGGGGCCTGAGAGGGGCGCTCTCGCTCCGGTTGACTAGTCACTGTTCTCTGTGTGCATCTGAATGTAGCCCGCTCCGTGCAGTGGATCCGTCCTGCGGGCATCCCTGGAGCACCGCAGACGTTTTGTCTCCAAGCTTTCACACGTGTTGCTCCTTCTCCCTGGAGTCCTGTTTTCTTCATTACCAGCCAGTATGTCTTGGTGGTCCCGCCTCATCCATAGGGCTTAATCCCATGCCACTTCCTGTAAGAGAGCATCCCTGATACTGCTAGCCTGGATTTTACCCCACCCCTAAACTCTTTTTATTGGCCTGTTCCTCACGAGGCAGTGTTTGGTTGTTTGTGCCTCTCCTAGCTTCCCCGGTTCCACTGTTACTACTATTTCCTACTGTCTGGCTTGGTGTCTTCTCCATAGAAAGTACTAGTCAACGTTTGCCAAGTGAATGAAAGGAAAGAAATATCTTGGTTGCAGAGTTGATTTAAGTCTTGAACACTGGGAAAAGAAAATCAGACTGTAACTGGGGAGCCATGGATGCTTTCAGAGCAGCCCGAGGACAAGCCCACAGCTTGCTCTGTAAACTTACAACATCTCGTCAGTCACCCAGATTCCATTCCTAATTCAGCTCAGGGAAGAAGTTGAAAATCTAGATGATTCATGTCTTGCCTTTTGAGTGGGGTCTGATCCATGCTCAGGAGGGCCAAAAAGGGGATCTGATTCCTGGGGTTCAGGTGTGTTGAGGGAAACCTGGTAATACTGGTGCTTCTACTGAGTCTGTGCTCAGATGTGCTGGGGTGACACGAGCTAACCTTCCCATGCCCCACTCTGCTGAACAAGGAGATGTCAAAGGGTTGGGGAGCTGCCCATATTACTGTGTGGTGTGTGTGTGTGTGTGTTGGGGGCAAATAGCTGTTTTGATTTGAAAAGCTTAGGTAACAAGGCACAGCTATTTTAGTTTATTTATTTATTTATTACTTTTTATGTGTATGAATATACTGTGTGCATGTAGGTTGGTGCACCCCTGGCATGCAATGCTGCAGATGTCAGAAGAGGGTGTCGGATTCCCCTGGAACTGGAGTTAAAGACGGTTCTTAGCTCCCATGTGGGTGCTGGGAATCGAACCCAGGTCCTCTGCAAGAGCAGTCGGTGCTCTTAACCACTAAGCCATCTCTCCAGCCCCAAGATATTCTAGTTCTTAACATTGGCTTGACATTTGCATTTTGTGTTGGGGTGGAGGGTGGGGCAGGCATTGCAGGGCTTGTGCAGGAGACCAGCACTGGTACATGACTGTAACATGGTACACACAAAGATCCATCTCCATGTTCAAGCTTAAGAAATGGGAGCTCAGAGCAGTGAAATAATTTGTCTATGGACATAGGACCAGGATAAAACCCCATAACTACAAAGTTCTTGGCACTGAACCTTGAGAATAGAATTTACCAGCCTTAATTTGTATTCTCTAGTAGGTCCAGGGAAAGGGAGAGAGAGGCCCCACGAGAGAAGCACAGCAAAAGTGGAAAGACCATGACTTTCCCACTGAGCAAAGCAGGGGTTTCGCTGCTGGTCAGATGCTACTGAATAAGTCACCTCTTAGTCTTAGTTTTCTCTTTTGAAAACTTGAACAACAATACAGACCGCAAAGAGTTGCTATTGATGATATGACACTTAGAGAGAGCCTAACAGTGGGCTTGCTTTTGGTAAAAGCCCAACAAATATTGGTCCCTCTGCCTTTTCTCCAGACCTTTGTGTGAACTGACAGCTTTTTTTTTTTAATATTTAAAATTTAACCTATAAACCCACAGGGTGGTTCATGCCTCTAATCCTAATACTTAGGCAGCCAAGGCAGGAAGATTTTTGTGAATTTGAGGCCAATGTGAGCTACTATATTAAGTTCCACACCAGACCAGCTATAGAGATGTAATCCTGTCTCAGCAACACAGTGGGCAGCAATAACAAACAGAAAGAAAAATAATTCTAACCTTTAACTATAGTATGTTAATTCTTGAAGGAGCATTTTCTAGTAATCTGGATTCTGAGATGAAGTTTGGAATATGCTACAAGATTAAATGCATGTAGCACTAGCTGATGAGTATGTTTATCCCTCTCAAAGAAAGAACATTAATAAGACATATTTTATAAACAAATATATACTTTGTTCGTCATTTCTGACAAATCCATTTGACTGCCCAAAGGAAATTGTATTGATCAGTATTAAATGCCATCTAGGCTATGGTAGGGAAATATGTGTTCCATGTACAACATAATAAAGCATGACCCCCTATTTTGGCAGTTCTACTTGTGACCTACGGGAGAGGGACAATCCTGGGCAAATCTTTCGGTCACCTAGAGACCCTTGAACTGGCAGCCCTGTAATTTGGAAGCCTTTATGCAAAATGCTTAGCCTGGCTCATAGCTATCACTCGATAAATGATACCCAGAAACCAAACTAAACCAAACTATCATGGGCACCTACATAGCCAGCTCCTTTCAGTAGAAAGTGATGAAGGCTATCTACATTGTCTATTCTCATCACCTTGAACCAAGTGGTTTCCTTCCCTTCTCAGGCACAGGGGCAGATCATCCAGTTGCATTGCTGATTAAGTAAAATCCTACTCAGTTCCAAGCAGAGAAAGGGGCACTGAGGAAAACTACAGGGAGCAGATGGAGGGTAGGGAACCCGCCACGCCCTCCTTCTTACTCTAGCGAACTGCGTTCATGCCTATTGCTTGAACGGACTTTCCTCTCAAACAAACTCTTCCTTTGATAAGTTCCCTTGGTCATAGTGTTTTATCACGGCAACAAAACAGTAACTAAAACACTGTGCACCTCTGTTTCCCTCTCTGTTGGACTAATAGTCTCTAAAGTTCATTTGTGTTCCAATGCTCCACAAGTGGGAGGAACGAGAGTCTATACCTCCCAGAGTTGTTCAGAGCATTGAAAGAGAAAATGGAAAAATGCAGGCTATAAATGATTTCTGTTACAAGAGGAAAACGAATTCTTCTAGCATAGGAGATGCTCATAAAATGTTTATAGAGGACCAACTAAAATTGAAAGAAATCTTTACAATGGTTATTTCTGTATGGGTAATTATGAACTTTTAATATGCTGTTATATCCTTACATTTTTCTATAGTGAGGGGCCGGAGAGATAGTACAGTGGTTAAAGGTGCTTGCTTATAAGCCTGGTAACCTGAGTTTGATTCCCATGACCTACATGTGGTGGAAGTAGGGAACTAACTCCCACGAGTTGTCCTTTGATCACCACATCCAGGCACTGGCAGGTGCACCCCCCCAATATTACATAAATTATAAAATGGTTTACTTTAATGAGTATATGTAGTTATTTTCATTCTTTTAAGCTGGTGTTTTAAAACTTCAGATGAAAATGGAGTAGCAAGGGTGAAAATACTTTGTGTCTAGGTAGGAGATATTAAGAGAGATGTTGGACTTAACTATAAATCTGACTTTACACATTGAAACTAGTAGTGTATCTAGGTATAAGCTGAGTTTTAATTGTGCAATTCTCCTAGGAATTTATGCAAAAAACTTTTTAAAAGTTTTTTGTTTAAGGGTATTCATCACCACCTTACTTCTATGGGAAAGATGGTTTAGCAGTTAAGAACAAGCACTGATTGTATAGAGGACCCGAGGTTGATTCTCAGCATTTAAATCAGATGGCTCAAAAATGCCTGTAACTTCAGCTTCAGAGGGATTTGATGCCTCTAGCCTCCCCTGGAGGCTCCACTCGTGTGGATATACCCACCCACAAACACACACATATACATAATTAAAAATAATAAAAAAGTTTTTTTTATAAAAGGATAAACATCTTTAGTTTTAAAAGCAAATGTGTAGTTCTATAAATTAAAGCACAGAAATAGAACAGTCGTATCACAGATGACAGACATTATAAACCATGTTTGTAAGCAGCATTTAGAGAAACAGGATATAAAATTGTATGAAAGCTCTTCTGACTCTTGCTTAAATGTTTATGCAGTCTGAACAGATATGTTAATATTTGTTACCTTTAGACACTAGATTTATGAATTTTATTTATTTTATATTGCTCCTCTTCTTCCCTTCCTCCCTCTCTCCCTCCCTTTCTTTCCTTCCTTTATTCCTCCTTCCTGCCATCTTTTCCCTTTATCCTTCTCTTCTTTTTCTCCTCCATTCCCTTTCTCCTCTCCTCTCCTCTTTCCCCTTGTTTTTGATTTTTAGAGACAGGGTCTCACTCTGTAGCCCAGACTAGCCAGAGATCTACTGTGCAATACAGGCTGCCTTCAAACTCAAACCCATGGGACCCTTCCTGTCTCAGCTTGCTGGGATTACAGGCATGAGCCACCATAAGCCACCATGCCTAGCTTTTTCATTACCTGTTTTTTTTTTTTTTCCAAAGAACAAATGCAATGAGATTTGAAAACAAAGAAATAAAAGTTTTATTAAAAGGAAGAAAACATACATAGAAATGCAGCTCAGGAGAGATTCCTTGCCTAAGAGGCCAGTCGAGAGGGGCCAGGGGAGAACAGCAGCCTGCAGGGCCCAGCTCTCCTCTTGGTGCAACCTAGTAAACCCCAGGGTCCTATCTCCTCCCCCCACCCTACCACTCCCCACAGTGCTTATTTTCCGAAGCAGGTCTTTGCTCATCTGTTTCTGTGACTTACACTGGGAAACTGATCTCTGGAAAACAGGACTCAGTAAGTTTCTCAGGCTCAAGTCATTTGATCTTCGTTCTCCTCACATTTCTCAGAGACTTTAAAAAGGTGTTTTTAAGCTTTCAGGAAGAACAGAGTTCTGCTTTTGCCCGCTTGCCTGAGGAGAAGTTCCTGTTCTGCACTGAGAAGCTGACCCTGGGCTCTGTCCGAACTTCATGTGGGGATGGACAGCTTGCCAGATAGTCTGTAGCTTAGCATAGTCACATTCAGCGAGGACACTCGTTAATTTCTTTTTCTTGATACTATGTTACTTGAGAAATAATTCCCACACCATACAAGTCACTCATTTAAAGGATACTGCTCAGTGGTGTTTAACATATTCACAGAGTAGTGTGAACACTACTCTGTGAATCTTAGAACACTACTCTGTGAATCTCTGTGAATCTTAATCAATCTTAGAGCACTTTCATCCCCCTAAAAGAAACCTTATACTCATCTGCCACCACTTTCCATTGTCCCTGGGACAGTCACAGATCTGACTTCTGCCCAATGGATTTGCCTATTCTAGATATTTCATGCAAATGGAACCATGCATTCTAGGTTCTTTTCTATGATTCTTTCACTTAACTTGTCCTTAAACTTTTCCTATGCTGAACCATGGACCAGACTTCCATGGCACTGTGTTGCCAAATAGCATTGCATTGGATAGATAGGCTCCCTTTGCTTGCCCACTTGTTATAAAGCTGCACTTGTTTCCCCCTTGGGGCTATTATTAGTGTTGCTGCTAAAAAAAACATTTTCACACAAGTTTTCCCTTGGGAGAATGTTGTCATCTCCCTTGGGTTTAAACCTAGGAGTGGAATTTCTGGATTGGATGGTGTCCTAGTTAATTAACAATTTGACATAGTCTAACATCACCCGAGAAAAGAGTCTCGATTGAGGGATTTCTCAGGTTAGCCTGGCCTGTGGGCATGTCTGTGGGGCATGGTCTGAATTGGGAGCCTGTCACCACTGTACATGGCACCATCCCTGGGCAGCCATGCCCGAGTCTGAGCAGCTCACCAAGCAGCATCTACCTCCTTGGCTGTGATCGTGAGTTCCCTGGTTAGATAGAAACCTACGCAGAACCTTCAGGTTCTTTCTTGAGGTCCTGTCCTGACTTTCCTCAATGATGGATTATAACCTGTAAGTTAAAGTTGATATAAACCATTTCCTTTTCTAAATTGTTTTTTTTTTTTATCACAGCAACAGAAAGAAAACCAGAACAAATGGTAACTCCGTGTTTAATCTTTTAATGAACTGTCAGATGGTTTTCCAAAGCTGCTGCATCACATTACACTATGATTGGGTGTCTCTATATCCTTGCCAACACTTGTTATGACCTAACTTTCTGAGTACTGCTATGCCAGGGGGTTTAAATGGCATTTCCCAGATGGCTAGCGATGTTGATTGGTGTTTATGTACTTATCAACTCTTGCTTTGGATAAATTTCTATTCAGATCTTGTACCTATTTTTTTTTTTTTTTTTTGGTGTTTTTCAAGACAGGGTTTCTCTGTAGCCCCAGCTGTCCTGAAACTCACTCTGTAGACCAGGCTGGCCTTGAACTCACAAAGATCCACCTGCCTCTGCCTCCCAAGTGCCAGGATTAAAGGCGTGTGCCACCATGCCTGGCTTTGTACCTAATTTTTAAAAAATATTTATTTATTTATTTATATGAATGTACTGTCTGCATGTAGAAAGTTGTACACCCATGTCGTGCAGTGCCGCAGAGGTCAGAAGAGGGTGTCGGATTCCCTTAGAACTGGAGTTCTCCTCGAATTGGAGTTACAGACGGTTCTCAGCCGCCATATGGGTGCTGGGGATCAAACCCGGGTCCTCTGCAAGAGCAGTCGGTGCTCTTAACCGCTAGGCCATCTCTCCAGCCCTGTACCTATTTTTAAATTGATTATTTGTCTTTTAATTTATGTTTTCATTTCCGAGTTGCAGGCCCTGGCACTTTCGTCAATCCTTTGTGCATACTTTGCCAGGCACTGTTCTAAGCATTACTGACCGACTAAGAGGGGCAGGTCTTTGCCCTCAGAAGATTTACACTCTAGCAGAAGAGAAAAATCAGTAAGCAAGAAAAATATCTATAGAAGACAAGTGGGCGTAAACCCTGTGAAGAAAGGTCAAGCAAGTAGAGAGTTAAGCATGATGGGACAGGCGTGTGGCTTCAGGGGCAGTGTCCCTGAGAAAGTGATTTACTCTGCTCCAGGTAGAGAGCCCAGCAATGGCAAAGTCCTGGCAGTGGGACCATGATCACCGTAGGCACAGCAAGGAAGCCACCTGGGCTGGCAGAAGGCAGTTATTAAGGAGAGGGTTACAGATGAACCTGCAGTTCTTTCCTGGGGCCACATTACAGATGGGCAAGTTTTGCAAAGTGTGGCGTCCAGGCAACGGGTGTCCTGTGAGTCATGTCCCTGAGGACAGGGACTGATCTTATTCATCGGCATGTGTCCACAGCCCATACAGTGGTTTTGCACTTAGTGAGAACCTACTACATGCACATTAGAATGGACTTTAACTTATTAAATTCCTAATCAAATCAACCCTTAGCTGTGAGTAGGTTTCACACTCATCAGGTTAGTTAGTCTACACTGAGGACAGGTGATGTGACTTATGCAGGGACATTTCAGGAGAAGTCCAGCAAGTAAGACCTGGACCTAAAACTGAACTTTGGGCACTTTGTGTCATCTTTTAGTAATCTGAGATCTCAGGATCTGGACCTACCTGAGTTCCATAAGGAACAAATAAAGAATATGCAGATATATAGTGGGTGGTTTATCATGGTGACTCCACCCTGTCTTGTCTTCATTTCACAGCCACCAGTCATACCACAAAGCAGATGGGGCGGCATGCTTTACTGGGATTGTATACACAGAGTTAAAGCCAGCCCTTATATAACTCAGAGCAACCCAGGCCTCCAGGATGCAGGAACAGAAATGTATCACACTACACAAGAGAGGCAGGGATGCGGATGAGAGGAAGAGTGTCAAAGAAGGTACTGGTGGGCAGGGTGATTGGCAGACCTTAAGTTTCAGGTGACAGCAGGCACCCCAGGCTTCTCCCAGGCTTCTCCCAGGCTTCTCCCAGGCTTCTCTAACCTCCTTTCCTAGGAGCTACCTCCAAAGAGATTTAAGATGCTCTTTCTAAGGCCTCTGGAGGCTTAAATTGGGTTACAGAGAGGGATACATTCTGTGGGACGTGGGAGTAAAGGAAGGCACTATGCCAGCTGTATTATCTCCCACTGTCAAAATCTGCTGGCAAATGTGACCAAGGGCTACTGAAATTAATGGCAGGCCTCAAACAATCTGGCTGCAGAGAGCTCACTCTAATAGGGAGGTCTGGGCAGCTTAATTCTGCACTGAGATGTGATTAAGAAAGTGCTTTCAAACAGCTGCTCAAAATCATTTAGTGCTTCCTGGGGCTCCATCTCTAGATATTTGCCTTCTCCCACTTGATTTACATGACTGCAACATCCTAGGCCTTGTAACCAAGGAAGAGCATAGCTTAATGGCTAGGCTGTCTACCCAGATGCTAGAGATATCAGACATGGACGGAGAGGCACAAGATAGCCACAGAAGGAAAAGGGCCAGTTGCTGGAGGGCAGGGAGAGGATAGTTGTTAACTGAGCTCCTACTATGCGTCCACAACTGTGAAAGGCCTTTTATGTGAAACATCTTCAATCCTCATATGCCCTGAGAGGTGTCAGAGTTTCCTCAGCTGACAGATGTAGAACAGGATGCTCAAAGAGAGTACTCAGGGTTACTCAAGTGATGTGTCAGGCTGGGCTCTGGACTGTCTTCTGTACTCCTAAGCCCCCCTCCCCAATACCTTTCCCACTAAAATGATTTGAAGGGGTCAAGCATTAAATATAAAAATGATCATTTGTAAGTTGATGAGCTTACTTCCAAGATCGTGTGTGTGTGTGTGTGTGTGTGTGTGTGTGTGTGTGTATGTACGTATGCATGTGCATGGTTATGTATGCAACAGGTGGAATATATGTCTGCTAGTTACACACATATGTGTGTTAGAGGCCAGAGAATTATTTCCTGTCATTCCTCAGGTACTGTCCCTCTATTCTATTCTATTCTATTCTATTCTATTCTATTCTATTCTATTCTATTCTATTCTATTCTTTTCTTTTTTTGAGTCACAGTCTGTCATTGGCCTAAAGTTTACCTCGAAGGCTTGACTGGCTGGCCAGCTAGCTTATCTCAACTTCTTCACTGCTGGGATTACAAGCATATGTCAGTATCTGTTACCCCCCACCTGGCCACCACCTTTTTTTAAAATGTGGGAACTGGGAATTGAACTCAGGTCCTTGCACATGCAAGGGAAGCACTTGAGCAACTTGGTGTCCCTTTCATGTAGATCGATTTATTTATTTATTTATTTATTTATATTTTATGTGTATGAGTGTTATGCCTGCATACATGTAAATGCACCGTGCCATGTGATGCTTTCAGAGGACAGAAGATGGTGTCAGAGCCCCTAGAACTGGAGTTATGGATTGTTGCTAGCTACCATGTGGGTACTGGGATTTAAACCCAGGTCTTATGCAAGAACAGCCAGTGCTCTTAACTGTTAAGCCATCTCTGCATGGATCTTCTAGCCCCTCATATGGATCTTTTCATAGGCACAGGAAAAGTTCAATAATATGCCATGTTAAGCTGCTGGCTCAAACCACTGAACTGGAGACATGTGGAGCTAGGCCTTGAATCCAGGGCTCTGGTGCTAGAGCTGGAGTTCCTTCCAGAGATAATGCTCTGTCTCTCTTGGCATCTTGGAGTGGGAGCTAGGAATTAGAGCAGCCAGTGACCAAAGCCAACCAGGAAATGGAAAGTATCAAATAAAGCCACGCTGCACACTTATCATTTGTGCTGTTCTCTAAATAACTATAATATTTCAATAAAAAGTTTTAAAAATAACAAAAAGTCATGCTGGGTGAAGGTCAACATTCAGTAAGAGGGATTTCCTGGAAGCCTTTTCCTGGTAAAAGCACTGATTGAAGCGGCTGCCCTGTGCTTGCTCACCGGCCACAGCCCCTCGCTCCCATTACATTTCTACAGAGCTTCTTGCAATTTTGAGGGAAGGTATACACACGATAAGGGCCAAAAGTTCAGAAATTCCTCTTCTGCCACTCACTCCAGAAGATCTTGAACAAAATGAAGAGAAACAGGGGCTGAGTAGGCAGGCTGTGAAATGGCTTCCCACGCTGCCGTCCCTCAGTGCTTTGTAGCATCCAAACTGGGCATGTCTCTAGACCGAGGTTCTCAAAGAAGGAACCTTGAGGAGGTTTTTAAAAATGAAAAGAAAAGGGGGCTGGAGGGATGGCCTAGTGGTTAAGAGTGCAGACTGCTCTTGCAGAGGACCCGGGTTCGATCTCCAGCACCCACATGGTAGCTGAGAACCATCTTTAACTCCAGTTCCAGGGGAATCCGATGCCCTCTTCTGACCTCCACAGCTTTGTATGACATGGGTGCACAAACCTACATGCAGACAGTACATTCATACACATAAAAAATAAATAAAATAAAAAAAAGAAAAATAGACTTGCTTTTTATTTTGTACTACACTCTACAGAAAGGAGCCTTTATGTGAAAAGGGAAAGGAAGAGACATTGACCATTTGCCTTTGGTATGCAGGGCGCTCTACTGAGCTCTTTTTTTGGGGGGGGGGACAGGGTCTCCTTATAACCCCGCCTGGCCTGGAACTCACTCTGTAGCTCACAGAGCTCTGCTTGCCTCTGTTTCCCTCCCTAGTACTAGGATTAAAGGTGTACACCACCAGGCCTGGCTTAAAGATGTTCTTAGCTTCTATGTGGGTGCTGGGAATCGAACCCGGGTCCCCTGCAAGAGCAGTTGGCACTCTTAACTGCTGAGCCACCTCTCCAGTCCCCTCCACTGAGCTCTTTAGATTGCTTCCTCACACAGCCTTCCCTTACTCAACGAAGACTGATTCAAATCTGGAAATCAAGGTACTGGCAGGGCCAGGGTTTCTCCTTGCTGTGACAGAATATCTGACAAGAGCCACTTCAGGAAGGGGGGTTTATTTTGGTTCACAGTTTGAGGATGTCTCCATTGTGGTGGGGAGGACAGGGGTGCAGGAGTGTGAGCAGCTGGCCACATGCACCCACAGTCAGGAAGCAGAGAGAGATGCATGCTGGGGCTGGCTGCCTCTTCTTCACTGATGCAGTCTAGGACCCCAGCTCATGGAACGGAGCTGCCTGCACTGAAGGTGGATCTTCCCACCTCCATTTACCCAGCCTAGAGTTCCCTCACAGACATGCCCAGAAACTTGCTTCCTAGGTGATCTTAGACCCTGACAAGGTGACAATAAATATTAACTTCAAGGCCAGTCTCTGACAGGTAAGTTGAGGCACAGAGCAACCAAGGTTTATAGTGGTAAATCTAGGCCTGGTCAAAAATCTATAGTATCATAAAGCCCACAGGGAATTCGCCACAACTCTGCTGTTCATAGCTATCTCTATGAGAAAAGTGATATTTTCATTTACTGAGAAGTGAGCAGGCTCAGTTTGTTTGGGAAAGTGGGGAAGACTGTCTGCCAGCTTCTCCAGCTGCACAAGAATCAGTTGCATCCTGGTGGTGGTTGGACACCAGAACAGATCCAGAAAGCAACACACTTGGCTTGGATCCCCAAGTCAGAGAACACAAGTGACAGCCACAGGAGAAACTCAGGCCTCCTTGGAGAGGTGCTCTGCTTGGGACCTGCCCAGGCACTTCCTTATAGTCCCATGATTACTTCAACCAGCACTTCAATGGAATTATGGACTCAGATTGGCCCTTCACCCACTTTTTCAAAATTCTATGTTTAGTGGCCAAGCCAATGCAGAAGAGGCAAATCCTGTAACTGGGGGAGCCTCAGCACTCAGTGGCAGCTTCTTTTTTTTTTTTTATAAATTAAAAAAAATTTTTTTATGTGTATAAGTGTACTCTCTGCATGTAGGTTGGTGCACCTGTGTCATGAAATGCTGCAGAGGTCAGAAGAGGGTGTCAGATTCCCCTGGAACTGGAGTCAAAGACGGTTCTTAGCCTCCATGTGGGTGCTGGGATCGAACCCGGGTCCTCTGCAAGAGCAGTTGGCGCTCTTAAGCACTGAGCCATCTCTCCAGTCCCAGCGGCAGCTTCTTAAAAAGAGATGTTTTGCAGAAGCCTGGCAGCGAGTGCCTGCAGGCCAGGTTGGGGAGGTGCAGAGGGACAGGTGTGTGCTGTGTGTGCACATGCATGCTGTGTATTTACAGTGTGGGGTGATTAGTGTCCCAGGCAGAGAGCTACATGTGCTGAAGCCCAAAGGCAGGAACGAGCACTACACTGAGAAGCAACAGGATGAGAAGGTGAGCACCCTGGGAAGGTGGCACAGAGATGAGCAGAGACATGCAGTCAGGGTCTAGGAAACCGTCCTGTCGAACCCCACCTGCCCCAACTCCCTGGGATCTAGACCCAGGAGCTCTGCCCAATTAGGCTGTGCCACCTGAATTCAGTCACCAAACTTCCCTTAGGCTGCAAATGAGCCCCTTACAAGGTTACTTTCTAAGCTTTCTCTTAAAGTTCCAGTAATAAAGCTAGCAGGAATGATTCATGCTATTCCTCCAGCCCTCATACAAGCCTCTGAGTTCCTCTTTATTACCCCCATTTAGCAGATGAGAAGAGAAAAGTTCAGAGAAGGTTAAGCGACAATTCTGCAAGTCTATGATTTTCTCAAAGAAGCCGCCTCTAGCTTTCTGCCTGAATAACGGAATCCTTTGCTCTCAGGAGGAATTTCATGAAGGGGAGAAAATGTGGATATGGGATATGTTAATCATCTAACAATGATCACAGTGGCTACTATTGATTGGGTGTTTCCTCTTTAACAGACACTGTATCACACTGTGTGGAAGACACGTGCCCATCTTTAGTCCCCACAGCGATCTGATGAGGCAGATCCTTCTATTATCCCCATTTCAGAGATGAGGATGCTCCTATTTATAATGGTCAGTCTGCCTCACCAAGGTCATGTGGTCAGCTGGGCAGCTCTCAGAGGCAGTCCTGGAAGGCTGACTACCCACAGCCTGAACCTAACCATTTCTCCCTGAAGCTTAAAAACAGCAAATTTCTTCTAGCTGAACTGTAGATGTGCACACCAGGAGATCGAAGCCTGGACTGGTGGCAGAATGAGCCCAAGGTCCCATGATGGGACAGCGACAATGGGAACGATTGTGCATTGTTAATATCCATAGTGGTAACAGTCACACGAAGTGCACGAGCATTGTGGCCAGAACACGGTCCTGGAAGCTGCGTGCTTGGGTTTTAATCTGGTTTGGTCACTCATAAGCCATGCAGTCTCTGGCAAGTTTCTCTGTGCTTCAGCACTTTTATCTGTAGAATGGGATAGCATTAGTGCCTGCCTCACAGGCTTCTACTGGGATTCAAGTTTAGGCATGAAAGCTCTACTTAACAGCCTGGTGTGGTGGCGTACGCCTTTAATCCTAGCACTTGGGAGGCAAAGGCAGGCGGATCTTTGTGAGTTCAAGGCCAGCTTGGTCTACAGAGTGAGTTTCAGGACAGCTGGGGCTACAGGGAGACCCTATCTCAAAAAGACCAAAAAAAAAAAAAAAAAAAAGAAAGCTCTACTTAAGCACTTACTGGGTCGCTTGATGCCTGATCAGCACCAGGCATTACACCTAACATACCTCACCTCTGTTTCTCATAGCAACTTGGGGGGTGGGTTTATTATTCTTATTTTTGAAAGAAACAAGTTCAGAAAAATTACATAGTCTGTCTAAAGCTATACAGCATGGGAACTGCAGAAGCTGGACTGGAATCCATGATTTTCTGATTCCCAAGTCCATGTTGTTTCCCACAGTGACCTCCTCTCAGTGCATATTATTATTGCAAAGAATACTGCCAGCCATGATCTCATTACTATGAAATTTCTAGCATACCATTTGTGTGTGTGTGTGTGTGTGTGTGTGTGTGTGTGTGTTTATACCAGAAGCTGACATCATGCATGCCCCTCCGTCATTCTAGGAGTCCCTCACTGAACATGGAGCTCACTGATTCAGCTAGCCTGGATGGGCCAATGCCAGGGACTCCCACATCTCTGTCTCTGAAGTGCTATAGTGTCAGGCATACAGCCTGCTCAACTCCATGCCTCACTGGCTATCTTTTTTCTTTTCCTTCATATGGGTGTTAAGGATTGGACCCAGGTTCTCATGTTTACACATCAAGCACTTTCCTGACTGAGCCATATCCCCAGCCTGTAGTTCTGGTATAGTTTAAATATTGCTAACTCTTTATATCTCTCAGACAGGCATGTGTGTGTGTGTGCGCGCGCACGTGCGCGCGTAAGGGGTATCATGACATGTAAGTAGGCACAGGAGGCACAGGCAGCATAGAAGACTACACTCAAGTATCACCTATGATTCTATAATAGAAATGTGATAATTTCATAAGGATAACAACTCATCCTTTGTGCGCTTCAGGAAACCTTTTCACACCATTATCTCATTGCATCCCATAATGGCCCTGCAGGCAGAGGAGTAGGGCTAATTACATTATGTTTTATGCATGGAAGCCTCTCTTGGTTGTCTACAAACCTACACATTGCCTTCCCTAACAACATCTTGACTCTGCTCAGCAAGTCAGAACTTTGTTACATGCCTCAACAGCTGGATCACCACTGTCAACTTACAGCGATCCCATTCCCCTTGGGAGAGTGTGACCATGGACCAGTCATACTTGAGGAGACATTAAACCATATGTACACAGTGGCTGACACTTCAGTGGCAGAAGCCAAGGAGCTGCATTTGAGCTTTGATAAATGATGTCTGCCTTGGGACTTCATGGTATGTGAAATAATAATTGTCTAAGTTATAGGTTACAGGTGGGTTGGGTTGGGCTCTTGTATATGACACCGTAAAACATCCCCTCTTTTAGATAGTTGTGATGAGTGTTCTCCACTGTCATTTTGATTGGATTTGGAGTCACCTAGGATACACGTCTGCAGATGCATCTATGAGGATATTTTCAGAGAGGTCTAACTGAATGTGGGTGACTGGGGTGCAAGAGTGAACACAAAAAGAAAAAGGAGGAAGGCAGCGGAGGGCCATCATTCACATGCTGCTTCCTGACTGTGGATGCGAGGACTCGTCACCTCACAGACCCACCACCATGTTTTCTGTGCCACAATGGGCTAAATTCCCTCAAACCAGGAGCTGAAAACTCCACTCTTTTCCTTAAGTTGTTTTCGTTAGATATTCTGTCACCGCAACAAGAGAAGTAGCACAGTCTTCCTAAAATTCTGCTCCTATTCCTTTGTTTTCATAGTTATTTCCAAGTCATGTCCTGTGTTAAGTCCTGCTCTGCTTCTTCCATTCAGTTGGCAGTAGATTGTGGCTTTATTTTTCAGGTTTCCCTCCAGCCCACAAGCATATCTCTTTTACTTCCAATGTCTTTGTATTGATGTGCCAGAGGGCAGGCATGGAGGCACCAGACCCCCTGAAGTCCAGTTGGGTTTGTACAATCATCCCGAGGAGGCCTCCTCAGTTGTTGCATGAGGTATTGACACCTGCCGGCAGGCTGGCTGTGGGGTAAAGATGGGAGTGTGGTGCTCAGCTTCCCTCTGAGGAAATGCTGCTTCTCAGTCAGTAGCAATCCCAGGATTGCCAGACACGAGGAACCCACAGTGAGTGGACCCTTAGCTCCTTGGTGTTTTCTGCCTTGTAAGGCAGAAACGCTTGTCTCATTTTAGCTCTAGGCCTGCTAAGAGTTGGGGATGCTTCTGAAAACCTGTGGCAGAAAGTCACCTTCTTCCTTGGTGACAGGGTCAGAGCCTGAAGTCCCTCCTGCTGGACTCCTATTTCGTGCCTGCTTCTGTGATTGACAAGTGCATGATGTCCAGCTGTAAGCCCTGGCTTCTCAGAGGAGCCCCACAACTGGTCTCAGTACCACCATGTCTCAGGTGGTCAAGGTGGGCCTTTCTTCCAGCTCTCCCCACCCCCAGAGAGCCTGCTCCTTGAGGCCTGTTCATACTCACTGGGGACCATCTTGCCAATTTTCTACTCAGTTACCAGTTCAACAATATATCCAGGCCTGAGCTTGTGTACTTCCTGAAGAGGGGCTTATCCAAAGTGCAATAGATAGCTCCCCATGTCAAAAATGATTTGCTGATGTTCAGTTGAGCCATCCCAGGCCTGCAGTGCCTACTGGTGCTAAACGCCTGCGGCTTCTGCTCTTTGAACATCTGCTACTCTCTGAGGAGTGTGGATGAAGCCTCGGGGATTAGTTTATTTTAAAAGGAAGTCGAGAAATGTCTTTGCTGACCCAGTAGAGGGTCTCCACAGCTGCTCTCACAGTTACTGACCACACATAGGAGCTTGCTCCCTGCCACCTGGCCTGGCCTCTTGGCTTTGGCCTTTGCTTGGATTTTTCTTCTGGCATGCAATACCTTTTCCAGTATCTGTTTCTTGAAGGCATATTTTAAATGTCACATCCTTGGAAAGAGGAGAAAGAACTCACCCTCTTTATTATGCAGTGTATATAAGACTTTCAAAACCTCGCTGCCCATTTGTATTTGTTAACTCACTCATTTATTCACCCATTCATTCATTCATTCATTCATTCATTCATTCATTCATTCAACAAGTAATTCTTAGAAGCTATACAGTCAGGCCCTGGGGCTGTTCCAGGACAGGAAGTTGGACCCTGCATCTTGGCTTCAGCCTCTTAGTAACTTTCTTTGTGCCTTGAGCAAATCCAGGACACCTCACCAAAATTAGGTTTTCTAAACTGTCAAGAGGGAATTCTCAGGGAGTGTTCTAGAAGAAATTGATGGTCATGTATCTGTCAAGCTTCATGTGGAAGGGATTCTAATAGTGGAAGGTGAGGTAGTTGAAGCCAGGACAAAGCTCCCAGGAGTCCCTGACTCTGGCTTTTTCTGTGCCCCAAGTTCCCCATCTTGAAAATGAAAGAGCCAGGTTTTTGAATGAGACAGATTTAAGTTCAAATACCACCTCAGTCTCTTTGTGATCTGTGGTAAGTTTCTTCTCTCTGAGGCTTAGTTTCTCTTCAGTGCTCAATGACGGTTTCAACCTCTGCCTTACTATACTGCTGAAAAGCTTAGTATATCATGAAGCCCAGCATAATATTCAGCACCCAGTCAATTTATTCTCCCTTCTTGTAGAACTTAGGTAACCTAGAGAGTTATTAGAAGGTAAAACTTTGTATGCACAGTTCCTCCCCTAAGATGAAGGGCTATGGACTATATTTGATTCTTAGGATCAGAGTATCAATGACGGAGTCAAACTTTGAGGATGAACAGCAATGCAAGCCCTCATTGTAGTCTGCCCACTCACGTCTTCCACACCAATGCCTGAATCACCTCTCCAGTACAGCTGTGGCAGAGGTGATGAGAAACTCACTGCTTTCTCCAGAGGCAGCTCATTTTCTTCTCATTTGGCTCTGACTGCCAGAAAATACGGAGGAGGAGGAATTTCTTCCAATGCACCAAAATCCAAGTACTAACCAGGCCCGACCCTGCTTAGCTTCCGAGATCAGACGAGATCGGGAGTGTTCAGAGTGGTATGGCTGTAGACCGCTGCTGCTATTCTCGATGTTGCCCTGTCTACTAGCACAGCTTCCCGTTGACCACAGTTTCATGTTCTGTGGCCTCAGTCACTCATATTCAGTCATGACTTGAAAATAATAAATAAAAAAATGCCATAAGTAGAACTATTCCACGACTTTAAGTTACACACGAGCATGAGGAACATCATGAGGAAATCTCACGCTAGCCCTCCAGGCCTTCCCCAGGACATAGATTATCCCCACAGGGTCCAGCTTTCCCACCCATTAGTGACTTAGTAAGTACCCTGGTTATCAGATCCACTCTGACCTGTATCACAATGTGTGCCTTCAAGTAAACTTTAATTACTTAATAGTGACCTCAACACGCAAGTGTTCACAGCCGGCAGTTCAGATGTATCAGAGAGAAAATATAGTGGCTTTTTAATTTTCTTTTTTTAATTTTATTTATTTCTGTATGTGTATGAATGTACTGTCTGCATGCAAGTTTGTGCACCCATATTGTGCAATGCCACGGAGGTCAGAAGAGGGTCTCAGATTCCCCTGGAACTGGAGTTCTCCTGGAATTGGAGTTACAGACGGTTCTTAGCCACCATGTGGGTGCTGGGGATCGAACCTGTGTCCTGTGTAAGAGCGGTCGGCGCTCTTAACCACTAGGCCATCTCTCCAGCCCCCATGGCTTTTTTTCTTTTTTCAAATAAAAAGTACAAGATGTTTTGTGAATGAGAAAGAAGCATATTCACTTAAAAATTATTTTTTTTTTTGGTCTTTTCGAGACAGGGTCTCCCTGTAGCCCCAGCTGTCCTGGAACTCACTCTGTAGACCAGGCTGTCCTTGAATTCACAAAGATCCACCTGCCTCTGCCTCCCAAGTGTTAGGATTAAAGGCGTGTGCCACCATGCCCAGCTACTTAATTTTTTTTTTTTTTTGTCTTTTTGAGACTGGGTCTCCCTTTAGTCTCAGCTGGCCTGGAGCTCACTACATAGACCAGGCTGGCCTTGAACTCACAGAGATCCACCTGCCTCTGCCTCCCAAGTGCTGGGATTAAAGGCATGCGTCACCCTGCCCGGCCAATCACTTAATTTTTATGATAGTAAATTGCTATAATTGTCCTGTTTTATTATTGTACTTAGTCTCTTCCTATGTTTAATTTCTAAGTTAAGCCTTATCACAGGGATTTGGAGGGAAAATTGTAGCACAAACAAGATGAATTACTATCTGTATGAATTACTATCAGACATGCACTGGGTATCTTGGACCACACTCTGATATGGAGAAACTGCTGTCATTGTAACCAGTATGGTACAAGATTCAGAGCACAGCCTCGAGAGGCTGAGGTGTCTAATAAGGAAGACACTGAAGTGTCTAGTGTCAACTAAAACTAAAGACAATATGCCAGCCCCACTAGACACATTCCGAGTCTCAGTGGCTCCAGGCGGCTACCACATATCAGACAGCACAGGGCATGAGGTGCATCCAGCATTGCAGCAAGTTCACCAGGATGCTGTGCTGAGAGGACAGAAGTTGTCTTGGTCTGCTCCTTCCTATGCAGTCTTATCCAGATTACCTACCTGTACCCCATTTCTTCATCTGTAAAATGGGGAGAAAATGGCACCTGTCACATTGGGCTTTTGGTTAGAATTAAATGAAATCAGATATATAAAGTGGTCTGAATTTATAAGTGATTACATATTAATAAAAATCAATACTGGTTTCTTAGCTACTCTGTGCCAACCCCTGTGTGAGGCAGCTAATGCACACATGCTACATATATATATATATAGTATATATATTACATAGATGATATATATGATATATATTGTCTATATTATGTATATATAGATATATAGTTTTTTTGAGACAGGGTTTCCCTGTAGCCCCAGCTGTCCTGGAACTCACTATGTAGACCAGGTTGGCCTTGAACTCCCAGAGATCCACCTCTTGAATGCTGGGATTAAAGGCGTGTGCCACTACACCTAGCCACAGATATTTTTTTTATTAATAATGGAATGAGAATTTTTATAAGCTAAAAAATAAATTGCTGGACCACAGAGCATGAATATTTAATGTTTTAGAAAGATGATGCCAAATTGCCTTTCAAACTAGAATAAAAAGATTCTATACTCTCAGTACTAACGTAAAGCGAAATCCAAAACTAGCAGACAGAAATAAGTGAGAATATCAGGGCAGATATTAATAAAATGGTGACCAAAGAACAATACAAAGAATTGATAAAAACTAAGAGTTGGTTCTTTGAAAAGATAAACAAGATAGACAGACCCTGAAAAACTGAATAATGCTACTGAAAGGCCAGACTACTGAGAAGAGGTCCAAAAGAAAGGAAAAGCAAACTCAAATGAATAAAAACAGAGATGAAACAGGGGCACTCCAACAGATACCAACAGAATCTAGAGTATCTTCAAAGAATACTTCGGAAAACAACATTCTAAGAAAAAAATTCTGAACAGGAAGTAGATAAACACCTAGACACAGATTATACGCCAAAATTAAATCAAGAGAATATAAACAATTCAAACAGATTGATAATATGCAATGAGATGGAAACAACTTTAAAGAGTCTTTGAGGAACAGGTTGAGGATGCAGCTCAGCTGGTAAAGTGGGTGCTGGCATGTACAAAGTCTGTGTTTGGCCCCAGTACCACATAAACCAGGTATGATGGTGTATGCCTATAAGCCCAGTACTCAGGGGGTAGATGCAAGAAGATCAGGAATTCAAGATGAGGCAATTGTGGGTTGGGAAGATGCCACGGGAACCTGTCACACTGTAGGTGGATGACAGGTGTGAGAGGCCATACCTCCTGATTCCTGGTGCTATGATTAAGGACTCTGGAGGCAAAAGGGCTAACTTGACTAAACCAAATCCCTAAACCTGAGCTGAATTTCTACCATAACTAAATGGAGACAATTACATTTCCTCTCATGGATTCTTTGAAGATTAAACAGGAAAAAATATAAATATATAATCTAATACCTAGTTGACAAAAAATCTAATAACTTTTAGGAATAATGACAACAACAGAAGCAGCTACCATTTTATTGCCTCTTCCCCATCTTATTATTTCCCTGTCAATCACATTGCTTTCCAGCAGGGCCCATCCATATTTCTAGTCTACTCTGTGCTGATGATATAATAATCGCGATGTTCAAGGTGGTTTATTCATAACACTCTAGAAACAATCCGAATGCCTATCAACAGGTGCACTGATAAAATAAATTTTAGTGTATTCATACCCTGCAAAACTCCACAGCAATTTTAAAAAATACATATTGATGAATGCAGCATTATGGATGAAGCCCACAGACATTCACACATTCATGGCAAATGAAGGAAGCCAGATACAAGCACACATGTCGTGCAATTGCTCTGTTTCTACACAGTTCAGTAGCAGACAAACAGAGGAACACTTCTAGATGCAGAACAGTGGTTGTCTCCAGAAAAATGTGTGCATGAGGGAACCTGTAACAGTTTGCTGAAAATCCTAATTTGTGTGAGTGAAACAGATGGACATATTGTTAAATACCATCCAGCTGTGTGCCGACATGTATGTTACATCCTTTAGAGCACACATTGATCTTCTTCACAACTTTCTGAACAGAGGGGAAATCAAATGCTAATCATTTTCTTTTAGAGACAGGGTCTCTATCAAAGCCAAAAATTGATCAGTGTGCAGTTTCTCTAAGTAATAAAAGTGGTAGCTACCATTTCTACTGGCATAGAAAGATGCCACTTTCTACATTGTAGGACACCAAAGCCATTTATAATATTCTATCTCATTTCAATGTTTTTTGTTAGGATTGGGTGTGAACATCTGGGCCTCGTGCATGCTAAGCAAGCCCTCTGCTACTGAGCTACCCCCAATTCCATTCCTCTTACTCCTCCTCCTCCTCCTCCTCCTCCTCCTCCTCCTCCTCCTCCTCCTCCTCCTCCTTTTATATGGTCTTACTAAGTTGCCCAGACCGGCCTTAAACTTGGATTCCTGTCTCAGTCTCCAGGGTGCCTGGGATTATAGGGTTGCACCACTTCGCCAGGCTTCTTTTATGAAATCTTCACAACTCTGAGAGATAGGTACTAACATTTCTAGTTGATACATTAAGAATCCAAGGTAAGAAAAGTCAGGTTCTTTGTCCCAGGGAGCTCATCACATGGGGCCAGGTCTGTGTCTCACCAAAGCCTACACTATTACCTCTGCCATCCTGAGGGACCCATGTAAAATATACCGTATCTTTAAGATGGCCACTGGTGATCTTCACTTTTTTAAAAAAATTTTATTTTATTTTATTAATTTTATTTATTTCTGTATGTGTATGAATGTACTGTCTGCATACAAGTCTGTGCACCCGTGTCATGCAATGCCGCAGAGGTCAGAAGAGGGTGCCAGATTACCCTGGAACTGGAGTTCTCCTGGAATTGGAGTTTCAGATGGTTCTTGGCCGCCATGTGGGTGCTGAGGATTGAACCCGGGTCCTTTGCAAGAGCAGTCGGCGCTCTTAATTGCTAGGCCATCTCTTCACTTTTACATTCATTCTCTTGTAGGCCAGGAGAGAGCATCAGATGGCCTGGAGTTAGAGTCACAGGTGGTTGTGAGCTGCCCGATATGGGTGCTAAGAATCGAACTGGGATCTTCTGGAGGAGTAGCAAGTGCTTTTAAAGTTTTGAGCCATCTCTCTAGCCATGGTGGGGAACTCTTAACAATGAACTTGTATCTGTGTGTGTGTGTGTGTGTGTGTGTGTGTGTGTGTGTGTGTGTGTGTGTTCGTGTGTATGCCCGCAGAAGCCAGAGGAGGACATCTACTGTCTTGCTCTGTCATTCTTGGACCTGCCTGTCTTCACCCACGAGGCTGGGGCTGCAGGCTCATGTGATGTGCTTGGCTTTTTATACATATACCAGAGGATAACTTAGGTACCCATGCTTGTGTAGCAAGGGCTCTTACTATGGAGCCATCTCCTTAGCCTTAAGAACTAATATCTTAAGGACTCACAAAACCTCACCTGATGGCAAAGATTCAGGTAGTATTTCTCAAAATACAGCCTTGGTTAATCCTAGCACTTGGGAGGCAGAGGCACACCGATCTCTGTGAGTTCGAGGCCAGCCTGATCTACAGAGTGAGTTCTAGGACAGCCAGAGCTTCAGGGAGACCCTGTCTCAAAAAGACCAAAAAAAAAAAAAAAATACAGCCTTGGTTACAGTTGTTTCCTTGTCTTCATGGTTCCCTTTGGATTTTTATTTTTGTGCTATATCCACACAACTAAGATCAGGGACTCAGCCACTACATACTTCAGCCGTATGTATCCCCTCAACCTTAATCCTATAGGCCTGAGTAGCATCAAACTGCACGGAAAAGGACAAATCTGCAAATTTTTATTAATAAGTTAGCTGCACTGAAAGCCAAGAGCATACTAGTTCAGCAGCATATGATAGCAGCTCTCTTCATTAGAATATTAATCACCGGTGTCAAGACTTGCTTGAGTCTATTAACATTAACCAAAGGTTAGCTTTTGGTCAACACTTTGCATTTAAAGACTGGAAAAATTAGAGGACCTGGGAAAGAGCCTATTTAACGTTTTTTTTTTTGGCTTGGTTTTCTGCCTCCAGGCGGCTGTTTTAGCCCTGTTTGAATGTCTCCAGAGCTAGAAACCCACACGATACTCTTTGGTAGCAACTTATGCTTTCTCCGTTTTGTTTAATCCTAATCAAATAAGTGTCTGCACCTCACACACATTCCCACTGCTTTCATTTTGGCTCCTTTTCTTTTGCTTCATCTTCAGAGAACATGAAGAGCAAGTGTTAAGAACCGTCTTCAGAGACACCCATCAGATATTCACAGAGAGTAATTAAATCACAGCCCGGCCTTCTCATCTTTAGGTTCAACGGCTCCAGAGCCTCTGCACCAACCTCATTGGAAGGTTTTCCCACCCCATCTACTCAGGCCTTTCCAGAATGCTTCCTCTCCAAAGCTGTGGAACAAATGCTGAGCATAAAAATGACGGCTTGGTACTTCCTGCCTCGGATCACAGGATCATTTCATAACTTCTTTTCCATTTTTTAGACTCACAGATATGTTAGAGGCGAAGAGTCATTTTGTCCTACCCTGTAGTTTTGTGGTCCTAAGAAGGCTGCTCAAAGTCACTCAGCAATAGGGCGGCTGAGCTGAACCCAGGCATTCTGATTTGTTCTCCTGTGTTTCTAGTCTGTCCTGTCTGGCTTGAGGTCACTCAGGTGTGCCCCCCACCTGTGCCGACCCCCTGACAATAGCAGGACAGTGCTATCTAGAACAGCAAAACTGTGTGGAACGTAATGAAGATTTGTAAGATTTTATTTTTAACTATGGGTATATATGTGTGAGTATGTGTGTGTGAGTGCCTGTGGAGTGCAGATGTGGGCACCTGACTCCCTGGGGCTGGAGTTACAGGTGGTTGTGAGTCACTCTATATGGGTGCTGGGAACTGAACTCAGGTCCTCTGCAAGAGCAGCACATGCTCTTAACTGAGCCACCTTTCCAGCCCCTATACTGAAACTTTTAAAAAAGAATAAGAGGGATTCTGACACAATCTATGAAATAAATTATTGCTCAGTGGAGACACACACAAGAGTACAGGATGGATTCTGATTGTGTGTGAAAAAGGAACAGACACATGAGTCTATATAGGAACTTCTAGAGAGACACATATAAAGCTGTGAATGACAGGGTGGGGTTGATGCTAATTCCCTTTTCATTTTATACCTTTTGGCATTGTGTGATTTTATGACATTTCATAAGAAAAATGGTATGAATATTGAAAATGTGAATGCCAATGACTAGAATGTTTCTCCTCTTTTCATTCTTCTCCATCATTCAGCTCTTTCATGCAACACCTTTTAGGACTCAGAGAGGTAACACACCCTGACAGGTGAAATCAGCTTTTCATTTATCTTTATTTCATATGCATGAGTGTTTTGCCTGTATGTGTATAAGTGCACTTCATGTGTGCAATGCCTGCAGAGGGCAGAAGAGGGTGTAGGTTCTGCTTGGGACTGGAGTTATTGATTGTTGTTACTACCATGTGGGTGCTGGTAACCAAACCCAGGTCTTCTTCAAGAGCAGGCAGTGCTCTTAACCACGGAGTCATCTCTGTAACTCCCTGCTAGAATATTTAAAAAGTGAAGTTGAGAAATGTCTCTATGTCCCACCTGACCTTCCCACCCCTTTGAGATGGATTTCTTTCTTGCCTCCTGTTGATAGAGAGCAAACATTTAGGGGGTAGGTTCCCCAAGGGTCTTCTGGAGAGAACTCCCTGAGAAAAAGGCAGATGGTGGTAGAATTGCACAAAGCACCCAGAGCTGAGAACATTTGCTGAGTGCTTGTTTGTGCAAGTGCAGTGCTAAGCCCCTTTGTCTCTTCCCATGATTAACAGAGGGTTATTAGCCCCATTTTACAGATGAGTAAACTGATGCCTTGAAATTGCACTGCCAGACCCCGAGGCCTTTGGCTAGTAAATGGCTCTGCTCAAACCCTGGTTCGGCTTCCCAAACCTTTATCCCTTGCCTGGCCCCACAAGGCTTCCCTCACAGCCACAGAGGAGACCCAGTGGCACCTGGAAGCAATTTCTTTCCTGTTTTTCTTCCCCAGGACTCAAGCTAGTTTGGTAAGGAATTCACGGTGGGAAATTAACCTCTGTCTGCACGGGCCAATTACATAGTCTAGAAGGAAAGGAGCAACACGGACTTGGACTCCAGCAAGCACCCTCCCACCTCTGCAGCCTGTGGAAACAGCCAGGACCCGCCCTGGAGGGGGCCAGGGAAACCCATTCTATTTTAAGAAAATAGTTGTGTTTGATTATTCCATAATGCCATGCTATAAAGTAGGGACAACTGTGGATTTCCCCTAAATCTGAAAAACTGTGAGCCATTAACTTTCCACTTTTATTTGAAAGGGATCGAGTTCCCTGGACCACGGGGCAGCAGGACTCAGCTACTGCAGACTTCTGCTAGGGGATGAACAGGACTTCAGACCTACAAAAGCCTGCTGGAGAGGGAGAACCTGAAGGCATGAACAATTTCTAAGGTTTTCTCACAGTGTCCTGCTGACCCTGGCTTTCTACCCAGGTCCTCTCATAAAGGCATAGCACGTTGTTTTCCCGTGGCTATGGTAGAGATTGGCCATTTCATTAGACTCATCTCAGGTACAAGTTCTTCCAGGATGCCCTCTCTGACCCCTGCAGACTGGTGCAGACTGGTTCAGACTGGTTCAAGGCCCTCCAGTCCCCCTGGTGCCTGCTCATACAATTATCCCATTTGTCACAGGACTCTTTCTCTGACTGCGCTGTGCAAAAAGAAATGCATAGAAACACGCCCTATTCATGTTGGGACTCTTTTTTAAAATTTTTTATTTATTTATTTATTTATTTATTTATTTATTTATTTATTTGAATGTACTGCCTGCATGTAGGTTTGTGCACCTGTGTCGTGCAATGGCACGGAGGTCAGAAGAGGGCGTCGGATTCCCCTGGAACTGGAGTTCTCCTGGAATTGGAGTCAAAGACGGTTCTCAGCTGCCATGTGGGTGCTGGGGATCAAACCTGGGTCCTCTGCAAGAGCAGTCGGTGCTCTTAACCACTAGGCCATCTCTCCAGCCCCATCATGTTGGGATTCTTATGGCTTACAATAGTGTGGACACTCACTACAGTTCTGCTTTCTGGGTTCATGCTGGTCTGGAGATGTGTTTATCCTCTACAGATAATACTTAGTGTGGATCTTGAGGGAGAAGTGGGTTTGACCAGTCAGATGAGAAAAAAAAAAAACATAAGACAGTAGGAGTAACATAAACAAACACAAGAGGCATAAAAATATTTGGTGAATTGGTTGCAGTAGGGAATATGAAGTGGTTAAAGAGCACAATAGAACAGTCTAGAAATACTACTTACTTACTACCTATGTGACCTGAGGCAATTTACTCAACTGTTTGCCCTTTGGTTTTCCCAGGATGATTTTAATTAGTTAGCTATTAATGGTTTACCACAAGGCCAGCAATCCAGTGAATCCTTAATAAATTGTGGGTTTAAATATTATTATTCTGAAAAGTGATGGTTCTTTTGAAATTGTGGGATGACCTGGGTCCTCCTGTTTCTTAATCGTTTGCTTAGATGTCGAGGATTTGATAACTAATTTGTGTTACATCCTTATTAATTTGTACACCTCATTCATTACTGCAACTTATTCACTGAGTAACCACTATTGGCACAGTGCTCCCATATGCTGTGAGAGTCGCAAGGCAAGATGGACTTCCAGAGCCAGTGAGCTGACTGTGGGAGAAAGTTGCTTGGTACTTAGCCTAAGTACCTCAGTTTAATCCCCAGGACTCCCAGGTAGAAGGTCACGTATTGTACTCTGACGTCCACACACATGTCTTGGCACGCTCTAGCTCCAGTAAGTAAATGCACGTAATTTCTTTAAAAACAAGATAGATTTCCAGCCATCAAAAGCTTGAAATCGCTAAAAGAAAAATTTGAAATCTCAGAGGGAAGATGAAATGTAGACACAAAGGTCTGGACCAGGCAGAGCCAAAGGGGAATGTGAGTAAAGAGTGGAGGGGCCTAGAGAAGGACAGGACTACACAAGCAAAGTCAGCTTACAGGAAAGGAACGATTTGGGTCGGTCTCAATATTTGTAAGCTCATTTTCAGTGCTTTTATTATGGTTTTCTGTTTGTTCTTGGACTTTGTTGAGCTTCCTGAATCTGCGAGTTTAGTTTATACTAGCTTGGAAAGCTTTAACCTATTATTTAACCTAATACTTTTTAGGTGTTTATCTCTATTTTACATCTCCTTGTATAGCATTCTGATTACATGTTATACTAATTAGTATTGACCTACAAGTCCCTGAAGTTCTCTTCAAACCCCCCCCCCGCTTGCTCACGCTTGCTCACGCTTGCTCACGCTTGCTCACGCTTGCTCACGCTTGCTCACGCTTGCTCACGCTTGCCCTTTCTCTTGCTCTGGTTCAGTTTGGATATTTTTTATAGCCCTGTATATAACTTCATGGATCTTTCATTACAGGTTATAAGCTAAGTTTAAATCTATCAATGAAATTTTCATTTCTGATAGTACACCTTTTTTTTGGTCTTTTTTGAGACAGGGTTTCCCTGCAGCCCCAGCTGGCCTGGAACTCACTATGTAGACCAGGCTGGCCTTGAACTCACAGTGATCCTCCTGCCTCTGCCTCCCAAGTGCTGAGATTAAAGGCGTGCACCACCACATCCAGCAATGCTATTATACTTTTTTTTTTTTGTCTTTTTGAGACAGGGTCTCCCTGTAGCCCCAGCTGTCCTGGAATTTGCTCTGTAGAACAGGCTGGCCTTGAACTCACAAAGATCTGCCTGTCTCTGCCTCCCAAGTGCAAGAATTAAAGGCGTGCATGCGCCACCACGCCCGGCTTGCTATTATGCTTTTAAAAACTCAAGAATTTCCATTTCATGGAGACGTTTATCTCTGTTTACTCAACACTTGTATTTTTATTTGACTCCATATATTTATAGTAGCTAAACCTCACTTGCAAATTCCATCATTTCAGTGATCTGTTTCTACTGACTGGGCTTTTCTTAGTTATGGGCCCTGTATAGACCCTCCTAACATGGCATAATAAGCTTCAGTTTTATACTGTGCTTTAGGAGCCCCAGGACCTAAGGTCTGGGCTTTGCTGTCTCCCTTGGAAATGTGTTGAGCTTTGCTGAGGTAGGAAGTTCATTTATTGGTAAGTTACCTTGGTCTTTTCAAGGCTTAGTCTAAGCTCCATGAAAGTAGGCCCAAAGTCGTCTTTAGTCCTTGGGTAGATAACCCATTCCTAACGGAGATGACTTGGAAGTCTACAGTGTTCAATGAGGCCTTTTCTACTCAGGATGGTTGAACTTCGGGTGAGCTTCAGCAAACAGCTGCTTGGTAGGTCTTTTATTTGGGTGAGCTTCAGCAAGGAGCTGCCTCGTAGGTCTTTTTAAGAGTCCTTTATCTCTAGGAGGCTCTTTCACAAGTTCTAGATGTGTCAGCCACTACACCAGTACGGTGTTCTATTTGATTTCTCCTTCCCTGTGGCTTCATGAAGCTCCTCTGGGCTGAAGCTAGGATAGCCATACATATGCTCCGTGCACTGTCCTCTCTTGTGGAAACCAGAGTTTTGTACTGTCTTTTGTCCAGTATCAGAAAACAGTAGTTTCATACATTGTGTCCATTATCACAATCATTTATTGGATAGGAGAGCCAGTTCCAGTCACTCTAGGATGCAGAAGTGTGGAAAATGGAGAATTGCAAGAGTCATTTGACCAATAAGAAGGACTTAGAAGGCAGTGAATGAGGAGGCTCATTTCAGCAAGACTGGCCAATTATTGAGCTCCTGCCCTGTGCTATGCACTGGGGATTTTGTGCTGAATAAGACAAATGGAGACTCGTCCCAACATTGTGATCTGGGTTGGTTTCAATGAGTCTCTGGATGCCTGCTCTCTGGAAGTCACTGCTGGGGCCTAGTTCTTTTTAGGGGAGAGGAGAGGAGAGGAGAGGAGAGGAGAGGAGAGGAGAGGAGAGGAGAGAGGGAGAGAGAGAGAGAGAGAGAGAGAGAGAGAGAGAGAGAGAGAACAATGTTACACCTAGGGTGCTGAGGAGAACAATGTTACACCTAGGGTGCTGAGACAGGTGGCAGGCGGCAGGTGTACCACCACTGTGGTACATGCACTGTGTCTACAAGAATGACTAAGTTAACCAGGAGTGCGATGCATGGAGGGGGACCTCGTGGACAGTGGCAGCAAAACAAAGGTGGAGATGCAAGTTTTTTACAGAAGCTTGAAACATCTCTTCAGGGTGAGGTGAACCTGGAAAGGCAGATCAGACCTTGCTGGCCCTTGTATGCCCTGTTAAGAGTTTAGGTTTTTATCCTGAGGGCAATGAGAAGAGCCATGGAAGGCTTTCAAGCACAGGCCTGAAAACTTCTGTCCCTGATATCTCTCAGATGGCAGTAAAAGTATCTAATACTCCAAGGAGATTTATGGGACTGGGGAGGGCTTTAGAAGTTAATTCTCTTCTAATAGAATTTGAAGATTTTTTCATAAAAGCCATTTGGATTTAAAAAAATTAAGATACGTAGAAAAAAAAATCCTGTGGGGTAGACCATCAGGTCTCATCAAGAGACTCAGGAAACTAGTACATGAGTTTCCTTAGAAAAGTAGTGGGAAGTCGGGCATGGTGGTGCATGCCTTTAATCCTAGCACTTGGGAGGCAGAGGCAGGTGGATTTTTGTGAGTTCAAGGCCAGCCTGGTCTACAGAGTGAGTTCCAGGACAACTGGGGCTACAGGGAGACTCTGTCTCGAAAAGACAAAAAGAAAAAAAAAGATAAGTAGTCGGTCAGAGAGATGGCTTAGTGGTTAAGAGCACTGACTGCTCTTGTAGGGGGCCCAGGTTTGATTCCCAGCACCCACATAGTAGTTAATAACTCTCTGTTAACTCCAGTCCCAGGGGATCTGACACCCTCTTCTGACCTCTGTGGGCACTGCAGGACACAGGTACACTTACATATATGCAGGCAATACACTCATACACATAAAATAAAAATAATAAAATATTTTTTAAATGTAGTGGGTTGGGATAAATTGTAAAATTTTAGCATTAGAATAGCCCTTAAGAAATAATTATGTTTTTTTTTTTTTTGGTTGAAGTTAATATAATACACTAGAAGCAACTGAGACCCAAAGAGATGAGGTTCAGAGGAGAGAGCGATGAGCTTTTGCTTTGCAGTTACGTTGCTGGTCATTTGACCCTGGGTTGGCCATGTGCTGTCTGTGGCCTTCAGTAAATCACTTAAGCTCTCCATGTTCTGGTTTCTTCACTGAACATCAGAGAATAACATGCTTTCCTCAATGGATTGGACAGGCATGCACAACGATCCACAGAGAGGCTCCCATGGAGCCTACACTAAACTGCCCTGTGGCAGGGCGTCAGCTTCTCAGCTACTAATCTGTTCACCTGATTTACATGGAGAAGAGAGAGCCCATCAGCAGATTGTTTCCACGGAAACAGATCCAGGAATGGGGGAAGTAAAAGAGTAAAGATGGCTACTCCTCACTAACCCCAGAAGGAGGTGGAGCTTATTTTCTCTCCCTGTGAATCTCGGTTGGCCTTGCCGACACTTTAACTGAACAAAGGAGCTGGGATGGTGCACTGGTTCTGGGCTTAGACCTTAAGAGAGCTCATTATTTTGCTACCTCCCTTTTGATGAGGTCCAGCTCTCAGGAAAGGAGCCCAGTAGCTAAGCTGGAAGACCACATGAAGAGACAGGTGCCCGCCTTCTTGCAGAGCCTTCCAGGGCACTGCTACAGGAGCAAAGGCCGGGGAACAATATCCTGAAGGGCTCTCTCATCTCCATGTAAACTAGGTGAATAAATAAGTAGCTGAGGAGCTGATGCCCTCCCACACGCCAGTTTGGTGTAGGCTTCATGGGAGCCTCTCTTTGGATTGCTTTTGGGTTTCGTATGTCTGTTCGACACAGTGAGGTAGGCTTGTTACCCTCTGATGTTCAACGAAGAAACCAGAACCTGGAGAACTTAAGTGGTTTGCTCAGTGTCACAGTTAGCACATGGCATTTGGAGGTTCTAGTCACAGCCATCAATAGGCCAGAGTCACATGAGAGCCTTGAGTAGGACCACACAGCTGCCTGGTCAACCTACAGCATTCTGAAATAAAAACGTATGGTTGTTATTTTAAGCTATCAAAGGTAGTTTGTTTCACAGTGAAGGATATGCAGAGATAGGGAGGTTTTTCTCTCCTGCCTGGAGAACCTTGTGCCTTGCTGGTGAGGTAAAGGAACTATTTGATTCTGGTCTCTGGAAGGGCTTCCCCGGGGCCCAGGCACCAGGGTTTAGCACAGAGTGGAGTGTGTGTCCTTTTTCTTTTAACCCAGGTCATAGAACACCTATGGAACAGTGTTACCAGTATAGCAACGGAAGGGTTTTAATATTAGGACTACTCGGGGCTAGCCATTTGTGCACAAGAATTGGTGCAGGGCTCCAGATACAAGTGTGGAGCAGAGAGTGTATTAACAATGAGCGTGATGTGAATTACCAAGCACATATCTTTTTGAGCACATGTAAGATTTCAAGAAGCTTCCAGAAAGCCCCAAGTGAGTACTAGGTCCTATAAAAATTGTTAGGGGTGAGTGAAGAATACAGTAATTCTGGGTTATTATCCAATGTGACCTTTGGTCACATTCACTGTTTCATAAATAAAACTTGAATATAATGTTTGGTATATGGTAAGTGTTCAACATGAGGCAGTCTTTATCATTAGGGAAGTGGTCCTAACATTCAGAAAGTCCGGTACTTTCCTTCTATGAGACTCAACCCCCTGCCAACTATTTTGATATTATTCCAGAGACAAAAGCTTTTACACCGAGAATACAAAGCACAGAATACAGAGCTTCCTGTGGAGACTAAGGAATTCTTGTCAAGAGTTTGCATATGAAGGTCCTTGCTTTGGGATAAAAAGTAATATTCTGATCTTGGGTGTTATGAATCTCGGAATCTTAAAGCAAACGTCACCTTTCTTTGTTGGATCATTTCACAGAGAGACCTAAAAATAATGGTGACTTTTATAACTTTAAGTCTGGTCAATATAGGTACCATAATTATAATTCAGGGGCTGCTCACAAAGTGTACATCCTTAGAGGCGGCTGAGGGACAAAGGAGCCCCTTTCTCTTATCTTAATGGTGGGAGGGGCAAAGTCTGTTCCCAGCTGCAGTTTATTCTTGGTTTCTGTGCTCCTGAAGTTTGACTTTTGATGACTATGAAGACTCTCGGAAAGTATAGGCCTCAGGAAGCGAGAAAAGGCTCAGTTTTAGGTGGGCTCCTTTATGGAATGAACATGTGTGTATCTTCTCCAATCCATATATCAAAGCTCTAGCCTCCCACATGATGGGATTTGGAGAAGCAGCACTGAAGAGCACTGAAGGTTTACATGAGGTCACAAGGGTGGGTCCCTCAGAGCAGATTAGTGCTTGCATGAGAGAAGAAAGCACTCTCCTTTCTTTCCTCAGTTGTGTGCACTGTGCAGAAAGGGATGTGAACATATGTCAAGAAGGCAGTTGTTAACCAGCAGTCCGGCCCTCACTAAGAACCAAATTACTGGTGACTCAGGAAAATCCCATCGGCCTTGATCTAGAGCTTCCCAGTGTCCAAAACATCACATATAAATAAATGCACATTGCTTATGCCACTTGCTCTATGGAATTTTGCTAAGATAATTTCCTTGCTCAGTGCTCAGTGACGTTCTGCCCAGGTTCCATGGCTTAACAGCATTGACACCAAAGGCAGGAAACCAAGCTGAGATTCTGGCCCAGCTACTTTCTACTTCCAGAACACTGTCAAGTCATTTAACTTTTCTGAGCTTCTTTTCTTCAAATTTTATTATTTATTTATTAAAATGTTTAAGATTTATGCCTATGTGTGTAGATACCCATGGAGGCCAGAAGAGGATGTTGGATCTCCTGTAGCTGGAGTTACAGGCAGTTAGGAGGTACCTGGTGTGGGTGCTGGGAACCAAACTTAGACCTTCCGGAAGAGCAAGAAGTACTCTTAATGGCTGAGCCATTGCTCCAGCTCCTGGGCTTCTTTTTCTTTGAAACAGGAGGACCTGTCCTGCTTATATCTCCTGATCAAACAAGATAAACAGAAAGGACTTTAGAAGCTGTAGAGCAGATTTTTAGTTGTGGCCAAATGAGGAGGTTGGCAGATCATTTCTCTTAAAAGAAACTATAAAGTAGGACCAAAGTGACAAAAGCAAGCATTTCAAGGCCCTAGATGCCGACCAGAGGCATACAATAATCTTGAAAATGTTTACTCTTGAAAAAGTGATAAAGTTTAGGGAAGAAGAGTAAGACTCATTGATGTCACCTTCTTGATCCTCTGTGCCCACAGCTGTGTAGGCACAGATTCCTGCCAGGCTGAGGCTGCCATGAGACTCAAACAATGAGGCTGCTGAGGTCTGTGAGGACAGCAAGTGGTGGTGCCCACGATCAGCAGTGTTGTTAGAAGTAATGACCCTTGGAAGCAGGCATGAACCACAAGGCCAACAACTCTATTAGCATGGAGCCAGGGTTGGCCAGGCATATTCTTGGCTGAGACATGAATGGATTATGAAGACAGAGAGGGCCAAAGTACACACCCCCTCTTGGCCAGTCAGAATGCATGCGTAGAGGAGATACAAAAGGACAGTGAGAATCCAAAGCAGGACAGACTCAACAATGCCTGAGCTTCTCTTGTCATTGGCAAAGCACCTGGCTTGGGGGTGTCTGAGCATAGTCTCTGTTTAAGCATTGGTCAACTCTAAAGCTCTGCATGCAGAACTACAAAAGAAGAATAATGCCATGCGTGGTGACGCATGCCTGTAGTCCCGGCAATTGGGAGGCAGAAGCAGTCAGATCTCTGAGTTCAAGGCCAGCCTGGTCTACATATTGAGTTCCAGGACAGCTGTGGCTATAGGAAGACCCTGTCTCAAAAAGACCAAAAAAATAACAAAAGAATAACCACCAACCATTCCACCAACTAGCAAAAAACCTCTCAGCAACAATAAAAACTCATCATAGCCAACAATAGTCACACTGTGAGACAGAAAGATCTCATAGATTTAGCTCAGGAATTTTGTAGCCGAAAATGAAAAGTAAAGCAACAAAAGGCTCTAACAAATTTTCACACTTGAAAATTACTTTTTTGTTATTTTTCACTTTATTTTGATCATAGGTGTATGAGTGTTATGCCTGCATGTGTGTAAGTGCACCTGTGTCCTGCAGTACCCGCAGAGGATAGAAGAGAGCATTGGATCCCCTAGAACTGGAGTTAGAGATGGTTGTTAGCTGCCATGTAGGTATTGAGATTTGAACCTGGGTCTTCTGCAAGAACAGCCAGCGCTCTTAACCACTGAACTGGCTCCAGCCCCATGATGAAAATTGTAAACCAGAATTACAACAATATATTAGAACTAAAATGTCCATGTTCAGCTATAATAACAATGAAGTTACAGGACACATATCCAAGATACATGCAGAAGAGCCAGACATGGGCACATCATGATTAGTTAAAACTCACAGGGACTATTGAAATGAATAAGAAAAAATGATTCATTGCTTACAAAGCATTAATGCTTCCAGGTTAACTTTTGACTATCATTAAACAATAGTAGTCAGATCACAGCTCAAATAAAAGTAACGGCCAACCAAGAATTCTATATCTAGCAAAACTGTCCTTTAGAAATGAAGACAAAACAAAGACATTCCTAGAAAAAGACTTAGAGAATATATTGCCAGAAGATCCACCTTATATGTTGAAACTGAAGTCTTTTAGCTGGGAGAAAATGATTTTGGAATGTATTAAAGTCTCTAAGAAGAAGAGTAAAGCATTAGGAATAGCAAACATGTAGGTTAATAAAACCAAACTCATCAACATACATTTTCTTATTTCTTCTCATAACACATTTCAGAATTGCATGACTGAGCCCAGTGGTGCTTGTAATAGTGCATTACAAAAATAGCAGAAAGAGAAAGAAGAAATAGAGGCATCTCCGAGCAGAGTTTCTAGGTTCTGGCAGAATTATTAGTATTAATCTGAAGTAATTGTAATAAATGAAGATGCATATTTTAATCCCTAGAGCAGTTACTATAAACCCTTAAAGCATAATTAAAATGCCAAGAAGGGAATTAAGTGCAACACTGAAGATTTTTCACACACAAAAGGTTAAGCAGAGTAGGAACAGAAAAATGGGAGAGGAATAATTAGCAAACAGGAAAGTGGCAAAACAGTAAATAGAACCTCATGGATGATGACATGAAATGTAGAACATCTCAATGACCCAATGAAAAGTTTGACACTGCTACTAAGATTTCTGTAACAGGTGTACCTTATGTTATAAAACATAAGTAGGTTGAAAGAAAGAGAAGTAAAATGAGACACCATGCAAATAAACACCAGTAGAGAGTTGCTGTGGCTGCTGTAAAATAATTACCTTAGGAGTGGAAAAATTTCTAGAAAGAAAGAGGGGCATTGCATGATAATAAGATGGTCAGTAGATGTGCTGGATGGCTTCAGTTGTCAACTCAATACACCTGGGAAGAGGGAACCTCAATTGGGGAATTGTTTCCATTGGCCTGGCCTGCGGCTATGGTTATGGGGCATTTTCTTGATTGTTGAATGACCTGGGAGGACCCAGCCCACTGTAGGTGGTGCCACCCCTGGGCAGGTGGTCATGTGTTTGCATAAAAAGCAGGTGGAGCGCGGACTAGGGGAGCAAGCCAGGAACCAGCATTCCTCCATGGTCTGTGCTCCAGGTCCTTGCCTTATAAGTCAAATAAACCCTTTCCTCCCCAAGTTGGTTTTGGTCAGTGTTTTTATCACAGAAATTGAAAAAGACTAAAACAGAAGGTCAGGAAAATGTGCCAATTATGAATGGATTTCCAACATAAGCTGTTTGTTTGTTTGTTTGGTGGTGGTGGTGGCATTGGGGAGTGAGCCTAGGCCTTGCAAATGCTGCTGACCTCTATCCCCAGCCCTCTTTCACTTTTGTATTTGGAGAGAGGGCTTCAACTGAGTTGTCCAGGCTGGACTTATACTCAGAATGTAGCCGAGGCAGGCCTTGAACTTGTGACCTTCTGCCTTAGCTATCCTAGTAGCTAGGTTTTTAAAAAATTTTTTATTTATTTATTTTATGTGTATGAATGCACTGTCTGCATATAGGTTTGTGCACCCATGTCATGCAATGCCACGGAGGTCAGACGAGGGCGTCAGATTCCCCTGGAACTGGAGTTCTCCTGGAATTGGAGTTACAGATGGTTCTCAGCCGCCATGTGGGTGCTGGGGATCGAACCTGGGTCGGTGCTCTTAACCACTAGGCCATCTCTCCAGCCCCCTAGTAGCTAGGTTTATAGACCTATACCACCAAGCCTTGTTCTACGAAAAATTCTTAAATAAAAAACTGACAGAATCGAAAAAAAAAAGTAATTCAATAATAATAATCGGCAGAGGCAGGCGGATCTTTGTGAGTTCAAGGCCAACCTGGTCTACACAGTGAGTTCCAGGCCAGCTGGAGCTACAGGGAGACCCTGTCTTGAAAAGACAAAACAAAACAAAACAAAAAAAAACAAAAAAAAACCCCAAAAAAACCACTTCACTCTCAATAGAAAAACTAGATAAAAATTAAGCAGGCCAAAGAAGACTGGACCAACACTATACATTTATCAAACCTAACAGATATCTAGAGACACCCTATTTAAGGTCAACAGAAACATACTCTTTTTAATACCATGTGGAACACTCTCTAGGTTAGACCATGTTAGACCAGAAGATAATTTTCAATAAGTGTAAAGGGATTAATATCATATGGTACTTTGTCATCACAACAGAATTATATTAGAAATTATTACTATCATTACCATCTCAAACAACAACAAAATAATAAGACTCTTATCAAGCCAGGCGTGGTGGCACATGCCTTTAATCCTAGCACTCGGGAAGCAGAGGCAGGCAGATCTTTGTGAGTTCAAGGCCAGCCTGGTCTACAGAGTGAGTTCCAGGACAGCTGGGACTGCAGGGAGACCCTGTCCCAAAAAGACCCAAAAAAAAGGAAGACTCTTATCCCACCCCTGGCTCACACAGTATGTCTTCAGAAGCCAGCTAATGGTGAGCTGCCACCCTCCTGGGCAGGACTTGCTCTTCAAGGCTTGGGAATACCACCCTTGGGTTCCTCTTTTCTCTTTCCTGCTCAGCCCCACCCTTATTCTCAATTAGACATGCCACTCCAAGAAAATGGGTGGCATCTTAGCTTTTGGAGACTTTTAAATTGGTTTATGGTGAGAGCCACAAGCTGCAAAAATGGAGCATTCATTTGTACTATCCCAAGCACAACACACAACTTTAATGGACAAAGAGTCTAATTGTGGGGCTTTGAACAGTACTTAGAAGTTCAATTCATATTCAGTCCGGTGAAGGTCTGGTTCACCTATTGATTTGATTTCGGTCAAGAATTATACAAGGCATTTTAAGACATTATTACACTGACACTTCCCCAAACCTTGTGACATGGGTACAATTCTCTTGTGTTACAGATGAGAGAACAGAGGCTCAGATATGTTTACCCAAACCCACAAAGAATGTGTTAGGCCTGGGATATATTTCTGCCAAATTTGTTATGTGGCCAAGCCTCAAGGCCTGCATGAGAGAGAAACTTAGCTGCAGTTAGTTGTAGAGTATGGCACTGGAGGGATTCTGAATACAAATAAACACAGGGAGCAGTGAAGCTTTTAGAAGCTTAAGGAGAGGTCCTGACATGGTTAACTTTATATCATTTGGTCAGGCTGTGGTGCTAGGATATTTGTTCAAGTATTATTCTGGATGTTTTTTAAATGAAATTTAAATGGATAGACTTTGAGTAAAGCAGATTATCCTCTAAAGTGGAGAGATCCTTATCCATTCGGTTGAAGGCCTAAATAGAGCAAATCCTGACCTCTCTCACGGTTGATATACAGCTACAGCCATCATCCTGGGACCCGTCCATCACAACCCCTGGTCTCAAGCCTGCAGCTCACTGTGCCTATTTTGGGCTTACCAGCTTCTAGAGTGGCACAAACCAATACCTAATCATCAATTTCTTTCTATGGATTCAGATACTCCATTGGTACTGTGGTGAACTTGGCAAATACAATACCTCAATGATCTTTAAATGATTTTAATTGATCAGAATATTAACATTTTTATGTCAAAATTTAATACAGTGGGTAGAGGATGGGTGTCAGGGGCAGCAGGGAGAGGGGTAGTTTTAGTTTATTATCCTTCTGTAGGTGATGGGCATAGAGGTAGCAGGAGGAAGGACCTTTGGCAGTGGCCTCCCCTAGTGTGATAGAGCAACCAGATGCCAGGGGCAGGAATACAGGCCTCTGGAACCCAATGGGGTGGAAAGAAAGGCGGTGTCAGGGGTCAGGGCCCAGCTTGGGAGGAGCCGTGGGCAGGGTGTAGGCGCTGTACTACTGATGCAAACAGAGGCCATCTAGCCGCTGCTGGAGGGAAGGAGGCAGAGAGGTGGCTTCCGCAGACAGAGGTGCATTGGGCAGCCAGGCCTCTTCTATCCCCAGACAGGCAAAGGGCTCTTCACATCCCAAGAGAGCAGCTACGGCCTCGTGGTGGGCTGACTCTTCCTTTAACACCCTTCACACCCCATTTTCCCTTCTTGAAGGCCAGTCTTCTTCCCCCAAACCTCCCTTTCTGTCCACCCTGCTGAACTAGCATCCAGAAGATGGCTTTTTATGGTCACTTGTACCCTGTACCCTCACGAGGGCTCACTTTCTCCTGTTACTACTTCCGCCCCAGATCTCAGAACCAGACCTGCTGTATGGCGTTCTAGCAGGCGTCGCTTAGCAATGCATGGTGCCACGGGGTTTAAAACAGCAGGGAACTCTTGAGTTTCAGAGCCGCAGCTCCTGGTTGGTGAATGGGATTTTTATGAAGCCACCACGATCAGTCTTGCATACAGGGTGCTAAAATTTTTTATGGGTGGCTAGGATTCGTCGGAAGCGCCAAGCTGGAACATGATGGAGTTCCCTATTAGAGAATGTCCCCAGGAAAGCGGGCTTGCATGATTCCCTGGTACTCAGAGGTGTCACAGAGCTGGTTTTATGGAAAGCAATTTCCTCAGTAAAGAAAACATATGCTCCAGAGACAGTGATTTGGGCACAGGGGCCCTGCCGCCCCCACCTTACGGGCTTCCTTAGCATGTGGTCCCTGGTGATTGCAAAGACAAATGGGTCCCAACCATCCTGCTGCCAGACAACTTTGCTTTTCTGTCTTTCTTTTAAAATATATGCCTTTTAAAGATAATAAAAATTCTGAAAAAAAAAACCTGCAATGATATCATTCCCTCAACACTAGAGTTAGTATTTTGTTACATGTGCACATATTTTTGACATAGTTTAGACATATCTAAGACACAATATTATAACTTTTGCTTAAGGTTTTATGACACACATTTTGGAATCATAAAAATCTCTTTGTAGACCTCATTTTAAGTAACTTAGTAATGTTCCATTAGGTTGGTATACATAAGATGGTTGTACTTATTTTCCAAAGTGTTGGCTATGGAGCTGGTTTCTGATGTGTGTGTGTGTGTGTGTGTGTGTGTGTGTGTGTGTGTCTATGACTATAAATAAATGTCATGAGCATTTGGTGACATAAAAGTTTCTCGTATTTCCTATGAGCTCCCTGGTATAGAATTTGAGGTACAGAATTACTGTGTCAAAAGATAGACCACATTTTAAATGTCCTGACATATATCGTTAATTTGCCTTCTACAGAGATGGTCAGTTGGCCTGTCTTTCCACGCCACCTGACAGTGTCTGTATATCCACATCTTTGAAGACACTGTGTTAAGTAATGTACTACTATAGAGGGCTACTTCATTTTATTTTGTTTTGGCAGTTAATACAAGGCTGAGCATTTTGTTGCTTGTCTATGCCCTGCAGTTCCCCTGTTCTACTAGGGACCTTGCACTTTGCTCTTTCCTATATAGAAAGGCTTGCCTGCCATATTTGTTACAGAAAGATTTTCAGCCATTTGTTATTGCTAGAAAACTTCTCAAGCATAACCCCAGCTGGGTACACATGCGGCTGAGTTACACTTGTTTCGCTGTACAGAGGTCACCTGAGGCTGTCCTAAGCCAAGGGGGCTGTTAGTAAAGTTTGGTCAGTTGTATGGTGTACTCAGGGTGGGGCCTCACTCAGCTACAACCCTTGAACCAAGTATTGTATTATTATTGTGCCTGACCTTGTACACACAGATCCTGGGGCTGTGAGACCATTTAGACACAGCCCCTCCATGAGTTTGCAGCTTACTTAGAAGTAAAACAAGTGCTTTCACATTCAGAACCCAAGAGGGAAACAAGTGCCACTTGTTAAGGGTGTGGTCCCTACACTTGAGGTTTAAGTTCTTTACTTCCATAAAGCTCTGAACTAAGAAACCAGACTCCTAGGCCACAAGGCCACACAGTGTCAAGGCTAGCAATCGTTTAGTCAAATACCCTAATTTTACAGATTGACTAAGGTCTCAGGGCAAGTTAATAAACAGGGCTATTCAGGAATCCAAACGTGCTTTCCAGCTAGGCCCCCTTTATTTGCCAGTCTGTCCTGCCTTCCTCCTTTCCACCTCCTGGCCTTTACATGTGCCAGTCACCAGGCCAGGCAGTGGAAATGTGGCACTTGTTCAAAAAGAATGCCTCGACAGTACAGAGGGACAGCTCAGGAAGGGGCACTGTAAGTAACTGGAAGTGCACACAGTGAGGAACTGGGCCACTGGTGCTCAGAAGAGACTTGGGGAGATCAGAGTAGAAGTCATCATTTGGCTTACATTATGCTGGTGGAATGTCTCTCCAAGTGGCGGCCACACTAGGGAAGGACAGGGCAAAAATTCTAGCAGAAAGCACAACCTCAGTCCCAGTCCACAGTGGATTTGAAGACAGAATGCAGGCTTTAGATCCAGGCTCTCAACCTTACTAACTCGGTGCTGGGATTATTTCATTCTCTGGATTGTAGATTTCTGGTCTTTAGAATGTTGTTTGTAAGAAATGAAGTACTCAGAGCATTTGATGCAAAGTTAACACATTCCCTTTTGTGTTCCATCCTTATTAAGATTTTTTTTTTTTAGAATAATCACTTTTTAAAAATAGAATAATCTCTTTTAAAAATTTTCCTTGGAACCCAAAACTGCTGGGCTCTTGCATAGATTCTGCTCTACCTTGGTCGTTTGAGAGTGCTCCCTCTTCTCCTGCCTGCTCCCTTCTGGTTAGTGCTCCCTCTTCCCATGCCTGCTCCCTTCTGGTTAGTGCTCCTTCTTCCCCTGCCTGCTCCCTTCTGGTTAGTGCTCCCTCTTCCCCTGCCTGCTCCCTCTGGTTAGTGCTCCCTCTTCCCCCAGCCTGCTCCCTCTGGTTAGTCCTCCCACTTCCCCCTGCCTGCTCCCTCTGGTTAGTCCTCCCTCTTCCCCCTGCCTGCTCCCTTCTGGTTAGTGCTTTCTCTTCCCCTGCCTGCTCCCTTCTGGTTAGTCCTCCCTCTTCCCCCTGCCTGCTCCCTTCTGGTTAGTGCTCCCTCTTCCCCCTGCCTGCTCCCTTTTGCTTAGTGCTCCCTCTTCCCCCTGCCTGCTCCCTTCTGGTTAGTGCTCCCTCTTCCCCCTGCGTGCTCCCGTCTGGTTAGTCCTCCCTCTTCCCCCTGCCTGCTCCCTTCTGGTTAGTGCTCCCTCTTCCCCCTGCCTGCTCCCTTCTGGTTAGTGCTCCCTCTTCCCCCTGCCTGCTCCCTCTGGTTAGTCCTCCCACTTCCCCCTGCCTGCTCCCTCTGGTTAGTCCTCCCTCTTCCCCCTGCCTGCTCCCTTCTGCTTAGTGCTCCCTCTTCCCCCTGCCTGCTCCCTTCTGGTTAGTGCTCCCTCTTCCCCCTGCCTGCTCCCTTCTGTTTAGTGCTCTCTCTTCCCCTGCCTGCTCCCTTCTGGTTAGTGCTCCCTCTTCCCCCTGCCTGCTCCCTTCTGGTTAGTGCTCCCTCTTCCCCCTGCCTGCTCCCTTCTGGTTAGTGCTCCCTCTTCCCCCTGCCTGCTCCCTTCTGGTTAGTCCTCCCTCTTCCCCCTGCCTGCTCCCTTCTGGTTAGTGCTCCCTCTTCCCCCTGCCTGCTCCCTTCTGGTTAGTGCTCCCTCTTCCCCCTGCCTGCTCCCTTCTGGTTAGTCCTCCCTCTTCCCCCTGCCTGCTCCCTTCTGGTTAGTGCTCCCTCTTCCCCCTGCCTGCTCCCTTCTGGTTAGTGCTCCCTCTTCCCCCTGCCTGCTCCCTTCTGGTTAGTCCTCCCTCTTCCCCCTGCCTGCTCCCTTCTGGTTAGTGCTCCCTCTTCCCCCTGCCTGCTCCCTTCTGGTTAGTGCTCCCTCTTCCCCCTGCCTGCTCCCTTCTGGTTAGTCCTCCCTCTTCCCCCTGCCTGCTCCCTTCTGGTTAGTGCTCCCTCTTCCCCCTGCCTGCTCCCTTCTGGTTAGTGCTCCCTCTTCCCCCTGCCTGCTCCCTTCTGGTTAGTCCTCCCTCTTCCCCCTGCCTGCTCCCTTCTGGTTAGTGCTCCCTCTTCCCCCTGCCTGCTCCCTTCTGGTTAGTGCTCCCTCTTCCCCCTGCCTGCTCCCTTCTGGTTAGTCCTCCCTCTTCCCCCTGCCTGCTCCCTTCTGGTTAGTGCTCCCTCTTCCCCCTGCCTGCTCCCTTCTGGTTAGTGCTCCCTCTTCCCCCTGCCTGCTCCCTTCTGGTTAGTCCTCCCTCTTCCCCCTGCCTGCTCCCTTCTGGTTAGTGCTCCCTCTTCCCCCTGCCTGCTCCCTTCTGGTTAGTGCTCCCTCTTCCCCCTGCCTGCTCCCTTCTGGTTAGTCCTCCCTCTTCCCCCTGCCTGCTCCCTTCTGGTTAGTGCTCCCTCTTCCCCCTGCCTGCTCCCTTCTGGTTAGTGCTCCCTCTTCCCCCTGCCTGCTCCCTTCTGGTTAGTCCTCCCTCTTCCCCCTGCCTGCTCCCTTCTGGTTAGTGCTCCCTCTTCCCCCTGCCTGCTCCCTTCTGGTTAGTGCTCCCTCTTCCCCCTGCCTGCTCCCTTCTGGTTAGTCCTCCCTCTTCCCCCTGCCTGCTCCCTTCTGGTTAGTGCTCCCTCTTCCCCCTGCCTGCTCCCTTCTGGTTAGTGCTCCCTCTTCCCCCTGCCTGCTCCCTTCTGGTTAGTCCTCCCTCTTCCCCCTGCCTGCTCCCTTCTGGTTAGTGCTCCCTCTTCCCCCTGCCTGCTCCCTTCTGGTTAGTGCTCCCTCTTCCCCCTGCCTGCTCCCTTCTGGTTAGTCCTCCCTCTTCCCCCTGCCTGCTCCCTTCTGGTTAGTGCTCCCTCTTCCCCCTGCCTGCTCCCTTCTGGTTAGTGCTCCCTCTTCCCCCTGCCTGCTCCCTTCTGGTTAGTCCTCCCTCTTCCCCCTGCCTGCTCCCTTCTGGTTAGTGCTCCCTCTTCCCCCTGCCTGCTCCCTTCTGGTTAGTGCTCCCTCTTCCCCCTGCCTGCTCCCTTCTGGTTAGTCCTCCCTCTTCCCCCTGCCTGCTCCCTTCTGGTTAGTGCTCCCTCTTCCCCCTGCCTGCTCCCTTCTGGTTAGTGCTCCCTCTTCCCCCTGCCTGCTCCCTTCTGGTTAGTCCTCCCTCTTCCCCCTGCCTGCTCCCTTCTGGTTAGTGCTCCCTCTTCCCCCTGCCTGCTCCCTTCTGGTTAGTGCTCCCTCTTCCCCCTGCCTGCTCCCTTCTGGTTAGTCCTCCCTCTTCCCCCTGCCTGCTCCCTTCTGGTTAGTGCTCCCTCTTCCCCCTGCCTGCTCCCTTCTGGTTAGTGCTCCCTCTTCCCCCTGCCTGCTCCCTTCTGGTTAGTCCTCCCTCTTCCCCCTGCCTGCTCCCTTCTGGTTAGTGCTCCCTCTTCCCCCTGCCTGCTCCCTTCTGGTTAGTGCTCCCTCTTCCCCCTGCCTGCTCCCTTCTGGTTAGTCCTCCCTCTTCCCCCTGCCTGCTCCCTTCTGGTTAGTGCTCCCTCTTCCCCCTGCCTGCTCCCTTCTGGTTAGTGCTCCCTCTTCCCCCTGCCTGCTCCCTTCTGGTTAGTCCTCCCTCTTCCCCCTGCCTGCTCCCTTCTGGTTAGTGCTCCCTCTTCCCCCTGCCTGCTCCCTTCTGGTTAGTGCTCCCTCTTCCCCCTGCCTGCTCCCTTCTGGTTAGTCCTCCCTCTTCCCCCTGCCTGCTCCCTTCTGGTTAGTGCTCCCTCTTCCCCCTGCCTGCTCCCTTCTGGTTAGTGCTCCCTCTTCCCCCTGCCTGCTCCCTTCTGGTTAGTGCTCCCTCTTCCCCCTGCCTGCTCCCTTCTGGTTAGTGCTCCCTCTTCCCCCTGCCTGCTCCCTTCTGGTTAGTGCTCCCTCTTCCCCCTGCCTGCTCCCTTCTGGTTAGTCCTCCCTCTTCCCCCTGCCTGCTCCCTTCTGGTTAGTGCTCCCTCTTCCCCCTGCCTGCTCCCTTCTGGTCAGTGCTCCCTCTTCCCCCTGCCTGCTCCCTTCTGCTTAGTGCTCCCTCTTCCCCCTGCCTGCTCCCTTCTGGTTAGTGCTCTCTCTTCCCCCTGCCTGCTCCCTTCTGGTTAGTGCTCCCTCCTCCCCCTGCCTGCTCCCTTCTGATTAGTGCTCTCTCTTCCCCCTGCCTGCTCCCTTCTGGTTAGTGGTCCCTCTTCCCCTGCCTGCTCCCTTCTGGTTAGTGCTCCCTCTTCCCCCTGCCTGCTCCTTCTGGTTAGTGCTCCCTCTTCCCCCTGCCTGCTCCCTTCTGGTTAGTGCTCCCTCTTCCCCCTGCTTGCTCCCTCTGGTTAGTGCTCCCTCTTCTCCCTGCCTGCTCCCTTCTGGTAGTGCTCCCTCTTTCCCCTGCCTTCTCCCTTCTGGTGAGGCATCATGTGAACCCCACCTTCCCCTGAGGCCCTGAATACATCCCAAATCAGAACTACAACACTGCTCCTGCCATCCACATACTTTTATTTTGCCAAGATAAAGCAAGAAGACAGAAAAGTTTCATGGAGCTTCTGAGTCCCAGGACCCAGATCTACCTTAGCCTCCCTCCTGTGTCTGGGTAGCTTGGGTAGCCTGGCCAAGGTAGTATAGACCAGTCCTTCCTTACTTCTGTGAGTCTATTTCTCAAAACTGACCACTGCAGGAGCCTTGGCATATGTGTCTAGATCCTCTGCCTGTACTGTCCAGTGTCAGGAAGCCTGCCTAGCCAGTGCTATTCCTACCTCTCACTTCCGTGATGGCTGGGAAACATTTAGGGCCAGAAGTGAGTGTAATTTAGAGGGATATTAGCACTGGCATCATTAAGGCCACCACCAGGCATGACAAAGGGCAGACAGACAATTCTTCATAAAGGGGTCTTTGATCATCTTAAAAAAAATTATTTTGGGGCTGGAGAGATGGCCTAGCAGTTAAGAGTGCTGACTGCTCTTGCAGAGGACCCAGGTTTGATCCCCAGCACCCACATGGAGGCTGAGAGCCATCTTTAACTCCAGTTCCAGGGGAATCTGATGTCTTCTTCTGACCTCTGTGGCATTGCATGACATGGTGCACAGACCTGCATGCAGACAGTACATTCATACACATAAAGAATAAATAAAATAAAAAAATTATTTGAGAAAACCCACAGAGTGGGAGGAAACCTTCACCTCAGATACATCTGACAAGGCATCGATTTCCAGAATATATGAACTACTCAAACAATAAAGAAGAAAACAAATGACCTGCTCAATAGATAGAGCAAAGAGCTGAACAGAGACTTCACAAGTGAGCAATTAGAGATGGCTGAGAAACACCTTAAAAAGTGTTCAATGTCACTAATAATTAAGTAAATGCAAACTAAAACCACTTAGATATCATCTTACTCCAATAAGACTGGCTAGGATCAAGAAAACAAATGATACCAAGTGCTGGAGAGGTTGTGGGGAAAGGGGAACACTCATCCACTGCTGGTGGGAATGTAAACTTGTACAGCCACTATGGAAAGCAGTGTGGAGAACCCTTGGAAGACTTGGAATGAACTTGCCACCTGACCCAGCTGTACCACTCCTGGGCATGTACCCTCAAGACTCACCCCACCACAGAGATACATGCATGGCCATGTTTATTTCAGCTCTCTTTACAACAGCAAGGAGCTGGAACCAACCCAAGTGACAAGTGGATAGAGAAAATGTGGTACATCTACACAACGGAGTTCTATGCTGCAGTAAAGAAAGACGTCATCATGAACTTTGCAGGAAAACGGCTGGAGCTAGAGGACATCATGCTGAGTGAAGTAACACAGTCCCAGAAAAACAAACAAGGAATGGTATCCTTCATTTGTGGATGCTAGTGCCAATTACCTAATCATATGGCAAACTGAGCAATGCCAATGTGATCTGAAAACAACTGTGCTCTTGTAGAATCCCTTAAAAAAATAAACAAATAAAGAAAAAACTTATTTGATTCAAGAGATTCAACTCTAATCACAGTTCCTTCTTCATTTTATTTTCTTTAGGTGAAACTTCTTTGTCTTTTTAGGGAAACTCTGGCCTATTTCCCTTTCCAAACATCTTTGTATAAAAGTTGGTAGGCTATGAGCAAGAGGCCTGCTGGAGCCTTTGTGACAAACAGAGGCCTGCTGGAGCCATTGTGACAAACAGCAATCCACACTGTTGGCCCTCAGGATGGCAAAGGCCATGGTGTCTCCATCCAGAGAAATGGGGCAGGGGAACATGAACTCGAATTCTATTAGCGTAGCTTCAAGATCTTTGTGTGAGAATAAGGAGACGTCACCACTGTCTTTAATGCTTCTGTAGTCAGCTATGCCCCAGGGCCCTTGTCTCTGGAGGTGGAAGTTTTTCTTTCCCTTACTAAAGACAAGGTCTTCCAAGTTGGAATGCCGAATAGGGCAGAAGGTTGTGGCCCACCCGACCTGTCCTTGAGAGCTCTACTGGGAAAGTTCCAAAGAAGGGAGAGGGGGAGTTGTTGGCTACTGAGCACCTACTGTGTGCCTCAGAACTCCTTTTACTCCTTGTAATAGACTGAGCTTATGAAAGTGTTCACTCTTATTTACAGAGGAATGAATGGGGCAGAGCTTTCTCACTGTATAACACAGAGTAGGCACTTAATAAATACTTATCGGTCCGAACTTACCTTGAAATTCTTGAGAAATGACAGTTTTCTGAAACATTGAGAATGGTAAACCTTATTATCCATGTGGTCTGCAGCACTGAATGAGATGTAAGAGGGAAGGATGATGAGGATTGAACTTGCTGTCCCTCCTGTGTGTGCTCATCCATCCAGAGCCAAGAACCAAGACTCTACAAGGTCTGCTCAGCTACAGACTACATTTCCCAGCTCTCCTTGCACCTAAGAGGCCCTAACATGCTGGATTTCAGTTAGGAACTCACCAGAACAGAATGCGATTATTCTCAGCCTAGCTGGATAAGAAGCAGGCATTGGGATTTTTAAATCCTTTTTCTTTCACAGACACCTCTGAAATGCTCAGTGGTGGAAGAGTCACAACACAGAAGGAGTCTGGGTCTTTCAATCATTTCCATCTTACAGAGATGTTGCTGAAGGCCAGGAACACTGCTCCAAACTGATGCATTAGCAAGAGAGATTTATATGAGCCTCCAATTTGCAGGTTTAATCTGTCATTGAAGCCAGTAAACCTGGTATGGTTTTCTCTTGTGCTTCCCAGAAAGGGTACATTCAGGGTGGCCATCATTCAGGGATGGCCACCATTCAGGGATGGCCATCATTCAGGGATGGCCATCATTCAGGGGTGGCCATCATTCAGGGGTGGCCATCATTCAGGGGTGGCCATCATTCAGGATGCCAGCATGAAAGCACTCATTGAGTGCTTTTCATCTCTTTCTTCTCTAGTATCCTTTCCCAGAAGTAGGTTCACCAGACTATGCTATGTGCTCTAGATTGTCACCTATAGGTGGTGGTGATGAAGTTCTAGGAAGGCTGGATGCAAAATTTCTAGGCCAGATCAAGTTCACTGGGAAAGAAGACTGTGAATGATTAGCAATGTCTGGCAAGGGTGCAGGAGATGGTATCTGCTTGTGTGTTCCACTATTACTTTTGATTGACATCATCTTGTAATTACTTGTGAAACACTACTGATGATAACACAGGTCCTCTTCGGAGAGCCTTCTAAAGCTTTTTACCCTAATCCCAGTCAAAGACCCATTTTATTTTATTTTACTTTTTATTTTTATTTTTATTTTTGGTCTTTTCAAAGACCCATTTAAAAATAAATTATTTTTAAGTGTCTATTTTGCCTGCATATATGTAAGTGCACCATGTGCATGCAATGCCCACAGAATCCAGATGAGGGCATCAGATTCCTTGGAGATGGAGTTAAGGAAGGTTGTTAGCTATTATATAGGCACTGGGAACCAAACCCAGGTCCTCTGCAAGAGAAGCCAAGGTTCTTAACTGCTGAGCCATCTCTCCCTCTTCACAGCCCAGATCCTAACTGCTGCTCCTCAAGCCCTCAGGGCTCTAGCTAGCCTGGGACTGTCCCTTTTCTGGCTTCTTTACCTCTGCTCCATACTTGCTCACCAAGGGTACACGGGCCAGAGCTCCTTGCTTTTCCTCGAAGCTACCAGGCATTCCCCTGTCTCTGTACCAGCTGCCGTCCTCTTCCCTCCTCACTGGCCGTGGTTTATCCTTGGCTTGAATGTTACCTCCCAAGTCACTTTTCTTACCAGTTATTTTTAAATTTCTGCCTCCCTACCTCCCTGTGGTTGACTTCCCTGCCTGCTATTCCAAATTCCCTCCCTTCCTACTTAACTTTACTCTCTAGTCCTTTTCACTACCTAACGAACTATGACATCCTTACTCATTTCATTGCATCTCTATAAGGATATGTATTTTCTGCCACTTATATCACCAGAGTCCAGTACAGTCTCTAGCCCACAGCAAGCAAGAAGCCCACAAACAGAACTGTTAATGGAACAGTTAAGCAAAGAAGTAACACAGTCTGGGTCTCAGGCTCTGTAGCATCAGAAGCAAGAAGCCCCCCTTTACCTCAGCATCTAACTTTTATGTTATCTATAGAATGATGGAACCAGGAGAACATGGCTCAGAGACCCAGCTCTCTGCTCCTCACACAGCTCCCTAGCCACACAGGAGGAAGCCTCCATCTCCATGCTGGTGCTGACAGAGAAGCAGAGGCCACTGGAATGAGGGAATCCATTTATCTATTAATTTATTATCTAATTAAGGCCCACAGTGACAGCGCTATTTGTTCCAAAATGCCCTCAAACTAAACCAATACAGCCCATGCACGTTCTAATCAATTAAAATGGTTCTCTTTAATGTCTGCCTTCAGCAGCAGTAACCATTGCAGTCCCGGGTCTAGAGCAGGGAAATGTCTCTGCGCTTCTTCAGACCCCAACAGTTTAATTGCTTGGTGGCCACCAGTGTTCTTTGGCCCAGAGAGTGAGAGGCCGCTGCTCAAGGTCCTGGATGAAGAGTGAGAGAGACTCTCTGCAGGGAGAACGGCCTTTTCTCTCTCCATTTGCAAATGAAGTCATCACCAGAGAGAATGCAGGCTGGGCAGACACAAAGGTGGGCAATGGTGAGCAAAGGCCTTCATCTGGGAACCCTGATGCCCTGGCTAAGGCCTTGGCTTTTACGACCAGGGGAGGCCAGAGGTGGTAGATCAGGGGTTCACAGTCTCCTTCCTGAGCAGCACCCAGACCTTGTACTAGTTTCATGACTTCTTTAGCATAGCTGTGATTGAAGATTTTTTGGAGTGTATATCTCTAGGTCTTGGCAGAAAAATAGGAAATGCTGCTTGAACTGGACTGAAATAGAAATACTTCTTTAGGGTGTTGGGAGAAAGTGTCTATAAGAAACTCAGCCCATGGTATGGAGGTTAATGATCACTGATACATAACTCCAATAAGTGCTTGCTTGCTATGTAATAGGCACCATTTATTAACATGTGAAATCATCACAACTACCACAGAGGTGAGGGCAGTGTGTGTGTGTGTGTGTGTGTGTGTGTGTGTGTGTTATTCTAGTTTGATTTCTGTTGCTATAAAACACTCAGATCAAAATTAACTTAGAGGAGGAAAGAGTTTATTTCAGCTTACAGGATATATAGTCCATCATCGAGGGATTCATGGCAGGAACTTGAGGGCAGGTCTGCTTGCTGTTTCATACAGCATTACCTCCAACCGAGGATATCACTCATAGCCACAGCAGTGCAGTGGGGCCTGCAGAGGATGCTGCATGCTAGCTGCCTTGCTAGCAGACACCTGCTTATCTAGCTCTTATGCAGCCTGGGCCCACCTGCCTAAGGTATGGCGTCATCCACATTAATCAACAGTCAAGGAAATGCCCCTCAGACCAATCTTAGCCTGAGGTCGAGGCAGAGACTATTCAACAACAGGACGGGTGGTGAAAGAATCAGTACTCACCATGTGCTGGAAGGAATGCATGGCTAACATCATGTGTGTAAGGAAGTCCTTGCAGAGAAGCATCAATAGGGGTCAGCTTCATACTGAGCCTCAAGGTGACTGAGAGGATAGGTTGGACTGTGGACTGGAGAAGAATGAGAAGAACGTAGTGTGGTGTTGGGCAGGACTGTCGGAACTTTCCTTTCAGCACTTCCTTATTAGGCGACCTGCTATTCGTTTCGTCACCTTCCTGAGCTTCAGATGCCTACTGTAAGAGCTGTCATGAAGGTGATATGATGGCTTTTAGGGGCACGGCCTGGTTCCTGGTACAGAGTAAATTTCTTTTTTTTTTTTTATGTGTATGAGTGTACTGTCTGCATGTAGGTTGGTGCACCTGTGTCGTGCAATGCCACGGAGGTCAGAAGAGGGCGTTGGATTCCCCTGGAACTGGAGTTAAACACGGTTCCTAGCCGCCATGTGGGTGCTGGGAATCGAACTGGAGTCTTCTGCGAGAGCAGTTGGAGCTCTTAACTGCTGAGGCATCTCTCCAGCCCCCAGAGTAAATTTCTAAGCAAGCTATTGTTATCATGAAGGAGGATGCATAGAGCTTGTGGGGGACCACAATGATGAAGGGGATCAATTTCTTCTCTAAATTTCTGGAAGCTCTACTGGCTTGCTTCTCTACATACAAGAAGCCACAGGTAACAAAATCAAGTGCAGATACCATAACCTGGGAAGAACGGATGAAATGGGCTGGGGAGGGTTTCCATACCTTTAAAGCGCTTCACATGGGGACAAGAAATGGCTTTGTGTGTGTGGTCCTGAAAGTGGGAGCAGGGGGCAGCTACGGTGGGGCGAACTTCTGCCAGATCCCAGGAAGAACATTCCAATTCGGGACACAAAAGTCCCGTCCAGCACATGACCCTTAGGTCTGAATCAGGGGAGAAAGGTAAGATCACATGTATATTCATATAAAGGAATCTGAAAGATACCCAAGAGACTGAAAACTAGTTACCTATGAGAAGTTGATATGCAATGTTGGGAATTGGGTGGGAAAGGAGAAATAAGTTTCTAGTATGCATCATTTGTGTTGTTTGACTTTATTTTTTATTTTATGTATATGCTTGTATTACCTGCATGTATGTAAGTGCACTCATATCATGTAATGCCTGTGGAAGTCAGAAGAGGGTGTTGGATCCTCTGGAACTGGAGTCACGCATGGTTCTTAGCTGCCATGTAGGTGCTGGGAATCAATCGAACCCAGGTCCTATGCAAGAGCAGCCAGTGCTCTTAACTGCTGAGCCATCTCTCTAACCCTGTTGTTTGACTTTTGAACCAATTACACAAATCACATATTCAAAATACTAAGTTGAGGATGGAATATGGAAGCTGGCAAGCAGGCCGGCAGCTGGCAGGCAGGCACGTGCGTCTGCGTCCAGGCTCATCAAACGTGGCTCAAGGTGCTGTCGCCGGCTTGGCCCTGCAGGTTGCACAGGGGCCTGGGCTCGGAAGGCCCACAGACTGCTTTTGATTCTCTATTGTTACCATCTTGAAATTCTTAATCTCTCTACACGTAATTCTGCATGTTTGTTTTGCACTAGGTCCTGTGAAGGACATAGTAGGTGCTGCTGAGGCAAAGACGGCCCCCATCCTCAGAGGTGCGTGAGCTGGGGCTACAAAACCACTTCAAACAAGAAAGTGGAGATATGGGGCCCCTCCTCCCTCTCGGAGTAAAATCTTACTTCCTGACTGAAAGTAACCCTCTAGTGCTAGGTGTTTCCAACACTGAGGCCTACAGCTTAGATGACTATGGTCCAGGTGGCCTGGAAGGTTCTGGGTTTGTGACTCTTGCCCTAGTGTCATTATATGCAAAGTCTTTAGACAGAAAATTCATTGTAGACAGCTCCCTGTTCTGTTGGGCTGAAGGAACCTCATTCATTTGGACTGTTTAAGGATCCAGGCCACTACCTGGGCCCTGTCTGCTATGCCAGGCATATACTCGCACACATGCACACACATGCCTGGCCTAACTCCCTGGTAAGCTGATTATTTATAATGTGGTAGAAGATAGTTTTAAGATAAGGAAATGGAACTCCGGCCTGATTGAAACAATGTGCTTATCTCTGTCTCAGGAGGCAAGAGTGGCCGGGAGAGAGAGATTACTGGGAATAGGTTTACTCGCTTCCCGGAGACCTTCCCCCACCCCTCATTATCCGAATGGTTTTAATATGTGAAATGTGATTTGAGCCAGGCAGGGTGGGCAGAGTGGAGGTGATTCACTCTGATCAAGCTAGTCCACATGTTCTTCATGGATATGACTTTTTAAAGCCAGGCTTTCAAATTAGTGGGCTTAGAATGATGGGGCTGGCTGAGAGGCAGAAATGGAGATGATTTTAGAGATGAGTTAGTATAACTTCATTTCCCAGAGAGGCAAGCTCAGGAAGGGGCAGAGCCTTGCCTACACTCTTACAGTGTGAAAGTATGACTCCCAGCCCCCTGCCCCTATTTCTTGAACTTGTTTTCAGGGAGAGTCCATCCTAGAATACTAGCTTGGGTGTCACTCTCAAACAACACAGCAGACTAAACAACACAGAGATGCACTATCTGAACAAGTTTCTTCCCCTGACTACATCTGTGCTCCGTGAAAGCCAGTTTTCCATCTACAATGGTGCTCACGCAATGAGGGAGGATCTCCAAGGGCTGACTGGACCCATCCCTTGGTCCCTGGGGCCTGGACCAAAGCCATCGAGGGAGGCAGCTCAGCAGGAGGTGAGGAAGAGGACAGTGTTAGAGACTCACTGAGCTGAGCACCACACACTGAACTTTCTTTCACTTTCTTGGGGATGAGAGAAAAGGACTATTGATGGAGGTCATGAGTAGGATTCTACTCCTCAAAGCCCAACTCCTGTACCTAAAGCCACCCACAGTGCCAATTCCCCTACAAATAGTCATACATAACAGCTGACTCTGCTGAAGCAGACAGAATCTCTGTCTTGACCCATGGAGCTCCTGTTTTGATGATTGCCTGTTCTGGATAACTCTCTCCCAAGTTTCCCCTTCGCTTGATTCTCAAAGTGATTCTTTTCCCTATTCTTGCTTCTTTATTGTTTCGATGAATATTTATTCTGTGTTCTACCAAGTTCTGTGGTAGAAGCTGAGAATAGAAAGACAGAAACTGCCATTACCCTCACGTTCACAGCCTTGGGTGAGCCTGATGGAGGAGGTGGGTGGGTGGACAGTCACCATGGGACTGTGCAATTAGAAGGAAGCCCTGGGAACACAAAGCATCCCCTTCCTCAAGCCAGAGTTCCCCCAGAGGAGTGGGACAGATGCATCTTGGAAGGTGAGCTTGAAGTATCTGGAAACAGGGAAATAACAGTGAATGGTAAAGACAGGTGTGAAGGCCCCTAGGTGCCAAGACTCCAGGCATGTGAACACCTGTTGCCATTCCTTATCTTGACATCCTACCACCCTGCCAGCTCTCTAGCTTAGTGTGGAACCCAAGATGCGTTCATCTTTTCACCTCCCTATAGCCCTTCTCCCTTGGCCAGAACCCAACACTTCTTTGTTAAAACAAGCCGATCAAAGTGCATATGTAGTATAAAACAAAGCTTCTCAGTCTTCTAGGCACAGACTTTCCAGAGGATCAAGAGAGCCCCTTGCTAGACAACAGCAGGGTGGTGGAACTGGTCTCCCACCCAGTCTCAACCATCAGTGAATGCTGTGGCAGGACTGAACACTAATTTTGCAGACATTAAAAAAAAAAAAGCTATTTGAGATTTCTTCCTGAATGTTGAGCTCATGTTGCTAATTCTGCTTAATATTAACTATCTCATTTGGCAATTATATTTCAATAATGAAAAGGTTATCTCTACTGTAGGATAAATAATGAGGAAGGCTCACTGGCTTTGACTTGATCGTTTGAATTTATGTGTCATTGGGAGCTGTATTCTCAATTACAACCTAACAAACTGATTAAATATCAGCCAAGCATGAACAATAGCTGTGGCTCAGATTCCTCCTCCTCCTCCTCACCCCATTCCTGAAAGTATTTAAACCTTTGAATACAAATGGGAATTTTCTACATATAAAAATGACAAAAAAAATCTTGAATTTTGACCCTGTTGCCTATTATCACTGACAATGTTCCAATTACTTGCGCCTTTTTCTTCTCCAAGATCAATGATTTAAGAAGTAAATAAATAAATGTTAAAAGATAAATTGGACTGGCAAGATAGCTCAGTGGTTAAAGGCAGTTGCTGCTAAGCTTGATGACTTCAATCCTTGAGATCAACATGGTGGAGAGTGAATCAACTCCTGCAAGCCATCTTCTGAGCTCCAGGTAGATCCTGTGATAGTTCCCCAAACCCCAAATAAATAACTACATACATACATAAATATATACATACATATTTTTTTTTTGAGGTTCAAATGCAGAGAATTTTATTCCAACATGTCTGCTTAAATATCCATCATGACTCCCATACATATTTTTTATAAAAGACATAAGAAGAAACTGTCCCTCAGCTAGGCTCAGGAACTATGGGGTCAGAGGCATCTTTCTTCCCCCTCAACTGCTCAGTTTGGTTCTACCAACATGTCTGGGCACCTGCTCTATGGCAGGACTCCAAGGGTCATTCCATACAGGAAGAAAACCAGTCATTGCTGAGCATCTCCCTTGTCCCTTAGTGTTCCAATGATGTCCTCTGCAACTGTGCACCTTCTAGGTGACATGATGTTAGCATGCAACAAGCCTCAAGGATACGGGCAGTGTCTTGTTTGTTCCATGCTGCTGCACCAGCCCAGAGCCTAGCACTCCACATACACTCACCCAACATTTGGTGAATATTAATGAATCACCTCAAATTTTATATACATGATTTTATTGAGTCTTTACAGCTCACCTTAAAGTAGCTTTTTCTTCTACACAGCCCTCATCACACTAAACTTCCCCATTTGCAAGACCCTTTCCAAACCCCTGAAGGCAGGAGCCATTTATAATTCACTCCTGGTCTTAGGAAGCTTCCGTTGAGGGAATGGCCATGCTTTCGGCAGCTCTTCCTCTTAGGTTTTTTTTTTTTTTTTTGGTCTTTTCGAGACAGGGTCTCCCTGTAGCCCCAGCTGTCCTGGAACTCACTTTGTAGACCAGGCTGGCCTTGAACTCACAAAGATCCGCCTGCCTCCGCCTCCCAAGTGCTAGGATTAAAGGCGTGCGCCACCATGCCCGGCAGCTCTTCCTCTTAGATATAGAACTAGTGAAGAAAGGACACAGCTTCACAGAGATTCCAAGAGTGAAATAAATGCTCAGGGAGTGGGCTGGGAGGCGGGGCAGGGAAGGTAGTGCATAGCATGTGAATTCACAGGATTATCAAGCCCTGACAGTGAGGGAGCTGTGGCGTTCCTAAACCAATACCTGTCAGTCACTGTCACACCTCCATGGGCCACCCCCGCACAGCTTTGGATGAGGAATTCTGAACATGGGAAACCCCAGAAGACCTAAACAGGAAATGTGGGCTTGAGACCTTCTTGGTACCTGGAGGTTAGGATGCTGGAGTTTCTCCATTTACTGTATTCTAGGATGCCATAAGCATAAGTGCCCTATTGGCTTAAATTATTTGCTTCTTTGGAGACAGAGTCTTCCTGTAGCTCCAGTTGTCCTGGAACCCTGTGGAGAGCACAGAGGCCTCCGTCTCACAGAGATGCACCTGCCTCCTGAGTTCTGGGATCAGAGGATCGCACCACCACACCTGATGGAAGATTATTTTTTTTACAAGGGAAAAGGCTTTAATATTTTCATAGAAAGATATCAAATATCAGACTGGAAACAAATTATGGTTACAAACAAGAAAACCATGCCATTTAAATAACAAAATCTGAAGATATAACACTTCAGTGTTTTCGGTGAGTCTGGAATTTGCAAATAGGTGGGGTGTTCACTGTTTCTTTCTTCACCTGACTAAGATTTTTAAAGTTTACATTTATTTACTTGTACATGTGTGCCCGTGTTTGTGCTCATGCCTTGAGGCTTGTACAGAGGTCAGAGGACTCATGAAGTCATGTCTCTCCCCCTACCACATGGCTTCCTAGAGATCAAAACTTAGGTCATGAGGCTTTACCCACCAGCCATCTTGCCATCCCCCTGTTGATTTTTAAGATACACGCCATTGGGTGTGAAACCAATGGTGATAATTTGAATTGTTCCCTTATTATTGTATTGAAATTAAGTCTACTTAATCTATCAAATAATGTTCATGCCCTGATTTTATATACTTGTATCTATCAATAAACATTGTGATACTTGACAAAAAAAAGATAATAGTGTAAATATATTTTGAGTACTCTGAATCATTTCAATTGTCAAATATTTTAAAAATTAAAGTTTGTTTTTAGCAAAGTCAGATAAATAAAATATAGATAAAATGTAAAAAAAAAGATACACACCATATTCAAAGGAAAATTCCTGTGTCATTGGGTTGTTCAAGTACTCAGTGAGGGGTTTGGGTATGATACCAATGACACAAGAGTAGGCAAGGATACTTAGCAGGTTTGGCTCAAGCACTGTGACGTGAAAGCAGCTCTACAGTGATGGAAGTGTCCTAAGGGGCAAAATATCCCAGTGACATGGTGATGGACAGCTGAGCAAACTCACAGGAAGTGTCAGGGGCTTAGTCATGGTGCTGGCGTCCATTAATCATGTGACATTTGACAGCCACCCATTTTGGAACTCTGTTCTTCTCTTCCATGTGAATTCATCAGCTCTTTACAGCAGCATGGGAAGTCATGATAAAAATACCATTTTGCATATGAAGCTACCTAAGGCTGCAAAAGACCCAACAGTAACCCCCCAAAACCAGGGGGGGAATGCGAGTCTGTTACTCATTCTGTCACCCCATGATGGCCTTCTCTGCAGCCATTCCCTCACAGCCCTTCAAAGGATGTGCCACTGGGCTCAGCTAGGCAGTAAACATCCCCGGCGAAGGACCCTGGTGTTGATTTGTGATTAAAGTGAACAGGATAATCAGTCCCAGGTCCAGAGGGAGCCCTGCTCCCACCCACATGCCTGCCTGCAGTCACATGGTCCTGGAAACCTTTCAACGTGGCAGTGGCTACAGCAATTACCCTGTAGACTACAGAGTAAAGGGTCTTGTCTGGAAATGCAATTATTTCAGAATAAAAGGTTTCCAAAAGATATGCGCACAAGAGACGGTGCTTTGTTTTCCTGAAAGTGATAGTCCCAAGAAGGACAGAGCCTGGCTTTGATCATGGTCTATAAAGCTTTGTGAAAAATGATAAGGATGCTGGGCGTGGTGGCGCACACCTTTAATCCTAGCACTTGGGAGGCAGAGGCAGAGGCAGGCAGATCTTTGTGGGTTCAAGGCCAGCCTGGTCTACAGAGTGAGTTCCAGGATAGCTGGGGCTACAGGGAGACCCTGTCTCGAAAAGACCAAAAAAGAAAATGATAAGGACGATGAAGGCAGTGAAGAGGGTGTTGATGATGATATTGAGAGGATGCTGATGAAGACCATGATGATGGTAAGGGTAGCAGCAACCAACTCTTCCTGGGCACCTAAACAGGTGAATTGATATATTGGGTTCTCAGACCCATTCTTTGTGATTATCACAGTAACTGTGCAATGGGAATTAGCATATCCATTTAACACAGTGAAAACTCAAGCTCACAGTCTCAACTGTAAGTCTGGAAAGGGATTAGTAGAAATTACTGCTTGAATTAATACTCCAAAATTTATACCCATATGGGGCTGGAGAGATGACCTAGCGGTTAAGAGCACCAACTGCTCTTGCAGAGGACTCAGATTTGATCCCCAGCACCCACATGGCGGCTGAGAACCATCTTTAGCTCCAGTTCCAGGGGAATCCGACACCCTCTTTTGACCTCTGTGGCACTGCATGACATGGGTGCACAAACCTACATGCAGACGGTACATTCATACACATACAAAATTAAATAAAATTTAAAAAAATTAAAAAAACTTATAATTATAGACACTAACCTAAAAATCTCTCTTTACTTGTCCATTCGTTTATTTATTGGTAATTCATCCATCTATTCAGTAAATATTAGTTTCAGGTCTACCTACTGCAGCTGCTAGCCCCTTCTAATCTGCATGTGTCAAGAATAGGCCTCTATCCTCACATTAAGGATAAATGAAAATGGGTGTGAATTACATTCAAATCAAGATTTATCACAATGAATGCTCTACAGCTAGTGTGAAAAGAACTATTAATGATTTTTTTCAGCTCCTATAAGCTAATGCCAATTATCTGCTTCACTCTTAATTAACACGGCAGAAAAAAATACGCTCAGTAATTGGTTGAGAGGAGAGGGGTTGCCTTGTATTTCATTGATGCCCCTACTCTAGGCAGCAGTCCTGTGGAGCAGGGTTGATGGGTTCCAGAAAGAACTCTTGAAGGCTCAGAGTGCTGGGCTGAATCTGGGGACCAACACAAGTGGAGATTCCAAAAGGACTTACTGTGTGGCTATTCCCTGGGTTGGTTTGGGGGACAGCAGAGGCTCTTGTTCTCTAACATTGCTGAGAGCCATACTAGGTATTTAACTTGGACAATGACACCATAAAAAGGAGCAGTAGACACTGCAATAACAACTATACAGTTCTAGGTCATTCAGTTAGTAAGGGAGATATGATTTGAATAGATCTGCCTATGAACTTTGTGAGTGTACATAAGAGTTGCCATAGAGATGTCTCCTCCATTCCTCACACTGAAAAGGGCAAATATAATGATAAACTTTGATAAGGACCTTAGAGCAAGTCTGAAGTTCAGGGCACTGGAATTGCAGGCCCAGTTCTGCAATGGACTTAGATATTCATTTGCTTGAAATATCTCTGTTCTTGGCACCTCAGGACCCATTATGATTGAACTGTGTCTCCCAAACTTGTGCTAGAAACTTAATTCCTAATTAATACAACTGTGTTAGGAGGTGGGGTTCTTATGGGAGGTATTAGGTCACAAGAACTCCTCTCTCATGAGTAGACAAATGCTGTTATAAAAGAATCTGGGGGCTGGAGAGATGGCCTAGCGGTTAAGAGCACTGACCGCTCTTACAGAGGACCCGGGTTCGATCCCCAGCACCCACATGGCGGCCGAGAACCGTCTGAAACTCCGATTCCAGGAGAACTCCAGTTCCAGGGGAATTTGACACCCTCTTCTGACCTCCGCGGCATTGCACGACACGGGTGCACAAACCTGCATGCAGACAGTACATTCATATACATACAGAAATAAATAAAAGTTAAAAAAAAAAAGAATCTGACAGAGGGAGCTTGGGCCTTTCGGCCTTTCTGGTTTCTGCCATGCGTGAGTAGACATGGCTCTCCATGTTCAGAGGACACAGTGTTCATGTCGCCATCTTGGAAGCAGATGGCAGGGCCTTTATCTGAGGAAGGAAGTGGTTGCTTTCCATGACTTCCCAGGTCCCTTTAGCTTCCCTTGACTGAGACTCTGGTCTCAGATTGTCCGCTTAGTATTGAACTCATCTGATCATAAGAATAATGGTAGAAGAGAGGCAGGGTGGGTAACCAAGGCAGCCTAACTGTAAGGGCATAGGTTCTAAAGCAGCGCAAATCTAAGAAAACATGACTCTGGTGTAAACAGGCAACTCAGTGCAAAAGTCACACTCAATACAGAGAAAATTGGATTATATCCTAAAATCAAAATATATTCCTGTGCATTTTATCATTCTTTGCCATGATCATCTGTGTAAATTTTTCTCCTCAATAAGAAGGCAAACAGCCTGAGGACAAGAGTCATATGGTCTACCTCTTTCTCATCTCCTATAGACTCCATATAGCCTTGCCATGGAGAGAGAGCTATAAGAATCATTGATTGGGTAACTGAAAAAAGTAGTTTCCAGTGCTTGCATGTGGTACTTCAGGGGTCACTTTCAGCAGAACTAGGATTGCTGTCCTCATGTTTCACAGGAGGAAACTGGGGCTCAGAGACTCCAGATGGTCTGGGAAGACCTGCCCTAGGTAGCACTGGGCTGTCATGGATCCTTTGGGAACCCTAGAGGGTACCAGGGTAAGGGAAAGTGAGGGTCGACCCCTGGTACTTTCTCCACTTCAAATGACACCCCATTCATGCCATAAGAGCTCGTTCCTCTGTCCCTTACAGTAGTCTGTGAGCTCTTTGATTTTGCAAGCTCCCTGCGGCAAGGTCTGGGTCAAATTCATGTCTATTTCCTCTACCTCCACTGCCAATACCAAGGAAGATTTGACATAACACTGGAATCAGTGAAGGAAGGAAAGAAGAGTATAGTCAATCAATGTGGGACATCCATATGCATTCAAGAACTAGGTGTGACCACAAAGGTTCACACAGCCACAGCATACTGTTTAATTTACACCAGCGATCGACAGCATCTCCTGGTCCTTGAGGTTTGTAGACTGTTGTGGGGAGATTATCATTTCTTTTTGAAAAACGTTTATTTCATTTTTAGTTTTGTTTTTGTGTGTGTGTACATGTGTATGTTTGTATGTGTGTATGTGTATGTGTATATATGTCTGTGGAGCCCAGAAGAGGGCATCAGATCCTCTAGAGCTGGAGTTACAGGTGGGTGTGAACTCCCCACGATAGGTGCTGGAAATGGAACTCTGGTCTGCAAGAGCAGCGAGTTTCTTTACTGCTGAGACATCTCTCCAGCCCCTATTATTTCAGCTTAGGAGACAGTGTAAGGAACTGTCATTTACTGAACTGTGTTAAGCACTTTGCTGGTGATAAATCATGCAAACCTTGTCAGGGGAGGGCATTTTCTGGGATAGTTGCAATTCTTATCTGTACTCCTCAGATCAGGTCTAAGGTTGTATGGGTAGGAACTTTATTTAAAGCCCATCTGATCTGGCTTCCCAGCCTGAGCACTTTCAACTGGGGTTGGATGCCGTGATCAGGCACGGTCCCAGCAACAGCCGAATGGAAGCTAATTGGGAGGTTTGCAGGAACCACAGAAACAAACCCAGTCTCTGCATGTGTGTTGGACCGCTGGCTCCAGGTCCAGGCACTCCACCTACAACTGTGAGTGTACGTGGGTGTGTAAATACGATGGATCCATTCAGGATTCAGGGAATCATCTCTTAAGAATTCTTAGATGCTGCAAGCCCTCTACTCCTTAAGAGGGCGACACTGTTAGCAACCATCCCAGCATGTGTGAGCCAAATTCAGAGCAATACTTGGCCAGGTGTGAACTGAAGGGCAAGCGTCCTGATGCCAAGGAGCTGCAGGTGGCATACTTCATCTCTATTTTGTGTAACATTCGCTGTTAGCTGTTAAGGGGATTCTACCAGCTCTGCATGTGTGAGGCCAGAAACAGTCCTAATGGAACTGACAACAGCAAAATCAATGGACTAGGATGTGCAGCCTAGGATTGTTAATATCGGGGAGGCGTGAGAGCAACTGTCGGCAGTTGGAGTTCAAGGAGGAACTTTTTTGGACAGTAATCTGGTACCCAAGAAAGAAAGTTCATCATAGAAGGAAGGACGTGGGAGGAAGATTTATAGGGACCATCATGGACATGCCTCCTACCACAGAAGTGTGCTAGAAAAAGTCTTGTGCAGCTAGGGCATCTCACAGACCTCCCAGGTGGATCAGGAACCAGCCTTCCTGGCAGGGGAGCAGCGGTACCTGAGGAATTCCTCTTCACACTTTTTTGAGTGTCTCTTTGGGGTCAGGCCCTGTTGGGTGCTTTCTATGAATTATTTCATGTGATCCTCACCAGAATCAAGAAATGAAGGGATTGTTATTCCAGCTTTACAGCGAAAGGGTTCAAGGGCTTCTTGTTAGACTGAGAGAAAAGCTGGGTGGTCTGATTCCCCAGCATCACAGAGCGGCTTTCTTGACAAAATGGATCAGCCAGGACAATTGTGCAGTAGAAAGGACGAGCTGGGCTTCTCAGACTCTGATAAAAGAATGATGCTCATGGACTCTCTGGGAACATTCCACATGACAACCTTGTACCAAATGAGCAATGCTATATAGTTTCTGGGGGCATTTCTAAATACGACTGAGTGGTGGTGGTGGTGGTGGGGTGTGTGTGTGTGTGTCAGGATGGATGGGGTCTGTGATCAATATTTATCTATCTTGATATTCAATATCAGATCTTCCCAGTGCTTTTTATTTGATATAGAAATAGGAAGAATAATTAAGCCATGTTCTAGAAGATGCTTTCATATAAACCCTCCTATATGAAATGCCAAGGGTTGAGTGGTGAGTGAGGAGGCAGAGAAAGGGTAAATGTGGGCTTCTGTCAAGAGGTTTGAATGTGGAATTATCCAGACCTAGTGCCTTAAAAGGGAGGCTTGTGAAATTCAAGGGAAGAGGTTAGAGCAGAAAATGTTCTAACAGTAGGTTTGTGGTTTGTGAAGGAAAACCACAAACCACAGAAGGCTAGCAATTCTCCCCAAATTAAGGGAAGGGCAAAGATTCATACAGTCATGGAGTTTCTGATCTAGTGGAGTCTTGGTGATTATAGGCTCTGTCAAGGCCCCAACATCATGAGGTATATGAATAAGCCCCAGGTATGTTCAGTATACGTCAATGACTAAGACTCACTTCAGCCCCCTAGTCCTGTAACATAGTACTTCTGTCCCCTTTTTAGATTAGTGAACTGAGGCTCAATAGGGTTCACTACTAGGAAGTTCATATAATTATCACATTGACCTTGACAAGTAAAAACTCTGTAGTGGCCAGAAGTCTGCTAAGGCCTGACTACATGTATCTGAAGCCCAATTCTGCCACTCCAATAGCAATTGCTAATTCTCCCATGTCTCAGTTTTCACTTGTTATTTATTTATTTTTTCAGTTTTCACTTGTAAAATGGGGCTAGCAATATGTAAAGGATTGGGGGGAATAAATATAAAGCATTTGAAACTTTTTAAAAAATTTTTTTATTATTTATTTATTTTTGTATGTGTATGAATGTACTGTCTGCATGCAGGTCTGTGCACCCGTGTCGTGCAATGCCACGGAGGTCAGAAGAGGGTCTCGGATTCCCCTGGAACTGGAGTTCTCCTGGAATTGGAGTTACAGACGGTTCTTAGCCGCCATGTGGGTGCTGGGGATCGAACCCGGGTCCTCTGCAAGAGCGTCGGTGCTCTTAACCGCTAGGCTATCTCTCCAGCCCCAGCATTTGAAACTTTTTAAAAAGACCAAGTACAGCAGTTGAACATGGGTCAGTCACTCCTGAGAGATGGGCGAGTGCCGTTGCCCTTGGCTGATCAGCTGATCGAAAGGGAGTCGGGTTCAGATCCCCTAGTCCGGTTCAGGTCCAGAGTTGGGGAGATGGGCGCCCGCGAGGCATCCAGTGTGGTAACACCACCGATTCTGGAGAAGCTGGCGGAGCCTCTTTGTGAAGGGCAGGGCGCCCTGGAATGGGTTTGCGCTGAGAGAGGGGCCGGTGCCTTGGAAAGCGTCGCGGTTAAAAACAACAACAACAACAACAACAACAACAAAAAAAAAACAAACAAACCCAAAAAACCCCAAGTAATAGCAACTGTTCCTTTTGGCATTATTATCAATGTCAGCTCATTGAATTCTCCAGACTACATACTTTTTACTGTCTATCCCTCAAGCTCTTCTGAAGTATTATTGTCTTGGGTCAGGTTTCCTGGGAAATGGAGTGTGAGTTGGAGGTCTCTGGCAGGAGGTTTCCGGGTGTCATGAGCACCCCCTACAAAGGGGGAGAGAGACAGCCTGGGAAGGGGGTGAACTCGAAGTGCAGTACATGCTGAAGTCAATGTCCTGGACAGCTCTGCAGCTGAGCTGGCCTTTCCAAATCATCTCAGGCACGGCACAGAAGTCTGACCTTTGCATAAACTTGACTCCCACCTCCACCTTTGCCATGGAGAAGCAGCTGGTCACAGTCTGCCTCCAGAGGTAGGGCTTAACCTTGGGCTGGGTGAGGCCTCTCCTTCCAGAGGAAAATGATTCCCAGAGGAAGAAGTAACTGTGAGGCCTGAGTCGACTCTCTGGCCTCTGAGCACTGAGAGCCCTGAGCTTAGGGAACATGTGGAAGGTGTGCCCCAGCAACCACCTCAAGCCTGGATAGCAGAAGTGCAGGACCCTGACAAAGGAAGATATGGTTGCACAGATGCTGCCCGGGGCAATTGTTAGCACAACTTTCTGAGTTCCATTTTAAAACTACTGTATAGTCTCTGGATAGGGGGCCCAAGACTCTAAGTATAATGAGCACCCCAGGTAACATGGGTGCAGCCTGAATTTTGAGAACCAATGCTACAGAGTTTTCCATTATTACTTTTGAAAGACTGACACAGAAACAGAAGAGGAATTAAGCCTTGAAAAATACAAAGCCCTAACAGTAAGTGGAAAAATTGGCTTACGTGGTCAGTTCGTTAAATTTTTATATTTTCTCTTAAGAATTCATTCTAACCTTGCATCTTATTTCATAATATAGTCACATTTGGGTTTTTTTTGAGTTTTTTATTCAAGTTTTTTGTACTTCATACAGCATTTCTTATTCAAATTTAGATGGATTCCCCCTTCTTGCCCCCAACCCTGCCAGAGCTCATGCATTCTGCCCTACATGTCTTTCGTCTTTTTTTTTTTTTTTTTAATTATTCAATGCCGAAGTTTACTGTTTTGGGCAGAAATTTACTGTTTAAGTCAGTTCCCTGACCCAGTCTTTGTTGTTGTTGTTGTATTTGTATCACTCCAAAATATGCCTATATACATGGCACACATACACCAAAATTATGACATCTGAAAATAAACTATAGGTCAATTCCAAAACATGTTCAGGGATTCACATTTTGACAGTAGAGTTGCATTCAGGTAAAGAAAAAAAATATTACTTTACATTCCTAGATTACAGAGCAAATTGATGAGTAATATCAGATGTTCTATTTACTAAAAAAAGGAATTATTCAGCTTGAATTATTATTATTGTTATTGTTATTGTTATTGTTATTTGGTTTTTTTGAGACAGGCTCTCCCTGTAGCTCCAGCTGTCCTGGAACTCACTATGTAGACCAGGTTGGCCTTGAACTCACAGAAACTCCACTTGCCTCTGCCTCCTGAGTGCTGGGATTAAAGGTGTGCGCCACCACACCTGGCTCGGTTTGCCTTATAAAGAGAGATTTGGTGCTAGCATCCACCTCATTTGCTTTTTCAAACATTTTTTCTTTTCTCCTTTTATCTTATGAGTGTTTTGGCTACATGTATGTAAATGCACCACATGTGTGAGAACCTGTGAAGGGCAGAAGAGGGCGTCAGATCCACAAGAACTGGAAATACGGATGGCTGTTAGCCACCATGTAGATGCTGGGAACCGAACCCAGGTCCTCTGGGAGTGGCCAGTGCTTTTAATTACTGAGCAATCTCTCTAACCCCCACATTTATTATAAGACAAACACAATTTGTGTCCTCATAGCTTTGGAAATACGGGCCATTACTACCTTCTTTGACAAACTGCATGGATAGGTCCAAGGGTATACCCCAGGGTCTTCTCTGTGTTTTCACCACCAGCTGGGGCTACGAATGTTAGAAACATCCTCTGCCTGTTAGGAGTGTGAAGGTAACACATCGGGCTTCTTCCAGAGCTGCAGTCCTCTCACCCACTCTCCAGCTTCCTCTGTCTGCCAAGTCCACTGCTTCACATGTGTTTTCAGGGAACTGGCTAACCCAAGTTCCTGAGCACCAGCAGACCCGAGACCCCCTCTCCCACCTTCGATCAAGTGCTTTCTGTCCAAGGGCACTGGATCGCTGGCCTAACTTTTCCTTTTGTCCATGTTCTCTACTTTCTGTATCATTAAATTGTTCTCGGCCAGGTTCAGCAGTCTATTTCACATTAGACATTTGGCTGTCTTGGAAACTGAAGAGCCTCTGGGGGAAACCGAAGGCCCAAGAGGACAGAGCGACTTAGAACTTCTCAGACCCAGGCCTCCACATTTCTCAGTTCCATTCCCAGAGGGGCCTTCGCAGTTGGAATCTTTGAGGGCTAAAGAAAGCAGAGAGAGTGTAAGGTGGGACAAGGGCGACTTGGTATTTGCAGCTTTCTTTATCCAGGTAGGCTCTTTTCCAGGAAGCCCTATTAATAACAGTATTCACTATGGAAATGGCTTTCATTGTGAGACATCCCCAAGCCCTTTATGGAGAGAAATCATATCACCTGACAATGAACTTGATCTGCTGAGCAGTAACTAAACAGCTGTTAAACAGCTGTATTTCTCTAAGGGAAAAGGCCTTGGAAGAAATTTAGGGAAAGGTATTAGGTACAACTTTTCTTTACCCAGGATCCACCTAGGGTAAGGAGCCAGATGCTGCCTATTTGGCACTCAGCAGTCACACAGACAACCAGAGAGGGAGATCACCAAGCAAAGGCAGTTATTTGGGGCCAGAGCTGGACTAAACCGAGCCCTTCACATAGCAGGTACTGTGCCGAGCCATTTGCAAGCATCTTTTAATTGACTCCTCACATCTATGGGATGACAGAGCCTCTAGCATCACTCCCATTTCTTATAAGGGGAAATTGAGTCTCAGAGAAATAGAGATCTTCTTAGGTTCACTTGGACAGTGAAGGAACCATTCCTTTCATCTGGACATGCTGTCAGCAAACCTTGGCAGGTCTTTTCCTTCTAGCAGGGAGGAGAGAGGAATGTACACTATGTGTCTGGCCAACAGTCCTGGGGAGGTGGCCCTCAGTCCTCTACCACTAGGAATTTCCCACAGTAGCACATGGAACAAAAAGATCCAGGCTTTCAGGACATGACTGATGGGCCTCATCTCCTACCATCCCCAGAAAGAGCCGATCTTTCTTACTTATCACCCAGCCCAGGCAACTTGTCAAATCACCTCTGCAGGCCCCTTAAACTACAGCTATTCCCACCAAAAAGGAAACCAGGGTGACAGATACTTGATTGAGATCCAGTCCCCCCTCCCTCCTGAGAAGCTGCTCACCTAGCCGCAGGGAAAGACACTGATGGATGTGGATTTGAGTGGGAGTGAAGGATGGACAGAGCCAGAGGGACACAGGGGACAGGTCAAAAGACAGAGGAGGCATATGGAAAATGGGAGGAGAGAGAGAGAGAGAGAGAGAGAGAGAGAGAGAGAGAGAGAGAGAGAGAGAGAAAGAGAGAAAACATTTTATGTGGGTGTTAGATGATATGATGAAAATGCCCCTCCCCCACAGGCCAGGCCTGGTTTCTCTCACTCTTACATCCTTAGCACCTAGCATAGTGACTGACATGAGGGGCGGGTTGTGGTTTAGGAATTTGTCAAACGCAATTAAAAATAAAAAGATGCAAGAGAAATCAAGTCTTGACACCTAAGAGGAATTCAGCAAATGCTTAGTGACTAAATGTCTAGTCGAGAACAGGAAGTCAGTGTGGGTAGAGGAGGTCGGGAGACTCAGTTTCCAAGCAAGAGGTCCAGCAGCTCCACGAGGAAAGGAGGCACTGGGAGTGGATCAGCTCAGGCCAGGGTAGGCACTCATCGGGGAGCAGTGTGCCAGGAAGCCAGCACGTAATCTCAGGAACAGCCGGAGCAGAGAAGGGCAGTCAGTGGTTGGGTGAGAACTCGGAGTGCTCTCTAGAGTCCAGTACCAAGACAGACATGCAACCAGCCCACCAGAGAAGTTTGCTGAGTGAATGAATGAGAATAGAATTGGGGCATAAGGTCAGGGCTAGAAGACTAAGATAGTACCTGCAAAAGGACAGTCAGTGTGATGTATGAGGTGAGCACAGAGGCCTGCCCTAGGGCCCGGAGTCTCTGGGCAGCGTGTGAACTTGTTTCTACTCTCTCACAGGGAAATACTTTTTCTTAAAATGGTCACTTTGTTCTCCAGACATGTGGCAAACTTTGGAGACAATTTTGGCTGTTAAAACTTGAGGACGGTGCTACAGGTACCAAGTAGGGTCACGGTAGGGATTCTGGCAAACAGCACAGCACACAGAACAAACTCTACCCACAATGAGATGCCTGGCCAAAGCTCAGGGTTGTTCCATAGTTCCCTGGGAGTATAAGAGCCTCCCTGACCCTGAACTTGAGGCCTCACTGAGAAGTGTTTTAGTCACCATGATTAAGATCACTGCTATTGATCAAAGTTCACTGAGCAGCAACATTTGCATCTTGTGTTTTTTCTTTAAAGCAAATGACAGTGGCTGGGACTCAGAGACACAATCGTGCTCCCCTCATTCAGAGACCTGAGCTCACATCAGCTACCACCATGGCAGCCCAGAGTTGTTCCTTCCCAGGCCTTCTCTTCAGCCTTCTGGCATTACAACTTGAAGCACTGAAATCGAAGGATCCCTAGAGACAAATGGGTCCCCTACTTTATCTGACAAGTGAAGAAGCAAAACTCCAAGAGATACGTGATGTGTCCAGGGTCCCAGAACAAGTGAGTATAGACCAGGTCCGGAACCCAGACCTCTGAACTGCCAGCCTTGAGTTGTTTCTATAAGAAAGAGTCTCTGGTGACTTAGTTTCCAAAACATGCCTCTTGCAGTAGGCTGGTGTGACACACATAAGTGGCCTCTGCAAACCTTGCAAGCTTTCAGGTAATCAGGTGTAGCTCATCTGGAATTGACCATTGACCATTGACCATGGAACAGGAGCCCAAGACAAGGTTCTGGTTGGAGCTTGCGGTTGAGTAATTCACTTGTTGTAGAAAAGTGATTGCTTAAAAACTCCCTTAAGCATTCACACGGGGCCCAGAAGAGCCAAAGACCAAGATGGCTGTACAGCGGTTAGGATGTGTCTCCTTTACTTTTCCAAGGAAAGGTGATAATAGGAAGTAAACAGATTAACATGAGCCATGCGTGATTCAGGATCAGGAGTTTAGGGCCATCTTCTGCTACATACTTACTGCTACAGTAAGTCTGGCGCCAGCCTGGGCTACATGAGACTCTGCCTCAAAAAAAAAAAAAGAGCATCACGTGGATAGGCATCAATACTTCACCACTATGCAGGCCTTCAAGGCTGATTTTGATAAAAAGTTGTTCTTTACCTGCTCAGGGGGAACAGATCAGTGTCTGGCCCATCTAGAGAGAAAACTGAAGAGCACACACTTGTCATGAGAGATAGGGTGGCTTAATAAGCCACAAAGTGGCAAAATTCCCTGTTGCCCCAACTCTACCCACCTACTCCTCCCCTATCCTGCATGGATTTTCCATCTACTTCTCGGTATTTGTATCACCTCATGACTCTTAGTGTAAATGTAGATCAGCAGCACCTGATAAGTTACAGATGTGTCTCCCATCAGACTGTGGGACGTGTCCCCAGTGCTCGCATGGGGCTAGAAGTAGGGCAGATGCACAGTAAACATCTGCTGACTTTCCAAAGCTGGTTCATAGGGCCCGGGAGATGACTAAGCTGAGAAAGTGCTTGCTGCGCAAACTTGAGGACCCGAGTTCAGAGTTCCAAAGCCAGAGGTGGCAGCACATGCTTGGAATCACAGATCCTGCAAGGTGGAGACAGGGTGATCCCAGGAGCTCACTGAATACTGAGCTCCAGGTTCGGTGAGAGACCCTGAAATAAGACGGAAAGCACTGAGGCTTGAGGAAGATCCTGAAGTAGAACTCTGGTCTCTACACATACCCACACATATGTTTGCACACATTCATGAACATGCACATAGACATACATACACACGCATACAGAGAGGGGGAGGGAGAGAAAGAGAGAGAGAGAGAGAGAGAGAGAGAGAGAGAGAGAGAGAGAGAGAGAAGGAGATAGTTACTGATTTTGGAAGACAGAGCTATGTTTGAAGGGGAGAAGGAATACACCAGAGGAAGGAATAAATACTGTTTTCACATTCTGGTTGTACCAAAGAAGGAAAGATGCTAGTATCTTTTCACATTTTGCTCTGTGTGAGATCCTTGTGGTGATTGGCTTAGTCCTCCTGACAAGCTTACAAACAAAATATAGATGGCACTGGACTATTAGTAGGTTTATATTCCAAATAAATCTGATATATGTTAATCAGAAATGCATTTGATAAACTTTACCATTCAAACATCATAGCTCAATGTAACCTTCTTTATGTGTTTTTTAATTTTTCTTCTTTTTTTAAAGACAGGGTCTCTGTCTATGAAGCTCAAGATAGCTTATAACTCATTTTGTAGCCTAAGCTTATCTTAAACTTGCAATCTTCTTGTTTCTGCCTCCCAAGTGCTGAGATTACAGGAGTGTACTACACCATGCCTATGCTTAACCTAGCTAGCTATGTTCACCTACAGTTGGCTAAATTAATTTAATACACAATCTATTTTATTATTATTATTGTTGTTGTTGTTGCTGTTGTTGTTTTATTGTTACTGAAACAGAGTCTCCCTATGTAGCCCTGGCTGGCCTAGAACTTGCTATGTAGACCAGGTTGGCTTTGAACTCAGATATCTGCCTGCTTCTGCTGGGATTAAGGGTATATACCACCACATGGGCCAGAATCTATTTTATAGCAAGGTGCTGACCATCTCATGGAATTAACTGAATACTGCCTGTGAAAAGTAGAATGCTGGTATGGGTAAACTTTTACCACATTGTAAAGTAAAAAAAAATTCCTAAATTGAACTAATCAGGATTGAGGCACCACTTATGTGTTATTGCCTCACTGTAAGGAGAGATACAGCAACAGCAGCATTCTCTCCTGGCCCATTGAGCTGTCTTTTGCCTTCAGTGCAGCAGAACTGTATTTCTCCAGCAGACAGAGTACACAGGCTTGATTTGATTTGTAAAGTTAAGATTTATGGTGTTATTTATTTGAAACCTTTTACAAAGATACAAATAAACTATATTCTGCTAAACACTTAACTGACCATAGTGTAAAAATACCCTGAATTTAGGTCTAACCCAGAAATCCAGGGCTCACCACACCCGTTAACCATTGTAGGCCACTTAGGGTAATGGAGGAAATATCAGTTGGAGAGTGAAAAGAATAGAGTCTGGGGGCTGGAGAGATGGCCTAGTGGTTAAGAGCGCTGGCCACTCTTGCAGAGGACCCGAGTTCAATCCCCAGCACCCACATGGCGGCCAAGAACTGTCTGAAACTCCAATTCCAGGAGAACTCCAGTTCCAGGGGAATCCAAGACCCTCTTCTGACCCCTGCGGCATTGTATGGCACGGGTGCACAGACCTGCACGCAGACAGTACATTCATATGCATACAGAAATAAAAAAAAAAAAAAAAAGAATAGAGTCTGGTCATAAAGCTGCCATCTCTGTGACAATCTTCAGTGGATCTATGTTCCAGGTTTCTTCTGTTGCTGTCACAAACACCATGGCCAAAAGTAACTTAGGGGAGGAAAAGGTTTATTTCTTCTCACATTTCCAAGACATCAATTGTTGAGGGAAGTTGAGGCAGTAACTCAAGCAGAAATGGAGGAACTCTGCTTCCAGCCTCGCTCCCAGGTTCATGCTTATTGAGCTTTCTCACACAGCTCAGAACTACCTGCCTAGGGCTAATACCGCCCACAGTGGGCTGGAACCTCCTACATTAATTAGCAATCAAGGCATGTTCTCCAGCCAATCCGATGTGCACAATGGAGGTTTCCTCTTCCCAAGTGACTTAGGATTGCATCAAGTTGGCAACAAAAAGTAAGGAGCATGATCTGTAAAATCACCTGTCTAACAGGTGATTTACATAGACCTAGTCTGAAAACATGGACTTAAAGGTATTTTTGTAAGCTGTCAAGCAGTGTAGAAGCTTGGCTACAACGATACTCGTAGAACTTTGAACAATTTGTGTTCACTTGCATATGCTTCATTTCAAAGCAACTTTAATTACGTACATGGAAAAATTAAAAAACAAAACCATAGCCTCTTGCCCAAACAGTGTTCAACAGTAGGCCTAGTTACACATATCCACTCTCAGGTTCACCGTCTTTCCTTCCCTACTGCATGTCAAGGATGAAAGGACCTTGTAATTTGTAGTGTAGCTCGCTAGCCACAGATGCTATTCTGGTGCCTCGCGAAGGCGTAATCCTTGTTAACCTCAGCTCTCAGAGGCTCTCGCTTGAGATCCCGCTTTCATTGTGGGTATAATTACAGACATTTTTAGCTCTCCAGAATTCCTTTCAAAGAACAAAATGTTCTGAAGAAATACTAAGCCGTCATGTAGGAAATATTGTGGAAGTTTAATTAAAAAATTTTTTTTAAATGCTAGGTTAAAAAAATACTTGAGATGCTTTTTAAGGCATTTCAAAAATTATCTTTGGGACAGTCTGTGAGTTGTTACTGGGGATTCCATAAATAAGTCATCTGTGGTCAAGAAAGTCTCAGAGATGCTGGGGACGGAGGCCACTGGAGGGGGCCTAGAAGTCTGGATCTGTTTACTTTTCTTGAGCAGAGAAGGACTTGAGGGCTCTGCTTCAGCGTTAACCTCACATGGTCATTTTCAGAGTACAACATCGCCTTCACTGGTCCAAGCCGAGGGCAGAGGCACAGGGGAAGTCTGAACACCAGCTCATCCTCTCCTGACCTTTTCAGGGTCTCCGGAGCCCTCCAAGCCTCTGTTCTGCCACTGTGCGGTGGTTGTATTTGTCTTGTAGACTATGCATACATAGGCTGGTACATGACTCTACACCCACCCAATCCAGACAACCTTCCGTGGCTGTTGTCTTTATTTTTAAGTTCCCAGAGCCCCCTCGGTGCTGGCCTTTGTAGCTCATAGCTCTGTGTCAGGCTACTGTGCCCGCATTAGCTTATGTCTCCACATCCAGCTTCTCAAAGTCCTCATATTACACAAGAGATACACATTCATTGTAGAAATTTTTAAAATTCTGACAATAAAAAAGAGAGAAAGCAATTACCTATAATTCCACTACTTGGAGCTACCCTGGCAATACAAAAACATGTTTCTTTTCAATTTAAGCTCATCCGAGAAATGTCTGTACTGCTTCCTGTGGTTATTCTTTACTGTGTTGTTAAATGTACATTTACCAAAAAATCTCCCATCTTTTCTGAAGTGTTATTTTGCATATATCTTCTCTAAAAAAATAATACTAATGTATTCATGTATTTGAATTTGAGCAACATAGAAATAAGCTGAACACGAGTGTGAGTTTTCTTTTATTCCTTCCTGCCCCATCCATTCCACTCATCTTCGGAGGATGCCACCGTTCAATATTGTACTTAGGACATTTCCTTATTTGTTTCCATGTTATAGTCAGTTGCTTAAAAACCTAAAAGATGGCTTAGACCTAATGCTTGATTTCTCAAGGTGTAGGATTATTATTTTTCAAAGCATTTGGTCTTCAGACTGGTCGCAATATTTTCTCTGAAATCATCTTTCTTAAAAATCTAGGGCAGGGCTGTTCAACTTCCATGTATAAGTCACCAGGGAGCTAGCAGAAAAGCAGATCTGGAGTGAGCAGGTCTGGACTGGGCTGAGAGTCTGCATTTCTAGCCGGCTCATGCTGTCAGTCCCCTGGAACACTGCCAGAGCAAGACTCCAGGACATCCATGCGCCTCAATCTCATCTTCCTTCCTCTCCTTGGCTTATGTAATGCCAGGATGACTATTTCTCTGATATGTCCCAAATGCCTACATTGCTAGCCTTTCCTGACTGGCTAAAATACAGGCAAATGCACAAGTCTTCCTTGAGATTTTAGGTAATAATGATACAGAGTTCTTGGGGGTGCTGGTTCCCCCCCCCCAAAAAAAAAAAAAAAAACAACAACAAAGGGAGATTCAGAGCAAGCCCTCTTCTGCATGGGCAGGAGATATCATAAACTTTGTACCAGACCCTCGAAGGTTTGATATACAAGGGATGCAGCAGTGAAAAGGTTTTAACTACAGTGGATGAGAGAAGGCCAAAGAAGTGCAGCAATATTTGAACCCCTAAACTCAGCTGAAAGGATCAGGCAGATTTGGGCACCTGAATTGAAGTGAGGGAGCAAATATGAGGAGCAGAGATGGGTTAGTCAATGAAAGAATCGGTCCCCAAGGTTCTTTCTGATGACACTGGGTGGAGGTGGGGTGCAGGCGGGGAAGGAGCTACTGGGTTGACACACGCCATTTAAGAAAGCAGGGACAGTGTGGGGTAGGCTGTGCGCATAGGTAAGAAGAGGCCATTAACAGCTGCCCATTGGTCTAACCTCTAGTGTGGTCCCTCTAGGAAGCTCTGCAGCCACTGCTGTTCACAGACCAGGGGGCCCTCATCAAGGTCCACTCCACCCAGGGCCAACCTTAAACCACAGCTGCTTGGCACCTCACAGTGACAATGGTCCTGGGCTATAGTAAGGGCAGTATCTTAGGAGATTCAGTCAGATGGTCTGATTTGTTTTTTTACTTCTTATGTATATGAGTGTACTGCCTGTATGCATGAGGTCAGAAGAGGGTGTCAGATTTCCCTGGAACTGGAGTTAAAGATGGTTCTTAGCCGCCATGTGGGTGCTGGGAATCGAACCCAGGTCCTCTGCAAGAGCAGTCGGTGCTCTTAACCGCTGAGCCATCTCTCCAGCCCCAAGATGGTCTGACTTATAATCAAGCAGGGAGACAAGTGAGAAGTTCCTTCCTCTATACTCCAAGATAGCTGGGGTTCCTCTTCCAACAGTGTTTGTCGAGCCTAGACAGTATGTTTCCTTCTATTTCTACACTAAAACGTAACACGTTTCATTTTGCTTTATACAACTTCTTAAGCTTTTGGCTACTTAAGTCCTAACTGACCATCACATCTTATACTTTCTTTGATGATGGGTAAGAGTTATTTCTCCATGATTTGTCTATAAATATCATTCCTCCAGAATAATGCAAAGCTGCAAAGAACAAGGAGGGGCATGGGTTTGCAGTTTTCACTTCTAGCCGTCAGGATCTCCAAAGCAGGGGCATGGGTTTGCAGTTTTCACTTCTAGCCGTCAGGATCTCCAAAGCAGAGAGGACAGAAGTGAGGGAGGCAAATACATCTCATGACTTTGACCCACATGAAAATCCTCAGAAAGAATTTTTTCCTAGCTGAGTCTGAGCAGCAGTATTGGAAAATGGCTCCTGTGGAGACTGAGGGAAAGCCCACACTGGTGGTTAGACCTAAAGCCTTATAAAGCTTATGCTTCAGAACCAATGTCTGATGGTCTCAACTCCAAGATACCTTCGTGCGTGTGTGTGTGTGTGTGTGTGTGTGTGTGTGTGTGTGTCTGTATGCATGCACACCACAACCCATGCACAGAAGTCAGACGACAACCTGGGGTGTTGGTTCTTGTATTTCATCTTGAGACAAAGTCTCTGTTGTTTTCCCACTGCACATTCCAGGCAAGTTGCCCCAAGAGTCTCTGCAGAGTCTTGTGTCTCCACCTCTCATTATCTCCCTGTAGGAACACAGGGATTAAAGACACTTGTTCCATGCATCTGACTACACATTCCAGGCAAGCTGCCCCAAGAGTCTCTGCAGAGTCTCGTGTCTCCACCTCTCATCATCTCCCTGTAGGAACACAGGGATTAAAGACACTTGTTCCATGCATCTGACTTTTACGTGGGTTCTGGAGATTTGAACTTGGGTCCTGACACTTGCGTGGCAAGTGCTTTAATCCACTAAGCCATATCCCCAGCTTCAAGATACCTTCTTTTAAAGGAACATCTCCGGGGAAAGTGTAATAGGGACAGATGCCAAAACACCTCCAAAAGGTAGCTCTGCAAAGCCAAAGCCAGGCAGAGCAGGTCAGGGCTGCCATCATTTGGGGGACCTGTTTTGTTATCACTGCAGCCCAGAATCCAGCACAGGGCCTGCTGGAGTTGGTCCTGCATACATTTTCCTTGAATGGATGGATACGTGGATGAGAACATGATCACTTCTAAATCAGTATCTTCAGGACCTCTTACTCAGCTCCAGGTGTCTAGTAATTATCTCGACTTAGATGCCTCCCCAGGTGCTTCAAACTCATCACATCTACAATTCCAACTCATCAAGCTCCACTCCCTATCCCTGCAAACTGCTCCTTTGGGGCCCTGGAATTTCATCACCATCTTTAATCATCTGAGTCTCTCTTCCTCACCTTCTTTATTTATAAAATGCTCAGTGCAAACTTTCCCTTCTCTCTCATGCCTCCAGACGCTTCTTGCCTGCTCCTTTTTCATCAACCTTCTTACTTAAGCATTGATTAGAGTTGGACATGATACCTGTGCCTTTTTATATTTTAATTTATTTAGTGAGTGTGCATGCATACGTGTGTGTGTGTGTGTGTGTGTGTGTGTGTGTGTGTGTAGGCTGGAGGACAACTTGTGAGATTTGTTTTCTGTATCCACCGAGTGGGCCCCAGGGACTGAACTCAGGTGTCAGGTCTGGCACAGATGCTGAGCCTGCTGAGCCATCTCACTGATCCCTTCCTATGCTTTTGGAAGCTGAGAGGTGGGGCTAAGCTAAACATACAAGCAGATGGGCTCTCTCTGAAGGGCAGAAACTTGGTTCTTGCAGCTCATCTTTCTCTATTGTCTTTCTAGGTGCAATAAAACAGAACCCTGCCTGGAGGAAGCAGGGGCCAGGAGCTCTGGCTGCTAACTACACAGGTTTTAAATCCTGCTTTAGGAAAATATCTTTTTTTTTTTTTGAGGCAGAGTCTCCCTGTAGCCCCAGCTGTCCTGGAACTCACTCTGTAGACAGGCTGGCCTTGAACTCACAGACATCCACCTGCCTCTATTTCCTGAGTGCTAGGATTAAAGGCATGCGCCACCATGCCTGGCTTAAAGATGGTTCTTAGCCGCCATGTGGGGTGCTGGGAATCGAACCTGGGTCCTCTTCAAGAGCAGTTGGCAGTCTTAACCACTGAGCCATCTCTCCAGCCCTGAAAATACCATATTATAATCACATGGAACTTTTAATTCAACAATGAGGTTACAGGAAATGGATCTTGTGTCCCATATTCTGAATGTCTAGACCAACGACTACATGGGATTCAGTCACTGTTGAATAGAATCAGTGCTATCATTGGAGACAGTGTTTTGTCAAAGGTAGTGTGCATGATTTAGGGTTTGGTTAAATCCAAATACAGAATCTGTCTTCTGCCCTCCCCGAGCTGAAGGAAGTCCCTTGATTTGAGAGCCGCACAGTCCAATATGGAACTAGTGACCATGCACAGCAATTTAAGTTTAGATATAAGATTAAATCGATTAAAATTAAAAATCCATTCCCTCAGTTGTGCTAGTTACTTTTCTTTTTTAAAAATTTTTTAAATTTATTCTTGTATGTGTATGAATGTACTGTCTGCATGTAGGTTTGTGCACCTGTGTTGTGCAATGCCTTGGAGGTCAGAAGAGGGCGTTGGATTTCCCTGGGACTGGAGTCAAAGACGGTTCTCAGCCGCCATGTGGGTGCTGGGGATCGAACCCGGGTCCTCTGCAAGAGCATTTGGTGCTCTTAACCATTAGGCCATCTCTCCAGCCCTGACTTTTCAAGTGCTTAGTAACCACATGTGGTTAATGGCTGCTGTACAGGAAGGTGGAGCTAGAGCATTCAGTCATTTCAGGAAGCTTATTGGGCAGTGCAGTTGAAGAGAAAATGGAGTCTTGTTCTCTAACTGGGAGAGCTGGACCTTTTTGTAATCTGCGTGTATGCACATGTGGAAGTCAGAGTACAGGCTCTTGGGTGCTGGACCTCACTCCCCACCTTGTTTTGAAGCAGGGTCACCTTGTTGTTTTTCCTTTTTTTTTTTTTTTATTGATGCTTTGTGTATTTCATACATCATTTTCCAATTCAGTTCAGGCATATTTCCCTTTCCCTTCCCCCCACCCCACCCCACCCCATCCCAGATCATGCATTCTGTCATAACTGTCCTGCATCTTTCTCTCAGTTTTTTTTTCCATTTTTTTAGCAATAAGTGATAATTTATGAGTACAAGCATCCTTCACGTAAGACCAATTTGCAGGCTGTTGTACCCAAACCCACACAGCCCATGGGTCCCACCATCCAGTGGGGGGGGGGGTTGTGTGTTCAACCAAGTTGATCAAATGAGTGTCCAGACTATATTGCTATAGTTTCACCATTCACCTTGTTGTTTTTCTACTGTGTACACCAGGCTGGCTGGTCCACAGCTCCCACAGGTTCTCCTGTCTCTGCCTCCCATCCATCTCCCTGTAGGACTTACCATGCCACATCTGGCTGTTACTTCAGTATCAGGGACCTAACTTGGGTCCTCACGCTTTACCCACTGAGTCATCTCCCAGGCTCTGTATCTGCTGTTTAAATCCTGTTCTTTTTTTGCCCAAACCTTCTAGCTAGGGAAAGAAACAATCGCCAAACCCTACTGCAAGCCAGAGTGTGTTTTCATTCCCCTGCCTGTTCTTGGTGTCTGTTGAGTCATGCTTATTCATTTTTCTTACAGCCACAAAAGGGTTTGGGCACTGTGGTGACAGCAAGTGAATGCCACCACACGGAGGAAAGAGCCCAGTGCTGTGTTTCATATATCAACAGAATTGTCAGCCTGGCTCAGATTTCAGGTGCTATTGCTCAGGAAGCTGTTAGAAGCAGAATGAAGTCAGTTTGACTTCTAGACTCTGGAAGCAAACAGAGAAACTCTCTTTTAACTTGTCAACTGAACCTATGGGATGTAGATGTGATCAGAGGAGAGGGTGTGAGGGCCCTAGGTAGGGTCCTGAGTGGACCAGCAGGGGGGCAAAACCCTTTCAGACTGAGGGTATCAGCATTCATGCCTTCAGTTAAGGTTTTTCTGTCAGCTGCCAAATTTGCTAGCCTGGGCAAACCCAATCTCTATCTTTCCTCCCATCGTCATCTTCCTAACCCCATCCGGTTTCCCCGATAACTAAGTAGAGGCCCAGTGCGGGGAAACAGAATGAGAGATGTTTTGTGGAATACAAACTCTAGACCAGGGCCAATCATAACAAAGAGGCCATCTTGCAGCCAAGCTGGTGGCACAGGCCTATAATCTAACTATATGGGAGGGTGGGGCAGGACGACTGCAAGTTCAAGTACTGCCTGGGTTATAGAGTGAATGTGAGGCTATCCTGAACAACTCAGTGCTTCTAAATAAAAAGCAAAGGAGAGTTAGGTACATAGCTGAGTGACAGACCATGTGCCTAGAATGCACAGAGCCCAGGTTCACTCTCCAGTCTAGCCAAAAAAGAAAGACAAGTAAAAGAAAGGTAAGGAAAAAAAGAAACCATGTTGTGCATGCTTGTTATGGCTCCTTCAGCAGAAGGCAGCTTGGAGGCCCAGGAGTCTCCTCTGGTCTCTGTAGCTACATTGTTTCTCATGGTTTTACTCAAGAAATGGCTTGACTAGGAAAAATGGGCTCAGCCAATCAGATTCCTCTTGTCATAGTTTAAGATTAGAAGCAAAAACTGACCTATCAGGAGCAAGAAGACAAAAAAGGTAGTCTCTGAGCCTCTTGGAGGTCCAGTCAGGAAAAGGCTCAGCACCAGCCTTAGGTCCAGAAGGCCCAGGAAGCTCCAGCCTCTAGGAAGACGGGGTGGGCGGGCAACTGCTCCTGATTTCTGCACCAATCACTTTATCCCCATTCCAGCCTTAACCTCTCTAGAAACTCTGTTCTCTATGCTAGGTTGGGTTCACTCTTCCTTGGGTGACTCAATAGCATTTTCTCTCCAAAGAAAGTGGCACTCATTTTGTGGTTAGGACTAGGTTAAAGGTAAGTGACATTTCAAGGGAGTACTATCTGTCAAGCAGGGTCTGAGGTATTCTCATGTAAGATACTGAATTTAATATTCACAGCAGCCCAGCCAATTAGGAGAAGCCACCATCCCATCTCACGGATTGGTCAGGTTTCTTAAGAACAGCTCTCGCTGGCTCCCAGTTATCTTTAGGCTTATAAGGATGGGGTTCTCCCCACGTAGCTCCTGAACAGAAGGAAAGATCCCTGTAGGCCTGGAGATAGGAGAGAAACCTTCCTGGAAAAGCTCAACACTGGGGAGCAATGCTATCTTTCTGGGTCTCAGCTACTTTTTCTACAAAATGGGAATGCTAAGAATATGACGGATGAGAGTTGAACAGGAGCTCCCGGCCTGCCCTGCATGCACACAAAGGTGCTCCACCTCGCTCCCTGCTCCCTCTCTTCCTCCCTTACCCCTCACCTTTCTCCAGCCTCCAGCCTCCTGCCTTCTTCCTGTGCCAGCCCAGCACCCTTAGTCATGCTCTGGATCCGGTCCCAGTCTGCTTGGCGGAGGTCTGGTGTTCACTGCACTTATTATTCCAGGCACCCTGTGATTTACTTTTCTAGTGAGTTAATTGCAAAATCCATATGGAGTCGAGAGAAAACATCCACCCAGGCTTGCCATGAAAAGCAGGGCACAGAGGAAGCTTTCCATCTTGGCCAGCGCAGTCTGCAGAGGCAGGGGGAGGAAGCTGCTGTCTCACTGTCTACGCAGAGCCAAGCTGCCAAGCTCGATGCAGGGCATCCAGGCCCAGCGATTCCCCCTTTGAATTCCCCTCTCATCCTGTTAGACAGAGATCTCTCTCCCAGTTTTAGAAATCCATTCTAGGTATGAGGTGTAAGTAATCGAAGGCGGCCCTGGAAACCTTATTTAAAATGCAGTTCCCAAGGGTCTCTCTTCAGAGCTTCTAATAGGTCTGAGTTGGGTCACATTGCTAGCACAGGAAATCTGTAGACCAAATGTTGGGAATCAAGCCCGCAGGACGAAAATGAGCAGTTGAGGCATTAGCAGAATTGAAGAGACTTATTGGTGTTCAATTTATCCAGGATGTGCCCTCCGACAAGTTAACATCTTTGAGCCTCAGACTTTTTAAGCTTCTAAATCAGGAAGCAGAAAACCAACCTCACATGTACACTGAAGGAATAGCTTAATAGACATTAGAAGTCTTTGGTGTAGCTAGCACGCAGAAGGCACTCAAAAACAAACCCAAAACAAAACGAAGACAAAAGTCCAGAGACAATTCACTTTTCTTTCCTGGAGAAGGTTTTCTTTAAAACTAGCTTGAGGCAACTTAGCTACTGAATGCTAATGTATTTCTGTATCTGTCTACTGTTTACAATACCCACTGAGTTGGGGGTGGGGATGGGGGAATATTTGCTTTTGTTTTGAAATTATTTTGAAGATGAAAAGGTGTCCAGCCCCCCAGAGGGCTTGTTGGTGGAAGTTTAGACAAATGTTTATTTTAATTTGCTGAGTTATAATTTATTAAAAGCTTCTGAAATGTGGAAGCACTATTTATGTTTTCACAAGGGACCTAACGGTGTTGAATAGTTTGCCATTAATTCATTCATTTGTTCAAGAAACATTAACTGAGTACCTGGGTACCAGGGCAGGTGAACAAGTGCCAACTCTCTGGGGACCTGGGCTTTGAATAATGACAGCAGCTTAGAAGCTCCACAATGGGGTCTACAGAAGCCCATGAGGTTGTGACTTCCTTCATCCTGGGATACTAGGCCTGAAGAAGGCGACAAGCAGGAAATGACTCCATTTTGAAAGCACCCAGATTGCCACACAAATTTAAAAAGCAATTCTGGTACCAATAGATGTGCAATTTGAGATCCAGATACGAAAGCACTCTTTTCCCCAGAGGTCACCCCCACACTTTAATTTCTTAAGACATTCAGGGAAGGTGGGAAGGCTTCTAGGTCTCAAACCCTGATATTCAAGTGCTTCACGAATGCATTTGATTTAGAGGCTCCACGGGTACTTTAGACACCACAACGAGGAGCTTTCAGCTTATTAGATTTCTCAACATCCTCGCTGCATCCACGCAGTTGCCTTGCCAACTGGTGTGACTGTTTATGTCTCTGCAAAATCCACATATTGAAACCTAATTCTTGGTGAGGTGGTTTTAAGAGCTAAGGCCTTCAGGAGGTTGTTAGGTCATGGGGGCTCTGCCCTCAAGACTGACAATGGTACTATTATAAAATAGGCTCAAAGGCGTTTATTCTCCTTTCCACATATGTGGGGACATGGGGAAGGAACCCAAAACATGGGCCCTCACCAGACAAAGAATCTCCTGATGCCTTGACCTTAGACTGCCTAGGTTTTAGAACTCTGAGCAATAACTTTGTACTGTTTATTATTTTACTCAATTTAAGTCTTTGTAATGATCTAGGGCATATACCCAGTCAAAACCTGTGTCATGGGGGTTGGAGAGATGGTTCAGCAGTTAAGAACACTGGCTATTTTTTTTTTTTATCAAGGACTCTTTTTTTAAATTTTATTTATTTTTGTATGTGTATGAATGTACTGTCTGCATGTAGGTTTGTGCACCTGTGTCGTGCAATGAAGCGGAGGTCAGAAGAGGGTGTCGGATTCCCCTGGAACTGGAGTTAAGACGATTCTCAGCCGCCATGTGGGTGCTGGGGATTGAACCCGGGTCCTCTGTAAGAGCGGTCGGCGCTCTTAACCACTAGGCCATCTCTCCAGCCCTGAACACTGGCTATTCTTGCAGAGGATCCAGGTATGACTCCCAGCACACACATGGCAGCTAACAACCATCCATAATGTCTGTTACAGGGGATCTGAAGCCTTCTTCTGACCTCGGCAGGCATGTGTGACATGGGTGCACTTACATTCATGACAAGCAATGCAGCCATACTCATAAAATAATAAAAATAATAAGTAAAATCTCTTTGAAAACTGTGTGACAAACCCCTGTGCATTTTCTCTACCCACATCTACTGAGTTACCAATTTTATTCATTCTTGAGCTGGAGAGATGGCTCAGCGGTTAAGAATGCTGACTGCTCTTGCAGAGGACCTGGGTTTGATCCCCAGCACCCACATGGTGGCTGAGAACCATCTTAACTCTAGTTCCAGGGGAATCCAACACCCTCTTCTGACCTCCGTGGCATTGCATGACACAGGTATACAAACCTACACGCAGACAGTACATTCATACACATAAAAAACAAATAAAAATTAAAAAAATTTATTTATTCATTCTTATACCAAAGTACCTCTCAAATCTGTCTGTGTGATTAGTTCTCTGATTCCTGTGGCTACCGAGTGTTTCTAAGAGGCCTCCACTGGGTGAGAGCCAGGGCAGTCTTTCCAAATCGCTCTTCTACAAAATCACATTAAATACCCACACATGGTACCCAGAGCCCTGCTTATAAGGATTCCCTTCCCACATGTCATCCTACAGTGACAGCTCTTAGATTCCAGGGGGTCTCCTTCCTCTCAGGTTCTTCATCGTGGCTCCTCATCTTCCTCCACAGCATATGTCTGAGTTTCCTCAGCTGCGTAGTCATTTCATTTGTTTCTTTCCTTGCCTAGAAACACATCAGGGGCAGGCACTTAACTGTGCCCCCCCCCCCCAGCCCTTCTATCGTAGGCTGTGGAGGGACTTCAGGTTCTTACCAGAGCTAGTTCTTTTTGTTCTGGGGCCCATGGGAGGACCTCATTTCTCTGCTCCCCTGTAGTTAAGGAGGCCCATAAGACCATGGCAGACCTATGCACTGTAAGAAGCACCTCAAATGTCATTTGATCCAAATAGTGGCACCTCTATTACCTTGGGTCATTGAGAGAAAATGTGGAGCAAAGTTTGAGGGGCAATAACATAAGGAATGGGTGTTAAGCCACTGAAATACTGGGGTTATTGGTTAACACATAATGACTATAGTATTTCTTTCTGTTGATCACTAAAACAGGGCCTAGAGATATTAGGTTTCCCGTAACACACTGGATAGTTGTGAGGATGCAGGAATGAATGAATGCGTAACTAAGTGCTCAGAAATGGAATCTGATATTTGGAGCCAGAGGAAAATAGCCCATGATAAGTCCCCCAATATCCCCCTCTTTCCTCTTTGTTCTTCTTATCTCAATTTGGACCCAGAGTTAGGGTTGAAGCCTTTGATTTCCCTCTCTGAAATAACTCTGTATTGATGCCAATCAAAACTACGCATGAGCCTGGTGTATGCTTCAGTGCCTGGAGGAAGGGCAATGGTGACTTATTTTTGTCAGTTCTCCTTCAAGCCATAACCCTGCATGTTCCCAGGGTTATAATTGGATTTGGTCCCAAGGATAGAGATTCCTAAGTTCTTCAAACCAAAGCTTTCTATTTTCAACACTTTCTTCCCCCTACACGGTAGCCTCATTAGACCAAGTATCTCTACACACAAGGGGGAAAGAGTAACTATCTTTCAACACATTTCAGTTAAGCACAAAAACAGAACCTCCGAGTTTTGGATTGATTCCATATATTTTCAAAAAAACAAATACAAATATAAAAATGTCATTCCCAAGTCACAGACTTCTGAGATTACTGCTCAGCAGAAGGTCAAACACTAATGTAAACCTCTAGCAGGGGCATTCAGCACACAGTGTAGAAAGATCCTGCTTTTGGAGGTGACTGAAGGAAGGCAAGGAGACTCAATGGTGGGATGGGAATTCTCCCTGTCAGAGGAGGCAGTGTCACTGTCCTTTCTTAGGTCTGCTTGTACTAAGCTTGAGTTAGCTTGTGTGGGGCTGGGACAGGATTTTGGAGGAAGCTCACAGGGGTGCAACAGGATGGCTTATAGCACAAAATGAGGTCCATATCCTAGCAGGGTGCCTTAAGAGTGCTGTGACTTTGGGCAAGGTCCCTGTCCTCATGGTTCTGAGTTTTCTGTATGTATATAGTAGGAGCAGCCACAGGAACCTGCTAGTATTTGAAGGATCCCATACATTCTGTTATGCAGCTTGTTAGTCTGCATCTTCTCACCCTAAACATGTCCATATCCCCAGGGCCTGATCCGAAACAAAATGAGAAACTAAAACAATAACTAATTAACTAAAAAAAAAATGTAAATGTTCTAGGTTTTTCCTTTCTACTTTTTTGTCTTTTTTTAAGAAAACACAACAGAGTACTATATGTAATACAAAGCTTACCATTTTAACCATTTTTTGTTTGTTTGGTTTTTGAGACAGGGTCTCCCTGTAGCCCCAAGCTGCCTGGAACTCACTCTGTAGACCAGGCTGGCCTTGAACTCACAGAGATCTGCCTGCCTCTGCCTCCCAAGTGATTAAAGGCATGTGCCACCACACCCAGCCCATTTTAACCATTTAAAATGTACAATTCAAGGATATTGCATGCTATACAATTTTTGCAACTACCTAATTCTAGGAAGACATTTTCTTAACTCCACAGAAACCCCAGTCCTATCAAACATCCCCTTTGCTCTCCCCAAGTTATAGCAATTTTAGGTAAAATCAATACTTAAACTACTGCTGGCATGGTGCTACATACCTTTAATGCCAGTGCTTGGGAGGCAGAGGCAGAGGCAGAGGCAGAGGCAGAGGCAGAGGCAGAGGCAGAGGCAGAGGCAGAGGCAGAGGCAGGCTGATCTGTGAGTTTGAGGCCAGCCTGATCTACATAGTGAGTTCCAGGCCACCAAAGGGTACATAGCGAAACCCAGTCTCAAAATAAAATAAGCACTGCTGGTAGCTGTTGCTTTATCAGAGTTGGCTGGGGCTGACTGAGCCAGAGTACACATGGGATGCTCTCTGGAGTAGGAGGTGTACATGGAAGCACAGGCATAGATACAGGCAGAGCTGGGAAGGAACTTGTGACCAGGGTCCTGTGGGAGTGCAGTGTCAATGGAATCCAGTCACAATAGCGTGGAGTGAAGAGCCCAAAGGGGTCAGGTGGAGGGACCAGGGGGGCTGGATGAAAAGACTCAAACTTAAGTCCACAAACTCAGAAATGGTGAGCAGCCCTGTCTTGCCTTATGTGACCTGCTAATGGTCTTTGGAGGAGAGAGGCTGGGGACACATAGTCCACCACAGCTAATAGGGTGCGGTGGGAGCCCCCCCTGCCTACCTCCCTCTGGAGCTGCAGCACAGCTGACTTGGAGGCAGGGACAGTTAATGAGTGATTTATTTGTGCTGCTGTACAGCAGCTTCTCTGGGACCTGTTCCTAATTAACAAACACTAATTGGATGATGCCGCTTTTTTTTTTTTTAGTTAAAATGTCTTCAAAATCCTCCCCCCCCATCTTAGTGGGGGAAAGGCTCTTCATCTTGATTATTGGCTGATTCTAAGATACAACAAATATATAGCAGGAAATTTTCACCTGTTCTTTCACCCCTTTATACACCCATACACACACACACTCACACCCACTCACATTCAACTCCCCACGCACTTGTTTCTACACTCCCAAGCATTGTCACACATTTGTTTCTGAACTAAATAATTACATTGATGTAACTTACACACTGTTAAGTATATCCCTGTTTGACACTTGCAAGTGCTTACACACAGGAATTCTTACATGGACATACCCTCAGGTTAGCAGACAGCCCACACACATCTGAGTTTGCTTCTAAGGCCAGGATGCAGGGCCACTCTTGTGGTTTCAGGCAGGAATGGACTCTCATGGATCCTGTCTGAGTTACTCAGAAAGTGTCGAGAATTAGGTGGCCTGAACTGGCTTGCTCAGCTTGGAGGTGGTGTGAGCCACAGAGGGGAAAATCAGGGGTCTTCTGAGGCCCTGGAGTCCAAAGTGGGCAGGGACACTCAGGTGGGTTTTCCTGCCTACAATTCACAGGGCACACGGAGCTCGAGAATCCCAATTCCTGATTGCTAACACTCACAATGCCTGGCACCTGACAGACATCTATAATGGGACCAACAGTTTTCCTCTCAGAAGATGCATTGAAGGCTTACACCCAAGACCCTTGAATATGGCCTTATTTGGAAATAGAATTGTTGTGACTAGAATTACAAGATGACACCACACTGGAGCTGGCAGGCTCCTTATCCAATGTGACTCATGCCCTTATAGGACAATAGGCAAATGAACAAAATGACACGGACAGTGGTAGTATGCAACAAAGAAAGCAGTGATTGTGGTACTACAGCTGTGGGTCAAGGAATGGTAGGGATTGCCTGGAACCCATTAGGAGTCTGGAGCAAACAAGGAAGGATCTTTCTGTAGATTTTGGAGGGAGCACACCTTAAGATGTCAGACTTCTCCCATCCAGAATAGTAAAGCAAGAGATCTTAGTCTTTCTGAAGTACCCGGTCTGTGGTATTTTGTATGAGTTCCATATCTTGCTCCTTACTGGACCTTTGTTTAGTACTCTGACAATTGTGGGCATATGGATGTCTGGAGAAGGCCTTTCAACATGCATGCATTTATGGACTCTCATGCCCAGGCCATGGTCCTGTGGAGATAGATATATACACAATGGCCTTGACTGACAGACCTACAAAAATGTTTAAATATAAAGAACCACTGAAAGGAAAAATAACACCTCCAAACAAGGGGCACACTAAAGAGGTCTTTGAAGAGCCCTCCTCATGAGATCATGCTGAATCCCTGAAGGGGACACCTTGCTTTGAGCTGTAGGTATTGAGCTTCATTAAGACATCGTTGTGGAATACAAAGCTGATCAATAACGGGCAGCTCTTTTTCATATTAACTAGCCAGCTATACAGGAACAGAAAGCAGATCCAGTCTAACCTTGCTTGCTGTTTGGGAAAACCAGACGACCAGCTGCCTTGGCTTAGCCATGACAGCGGCCTACCCAGGAACAGCCTCCCTCTGCCGGGGCCATGGCATCCTGGGTCTTGTAAACTCCTTGCCTGTGAGCATCTGTCAGAGCTGTCCCAGAGCCTCATACTCTTGTCTTGGGATACAGCTTGGTCAGCCATTTCTTTCTCTGTCCATGGCATCCGATACATGTCAGGGCGGCTCCAGGTGGTGGAGAGAATGTGGGGTGCTCCAGTGAGGCAGGTGTCTGGGTTGGAATTCAGCTCCTACTAAGTGTATAAATGGCTTAACAGGTGGCATCTCACACCTTATATCCCTATCTACCAAAAAAGAAAATACCAATTTTACAGAGATGCGAAGACAAAATGAATTTTTTAAAAGATAGAATATATTCTACTTGACTTGTAATAAGTATTGCTGAGTAAATATTATTAAATAATTTAATAGCATTTAATTCAGTAATATAATTGTACTTATTAAATAAGTCATTTTCATTATTCATTTTCTCTGGACACTGGAATTTGTCAAGGGTGCAGTTCACTGAAGGCCCACAAAGCAAGCTCTCATGTTCCCTTTGTCTTTAGATTTTGGATACCGTGGGTTAATACTGACTATCAACTTAAGAGGGTCTAAAACCACCAAGATGAATCTCCGGGCATCTGTGAGGGAGTTTCCAGTCTAGGATTAATTGAGGGAGGAAAACTCACTGTAAATGTGGACAAGGCCATTCAGTGGCTGGTTTATCCTGGCATTCCAGACAGAATAAAGGGGAAAGGTGCTGAGCCCCGACATTTACCTCTCTGCTTCCTGACTGTGGATGCAATGGGACGAGCTGCTCTCAGTCCTGCTGCCATGCGTTCCTGGTCATGATGGGCTGTGGCCTCGAACTATCTGCTGAAAGAAACCTTTCTTTCCTTATGCTGCTTCTAGGTATTTTTGTCATATCGGTGAGAAAAGTAACCGATACAGAGAAGAAAGGAGAAAGCAGCCCGTGAGGGTCAGGAGCTGAGCTGGCCTGGCACCTGTCTACCTTGACTGAAGTATTTTCTTATTGGATGCAAACAGTTCTATCCACCGAATTCAGACAATTCTGTGGCCACGATGGATTCAGACAAAGCAAGGGTACTCTGGGGTCATTTCTGAACTGAAGACAAAACCAAGAGCTTTGTCTAAACCACAGAATGCTCAAACGTCTTCCACACCATTTAAGAAATAGCTACTTCTTCCTGTAGTCCTGCTGCAGCTCTCCCTTGGTTGGCTGGCTCCTGGCCACCCAGGGCTCTCCCCAGCCAGCACTGCAGAACGTGAGAGTCCCTTGAATACAGGCTGCTTTCCTCTAAGAGCCGTCGTATCATCTCCTCTACTTATTACCAGCACCAGCAGCGAGCCAGCTTCATTAGGCAAGTTCTTTCAGGTAAAACTTATAATCACTGGCTGAGTGACTAAACGAAGGACAGAGAGTGATGAAAAATTCACAAAGCTATCCTGAGAGGTGTTCACTGGGCGGTCTGCTTGGGTCATTCTGCGATCAAACAGGAGGGAAGTCCAAGGCCAGAATGCAGCAGAGTTAACCCATGGCAGGCCTGACACTGAGTCCTCAGGGAGCTCTGCTTACAGGCTGGGCTGGGCTGGCATCTGGGAACCTGGTGGTAAATAGCCACTCTCTAAATGATCAGAGTAGCTCACTGTACCTGTGCTACTTATACACATAACAAGTTTGTAAAATACTTGCATTGGTTCTGAGTCTGGACTTGGATATGTGCTCAGTGGAAGTCACCTATTTGATCAAACCCCTGATCAAAACCTGGGCCCCTGATCTCTCTTGAACTTTGTTGGAAGGTAGCATGGTGCAGGCATCATCACGACTAGGTGCTGCAGGGATTATGTGCCCCCTGTGAGAGTCATCAAAGACAGGAACCTTGGAAACTTGGGCCTGGCTTCCTCTATCCCAGGTGTCTCCCCTTGGCTGCTCTTATTTTTTAAGGAATGTTTTATTTATTATTTTATTTTATGTGTATGAGTGTACTGCCTGTCATGTGTGTAAGTGCACCCATGTCATGCAATGCCTGTGGAGGTCGGAAGAGGCTGTCAAGTTCCCCTGCAACTGGAGTTAAAAATGGTTGTTAGCTGCCTTGTGGGCACTGAGAATCGAACCCAGTTTCTCCACAATAGCAGCCAGTGCTCTTAACCACTGAGCCATCTCCCTAGCCCCTTGGCTGCTTTTCTTTGTGTCCCTTTGCTCTTAGGAATCTTGGTAGTGATTCCTGATCTCTGTTGGGCCCCTCGTAGGGACTCATTGGGCTATGGGCGTTCTCTGATACTGGCTTCAAGTTCTAACTCCAATGATAGAGTTCAGAGAAAGGTGGGGACTCGGGTCTGAGTCCCCTGGACTGAGGCAATGATAGAGTCATTTATGAGATGCAAGTATTGAAGGGTGTTATGAGTTATTCTCTCTCTAAATATAAATGATAATGGCCAGGCTGCTGGGACAGGTCTCTAAGACCTTTGTAAATCCGCATAGAGAAAAAGTGACACAATTTCTACAAGTAAAATCCGAGGGAGTGTGGGCAAAGGAAGGTGGTGGATTTGGCTAGAAAGAAGGTTAAATCCTGCTGGGTATGGTGGTGCACGCCTTTGATCCCAGCACTTGGGAGGCAGAAGCAGGTGAATCTCTATGAGTTCAAGGCCAGCCTGGACCACAAAGTGAGTTCCTGGGGCTACAGGGAGATCCTGTCTCAGACCACAAAAAGAAAAGAAAAAAGAAAGAAAGAAGGTTTAATCCTGTGTGATAGGAGAGTAGACAGTGCAGAAAGCTACATTGAGGCTGACCTAAGACAGCACAGGACAGGAGCCAGTTGTCAGAGAAAGGCTAGGAGCCCCTCCCAACTGGGATAGAACACAATGGAGAAACGCCGTGACACACAAGCGTGGGAGGACAGCTGCTATGTATGTGACCTATGAAGGGTCACGGGTCTCTGTGCCCAACAGCTTTTGAATGAATGCTGTTTGCTCAGCTTACTACCCTATTCCTTTCTTAATAACTGTTCCTGATTCTGGTTCTGCTGATGTGTCCCTCAGATACAAGAGCCTGGAAACTTCAGGTGCCCTGGGCCTCAGACCCACGTCTATAGCCCTTTCTCCCTTTCTCCCGGCTGCCAGTGAACGATGCCAGGAGGGGCCTGGCTGTCTCACGTGTGTGTGCGTTGCCCATCTGGCTCCCACTTGAAGTGGCTTCTGAGTTGTCACAGTCCACTTCACACCCAGGATGGCTCTTTTCTCCTTCCTCTTCCATTTTTACAGCTAGAATTGCAAACAATTTCCTTTTGTTTATACCCTGCTTTGAACTTGGGTTGTTCCACGCACTTATTTCTTTCTTGGAGTTGCACTCCCCAAAGCAATCTATTTTGTAGTTAAGGTACTACAAAACTAAGTAGAGCAAATGCATTTAGGAGCCAGGCTGAGCTGTGGATTTGAGGGTGGAGAGAAAATTCCTCTTCAGAGTTTAGAAAATAGAGGGCTATTTCTTCCAGAAGGTGGCTCTTGCTCATGGAACAACCTGGGAAAAGCTGGCTGGATGAAAGTCAGGCTTGCTAGAGCCTTTTTACACTTGGCCCAGGTCCCTGGGACTCATCTGAAATAAGAGCCAAGCTGACCTGCCGTCGGGACAGAACCAGGAGCAAGCCATATGTGGGCGTGGAGTCCGAGAGGCCTGGGGTTGAATCCTGTCTCTGCTTGTACTCCACGTGTGCGATCTAAGAGCACTTCCCCACAACGATGAGCCTCTTTCCTACCTCAGAGGTTGTCACAAATGTTAAACAATGTCATGAACCGTGAAGTGTGGCACAATTAGTAACAATAACAGCATCTGCTTATACAGCACTTTCTGGGTGCCAGGTACTATTCTGAGTGCTGTATTTTTCTTCACTCGCTTAATCCTTCTAACTACCAGAACAAGCCCCATCTTACAGCTAAGGAAACAGAGACTCGGAGAATTTAAAGGACTTGCCTTGTAATTTAATGCAACACACAGTGGAGGAGATAGGGTTCAAACCCAGGCGATCTGGCTCCAGAGTCTAAGCTTAAGTGTGGGTCACTTTTTCCATGGAGGGAAGTGCTAGTCTGGGGTATCTGCATCATTTTAACCTGCAAAAGCATTGGCAGTCATTTGCTCAAATCATTCTGTATTCCTGTTTCCATCAGCCAGCAGCATCAACTTCAGATTTAGACAGCTCTGGGTTAGACATTAACTCTGCACCATCCTGCTTGGCAAATTACTAAAATTTTTAAGGCCTCATTTTTAACCATTTATAAAGTGGTTATTATAAACCCTGTTTTACAGACCACGATAATCAAATGAAACAAAGATTCTGCCTTATTGTAAATGTACAATTATCTGCCTTATTGTAAATGTACAATTAATAGAAAACATTACTGTTGCAATTATTGGCAAGTAGAGTTCATGAGCAAAAAGAATGAGCAGAAATACAGGAAGATGGGTCAAAGGGAGGAGGGAGAAAGAACTAACCCCAGTGTATTTGTGACCCGAAATACCTGACATAGACAATGTAAGGGTGGAAGGCTTTGCAAGCAGTTCACATCGTTGTTGATAGGGTGTAGAGAGACCATGACAGAAGTGGCCAGTGATATCATACTTTCAGTACCTACCTCCCCAACACCCAAGAGACTCGTTTCCTCTACACTTACAGAACCTTTCCAAATAACACCATGGTATGAGTCTCAAGAATTCAGAACACAAGGCTGCAGGGGAGCATTTCTGATCAAAGTCCTAAGAAGTATCAACAACAGCTTATGAACTGTTTCTGATTTTCCTGGGGTCACTACTTGCTGGATTTTCAGTTAAGTGATCCACCTGCAGCTATGGTCAGTTGGTTCTTCTCGGGTCTATTCTGCTATCCAGGGTTCCTCAACTGTATGTCTTTCCTTCTTCCTTTCCTTCCCCTGCTCTTCCCTTACGGAAGGATGGTTCTTGTGTATAGCTGGCCTGGGAATCTACTGACCCCTCCTACCATGTGGAGACCAGGTTTTTCTCTGCAGCTCCCTGAAGCACTAGCCAGCATGGCAGCGTCATGACAACAGCACCAGCTTTCTTCTGAGTCTCTCCTCCTCCTCCTCTTCCTCTTCCTTCTCTTCCTCTTCCTTCTCTTCCTCTTCACTTCAGTTTACCCTCACCACCCTGAGATTACACCTCCAAAGTAAGTCATCAGCTCTTCAGCTTGCCTCAAGCTTTATGTGAGGAAACTCAGGCTAGAGCAAGTTCATCAAGACCACAGAACATAAATTACATATATATGTGTACATATATGAGCTCTAATAACTGGTGGGCCATCTGCTGAAGGATCTCCGAAGTCCAAATTCAGCAGAGATAGCACCTGAGATAATCAAGGAGTCAATTTCATGATTAAGTATTTAAGGCAAGTGCATTCAGAATGGAGGTTTCTGCCACCTATAGGCTTATGACTAATCTTAAGAGTAAGGTCTCTCGGGGCTGGAGAGATAGCCTAGTGGTTAAGAGCGCCGACCGCTCTTGCAGAGGACCTGGGTTCAATCCCCAGCACCCACATGGCAGCTGAGAACCGTCTGTAACTCCAATTCCAGGAGAACTCCAGTTCCAGGGGAATCCGATGCCCTCTTCTGACCTCTGCAGCATTGCACGACATGGGGGCACAAACCTACATGCAGACAGTACATTCATACACATACAAAAATAAATAAAAAATAAAAAAAAGAGTAAGGTCTCTCTAGAAGCAGAGGCATCTGAGGCAGGGGGGTCTTTACCTTCTCTCTGGTAAAACCTTTGCTATGGAGAGCCCAGCTTTCTCTTTAGCCCCATCTTTTAAATCCCTAGGCACCAGCCATAACAAGCTTGAGCTATTTATTCAACAGTGCACACAGTCAGAAGTTAGGCCCTAGCCCTCTCCCTGCCCAGTGAGTGTTCAGGAGGCAGCTTGGCCTTGTCATTATGGGAAGAGCCTGGTCCTCTTTAAGGATTTTCCTTGTTTGTTTTTTTTCCTGAGCCTGGCTTCAGAGATGCCACAGACACACCCAGCTTCACTTATCATACGAGCCCCGAGCAACCCCCTTCCCTCTTTGTCTACCCCGTGCTTTTCTCTAGAATGAGGTCAAAGGAAAGAAAGCCAGCTCTATGTGGTGGTCCATCTACCTGGGTGATTAGTGTGAAATTAAATTTGTGGTAAGGCTCCAGGGGTTGAGAGATGCTAAACTCACTTGCTATGCTAGCTGCATGTGGTGTTCTCACATCTGTGCCCCAGGGTCTGCTGCCGTCACCAATGTGCCGAATGGAGAGGTCCAGATGGCTGAATAAACCCAATTTATGACTCAGCCAGCCCCAGGTGCTCTTAGGGTAGCTCTTCCTGTTTGAGGATGTTTTCCTTGCCACCCTCCCAGCCTGTGGTACCTTGAGGCTTATTAGTCATCCATTTACACAGGAGGCAGAAAGAGGGAAAGTTCTATAGGCCACAGGGCCCGGCACTAACATTATATAAGCTCTGAGACTTTGAGACAGTCCAGTGGATTCCAGAACAATACACGCTGCCCACGTATCTCCTCACTCTCAGTAAGGAAGCCCTAGAAATAGTAGGCTGGCTGGTTTTGGTCAAACTCGTCATGAAATGAATCATGGAAATTTTGAGCTAAGGGATCTTTAAAAGAAGGAAATTAGCATTTACAAGGTTAGGTTGTGTGTTAGACTCTTTATATCTTTAAGAAATTATTATTACTGTATGTATATGTGTGATGTGTGAAGGGCATGCATTTTTCCATCGTGCACGTGCCATGATGTGTGTGTTTGTGTGTGTGTGTGTGTGTGCGCCTGTGCGTGGGTCAGATGACAACTTGGTTAGTTTTCTCCTTCCAACATAGGTTCCGAGACTCAAACTGAGATAGTCGGGGTTCCATGGCAACCACTTTTACCCATTGAACCATCTCACCAGTCTTTTTGAAAGACTGAAATCTATAGTAACAAATACATTTTACATGATGAATTAATACATACGCTTTGCACAAAGTGTCCCTGAGAGGATTGTTTCCCAGACGACACCTACCTTGCCCTATGCTGTTATCTCTTCTGAATCTCTGCATTTCATTTATCAGTTTAACCAGGATACTAAGTCATGGAGTTGACTTTTCAGTTGGTTATGATCCTGTGTTTGCTTCTTTCATGGAGAGACTCCCCTTTCACTCCTACCACAGCCTGAGGTAATATGGACTTAGTCCTAATTCCTAGGCTGAAGATAAGGCAAACCAAGACTCCCAGTACTTCAGGCTATGTGGATAAGCCACCCCACTGACAGAGCCAGCAGGCTCTATTTGGAAACTAGTGCTCAGAAAGGAGAAATAACAGGTCTGGGGGTCAAACTAAGGCTGGTGACAGCCTCATTTTGAAACCATATTCGCCCCTGGATGCCACAGGCCGCACTAGAACTACACTCTCCTCGAGAGACTCTATTCTCACTGTGGTTGGTAATTATTTCATCTTGGGTGAGATGAAATTCAAGCAGGTGTGTGTGTGGGGGGTGGCACACGCCTTTAATCCTAGCACTTGGGAGGCAGAGGCAGGCGGATCTTTGTGAGTTCAAGACCACCCTGGTCTACAGAGAGAAACCCTGTCTAAAAAAAAAAAAAGAAAAAGAACAAAAAAAAAAATTTCCATACAGCTTTAGCTACAGAGAGACCTTCTCAAAAGGACCCAAAAAAAAAAAAAAAAAAAAAAAGAAAATGAAAACAGGCTCAGGACCTAACTCCCTGGACAAAGCTGAGATTACTGAGGGGGGGAAATGTTTGGAAGAAATTTGGTTACTATACACACCATTGCCTCCACTGGAATTGAAAGTCATGTTGGCATAAATCAAAAGCCAAATTCTTGTTTGCTGCACTTCTCTGCACACCCATGGGTCTTAACTGGGTTTTAAGAAAGCAATCCATCTTCATTTAGCACGGTTTGTGCTTCCCCAGATCAGAAGCAGGGTGCAGTTGGATTAGCACTATTAACCAAGCTCACACGTGGACAGCAAGGTGGGGGAGGCATTTGATCTGGACCAGGACTTCCTAAAGTCCTTTTACAAGGATTTCTTAAGGACGGCACTGTTCGTGGCCATCAGGCATGGGCAGTGGATCACAGAGCACTCCAGCAGAGGGGGAGGTCCCTGGTCTGAGGCTGCTGAACCCACGGAAGGGTTGAAACTGTGGCTTAAGGCAGAATCTTAGCAAAACAAGCTGGTGCCAAGTTTCTCACATGGACTTCAGTGCACGGCTGGGGGTGGGAGGGAGGCAGCGAGATCAGAAACTAAGATAATGAGCATCAGGATGAGGAGCTGGATGGGCAGAGGCTGGGGATGTGGTTGAGGATCAAAGCCGCTAAGTAGGGAGAGAGCGAACACAGGAAAGGCTGGTGGAGAAAGGATCCAGCAACTGTGCCCAGCTAGTTGTGTGGTCGGGAAAAGGACCAGATATGTGCCCTGTTGTCCTAGTGCGCCTGATGCCAGAACTAGGAGGAAGGGGGGCATGGTCCTCAGTGCAGCAAGACCCTGGGGGAGCAGGACAAACTCAGCACAGGGGCCACCCTGGCTGTTTCTAAAGCCTGCCTGCCTGGTGGGGGCCTGCAGCCCTTCCTGCCCGGATTGCTGTCATAGCCTCACTTTGACCTTTGTCTGTTGGAGTCTACTCTCCACATAGCACCCAGGAGGAGCCCACTCAAGCACCAGTCAGAACCCTTGGTGGCCCCCACCCCTCCCCATCTGTGGTGGTATGCACACACCCTATCCCAAGCAACCCAAATAAGCAAGGCACATTCCACCTCAAGGCCCTTGGACTTGCTCTCCCTCCTGCTTGAACTATTCTTCTACATCCTTACAACTCCTGTCACCTACTGGAAGGTTTTGTTTCAAATGTCACCTTTTCCGTGAAGCCTTCTCTGGTTACCATATTTAAAATGCCAGCTCCCCCCCACCCCCTTACCCTGGCACCTGTTCACAAGCACTTATTCCCATAAAGCATCCTGTTCAATTTACTGTTTCAGCTTGTTACCATCAGGTTCCCCCCATTAGAATGCAATGTCTTCAAAGAGTGGGGAGTTTTGTCAGTTCAGATGATTGATGGACTCTCAGTATTCACAAAGATACCCAGAATGTCCTAGCTGCTTAAGAAATAGCCATGAGCTGTGTGGGTTTGGGCACAACTGCTTGCAAATTGGTTTTACATGAAGGATGCTTGTGCTCACAAATTATCACCTATTGTTAAAAAAAAATGAAAACAAAACAAAACAAAAAAGCAGAGAAAGATGCAGAAAACTTACGGCAGAATGCACGATCTGCGATGGGTAGGGGTGGGGTGGGGGGAAGGGAAGGGGATATATACCTGAACTGAATTGGAAAATGATGTATGAAATACACAAAGCATCAATAAAAATAAATTAAAAAAATAAGAAATAGCAAGGCACCTGTAATATACATTATTGGTAAATTGCCATGTACTGTCTACGCTTGTTGAAAGTAGACTGTGACAGTAGTGAGGCAGCCTTTCCTTGTCTCATATTCAAGCATGTTTATGTCAAATGTATTCCAAAACCCCATTCTGGGTCAGGGTAGTCCCCAGGATCTGTAACAGGGAGAGAGGAAAACAGTATGCAACCAAGGGTATTAAAAGCTTAAGCCAGGTGTGGTGGCACACACCTTTAATCCTAGCATTCGGGAGGCGGAGGCAGAGGCAGGCGGGATCTCTGTGAGTTCAAGGCCAGCCTGGTCTATAGAGTGAGTTCCAGGCCAGCTGGGGCTACAGGGAGACCCTGTCTTGAAAAGAGCCCCCCAAAAAAACAAACCAAAAAAACCCAAGAAAACCATCATGTCCTTGAGACCAACCAAAGGCAAAACTTTCTAATAAACATTACTATTATTTATCCCATGATATAAAAATGCCAGTGGCAAGAATAAGCCAGAAGTTCACTGACGGAGAGACTCAGCAGAGTGTGGTAGTGCACACCTTTAATCCCAGCACGCAGGAGGCAGAGGCAGGCAGATCTCCGTGAGTTCAAGGCCAGCCTGGTCTACATAGTGAGTTCTGGGCCAGCTTGGGCTAACTACAGCATGACTGTTTCTTCCTTAGTCTGTTTCTGCTGCATGTTGTAAAGTCTGATTTGGTATGACCTACCTTTGTACCCTCTTGATCAGGCTGCTCTAGCTGTGTCTGGAGGTTGTAAGTGCCTGATTTCAAACTGCTTCTATCTATACCCCTGTTGCTATTTATTCTTTTACTTCTGCTTGTTACATGGTTAAGAAACACATTCATTTAAAACTAAAAGTGCGGCTCTGTAGATTATTCTTGAGATTGTACAGAAAAGCACTGAACTCAAGTGTTCGGCTTCCCACATTCCATTCCCCTGTTCTCCTGGATGCCTGCTTGCTTGCACTTGTCTTCTCAGTCCAGCCTCAGTGGACACTGCTGCTGTTCGTCCACGCAGAATGACCTTCCTTTGTGTTCTTCACCTGGTGAATTCCTTCCCACACTCAAAGCCTGGGGTCCAGCACTACCTCCAAGAAGCATTTTCAGATGTGCACTGGTTAAACTTTTACATTTTTCTCTAACCTGGCATAATTTGAGAGTGCCTTGGTTTGACCTCTACATTCTGACCACCTTTTGGAGGTTATAGATACAGTTGCTTTTCTGGAAGTTTCTGTCATTGACAAGGAAATTTATGTTCTGGCTATAGCCAGGATTACTTCTTAGATGTCGTATAGTGTATATAATGAACCAATTGAAACATATTTTAACAAGACAGCACACACTGCAGAGTGCAGTGGCCAACAAAGACCTTGGTCCCGATGTGACAGATGTGGGATCAAGTCTTGGCTCTGCCACTTGCTAGCTGTGTCCACTTCAACGTGCCACTGAAGTTCTCCAAATCTCTGTGTTAGGCTAGAAAATGAGCAAAGGTCCCTCCCAACTCATGATTCGCTGACTGATACCAGGCCCTTTCCAGTCCCTTTTGGATCTTGGGGGCTCACAGTGTGCTCAGAGGTTACATGGATTATGTTTAATAGGAAACAAATTCCCTGAAAACATGGTACTTGTACACTTTCAGGAGGGAGCACGAGCTGGTTCCCAAAGCAGAAGTGCAGTCAAATGTAGGTGCACTGCCTGTAGCCCAGTGACTGTCGCAGTAGGTACTGTCCTCTTGGCCAAGGTAGTACTGAGAACATTTCTAACTTAGTGACAGGTTTTCTTACAGATCTTTAAAAGAACAGGTCTCCTGGGTATGGGGCTGGGGGGGTGGACAGACCCTATTGGAGTTTCTGACAAGCTCTTTCTCCCCATGAGCTGGATGAGGCTTGCCTTGTCTGAAGACTTGCTGCCTCATTAACTTAACCCATCACTTATGCTTTGATGGCAGACTGTGTTAGGGTGGGGTAGCTGATTTTCTTTCCTTCTTTTCTAAGTGAATTTCTCCATTGGCCTCTGGGTTTATGAAAGTATGGGGGGGGGGGTTCTCACTGTCCCCAAACTGCAAGGCCTCTTCATGTCCCCAAGCCTGGCTCCTGCAGTCGCCTCTCCAGGGAAAACCACTCTGACCCGTAGTGCTCACTGAGCTCCTGCTAGACCTTTAGGCCCAGATGCAGACCATGCGTGGAGCAGAGGACTGACCTCCTCACCCTCAGGTACAGGGATGGCTCCTTCCTTCAGCCCTTTAAGCAAATGACATGAACGGCTGCACGTGTGCAATTGTGCATGCGTGTTTGCATTTGTGTGGGTACACATGTGCCTGTGAGCGTGCTTGTAGAGACGAGGGGCCAACCTCCTGTTCTTCCTCAGGCACCATCATGTTTTTGTTGTTTTATTTTTGTTTTTTTTTGGGGGGGGGTTGGCCTGGGGCACACCAATTAGGTTACATTGGCTAGCCAGTGGGACCCAGGGCTCTACCTCTTTCCACATCCCCAGCACCAGAAATGAAGGCATCCTATCACACACAGTCTGTCTGTCTGTCTCTCCCTCCCCTTTCCTCTCTCCCTCCCTTCCCTCCCTCCTTCCCTTCCCTTTCTTTTCCTCCCTCCCTCCCTCCCTCCCTCCTTCCCTCCTTCCCTCCTTCCTTCCTTCCTTCCTTCCTTCCTTCCTTCCTTCCTTCCTTCCTTCCTTCCTTGGTCCTCATGACAAAGCAATCACTTTACTGACTCCCCAGCCATCGTTTCTCTCTTTTTAAAATTATGATAAAATATATTTAATATGGTGCCGTTTAACCATTTCCAAAGAGCATAACTCTGTGGTAGCAGGTGTATTTACATTATTATACAACCATCACTAGTATTGAGCTCCAGAAGCTTCTCATTCTCTCAAACTGGAATCCTGTCACCAGTAGTATTCACACCTCACGATCCCCTTCCCAGCCCCTAGGAACCACGGACGTGATGTTTTTAAAATGCTAGAGCCATGGTTCAGAGAGGTGAAGCAATTTGCATTAGGTCTCAAGCTGGGATACAGGACAACTTGCATGTTTTTTGCCTGTACTCTGAAACCAGTATTCCTTCCAGTCTGCGATGCCTCTGCTTATCAAGAACTGCAGGTGGCTAGCTCTCCACTATGCCTCTACGTTCTACATTCTAGACTAATGCCTGCCATGCTGGGGACCTCACAGAACAAATTACAGAATGAATCCATAAGAGAGACGAGAGACGGGGCTTCATCCTGCCAATCACAACCTCTACCTTCAAAAATCCTAGCACTTGGGAGGCAGAGGCAGGTGGATCTTTGTGAGTTCAAGGCCAGCCTGGTCTACAGAGTGAGTTCCAGGACATCTGGGGCTACAGGGAGACCCTGTCTCGAAAAGACCAAAAAAAAAAACAAAAAAAAAAAACCCCAAAACAAAACAAAACAAAACAAAAACGTTTAATTGAAAGCCAACTGTGTCTGTGCTGTTTTGTCTTCTTGCTGCCCTCAGCCTGCTAGCTCCTGTAGGTAGGAGGGATCTGAAGGCTAGTTCTGCCTCATGGTGTTGAGGAGGAGGAAGAGGAGGAAGAAGATTGTGTTTACCTTTCTAGTCAATTTTGTATTTATTTCAGATACATAAAAGCTGCTGACATGAACTGTTAGGCAGAGAAATTGGCTTTAATGGACCCCAGAAAAGTTACGACTGATGGCAGTTGCACAAAGCAGCCCTGTGACCTCAGTGGAAGCTCCCACAGCTGTCAATACTGTTGACCATTACTACTGACTGATGCAAGGCTGGGTGCGGAGGCGGAGTCTGTGCTCCTGTGGCTGGAGGTCATTACATTATCAGAAAGGAGGCCTGAGAGCTCGCTGCGTAGCTCAGGTGTTCTCAAAGGAGAATTCCAAACTCCTGGTGATGCAAATGGCCAAAAGCAAAAGGCTCGTAGTACAGGATCAGAGAGACCTGTGTTCCAATCCCAGCTTTGTGGACCATGGTGCTGGCAGCTGTCTTGTCACTGGATTTGTTGTGGACCGTCTGTTTTCCCACCTGCCATAAAGGAACGCTACTGCACTGCTGTGAGGAGTGAAAGCCATCCCAGGCTGCACTGCGGGGCCTTGGCGGAAGGCTCTAGCCTCCCTTTCTTCCTGAGCGGTGGCTCCACTGCAACGGCAGGTGTGGCTAGCCCATCCAATGCATCAAGCCCTGCTCCGATGGACAGACCCACATGCTAGAAAAAGGAAGGATCTGGGAGCAGGGGGGTAGGATGGCAGAACAGCAGAGGAAGGAGCGGAGGGACAGATGTAGATTGGAAGGGCAGGGAGAAAGCACAAAGGGTCTGGGGAGAGCAGACTCTTCAGATAGGGCCTGCCCTCCATTCGGCCAGGCAGAAGCATGTGCGCATCATCTCTTGAGGCTCAGCTTCCTCAGCTGAGCAACAGTAAGTACAACATAATAAGTGAATAACAGTAAGTCATTCCTGGTCACTGCCATTTACAGCAGAAGATAAAATAGCCATTAACTCAGCTTCCCATTGGAAGCAGGGGAAGAGCACATGGGCACCTGTGGAGGGTCTAGTTGGGGGTCCAGGTCTGGAAGGGATGCAAAGTCCGAGGGTCCTTTGCTAGACTCCCCTCCCATCCCTTGGCCTGATCATGTACTCTGCATATAGCCGCTTGGTGCTCTGTAGTCTGAATGGAGATGGTGGAGAGGACAGGGATGCTGTGTTGGGAGCGGGCACAGCCTCCCTACCCCAGTATCTGCAGGTTCATCGGATATGTCATTATTCCCCAACAGAGACTTAATTCAGCTGTAATTCAGCTCTCAGGGATAGAGAATAATGTGGGCGGTGTGCGCCTTACTTTATCATGCCTTTATGAAAAATGATCACTTATCAGCATAGTAAGGAGCCTTCAAAGGAATAAACAATCTTTGGTAAATGAAAAGCCAAAAGGAGCCAGGGGCTCCCCCCTGCCTCCTCCAAAACCTGAGGATCAGATCCTCAACTGACCTTGAGAAAACAAAAACCTTGGTTAATCTGGGCTAACTGTGTGGACTTAAACTTTCTTGCCTTCCCCCCCATAGAACAAGGAGAAATATGATGATGATGAGGTCGTTCTCCAACTGTAAATTGGAGACAACTATTATAGAGGTAATCTCTTATAAAACTGGTAAAAATGCCTTCTTTAATTGACTAATAGACATAAGAACTGTGAAAAGGATTATACTCTGTTCAGAACCAAATATAATACTAAAGTCCTTGGGCTATGCACTTAGGCAAAGTATATTAATGCAGGAGCTCTGACATCAGCAATGGATTGTTCTACCAGGGGGATGTTGGCCAGGGGATCCAAGGCCCCACAAAAGGTAAGGGCTCCTTGCCCCTAAGTTGGGATACCTGCAGGAGGAGAGGCGATAAGACCCTGCTGCCGAAGACCTGACGTTAACATGGGAGGGATGTATTGAGACCGCACATGCAAGTGTACAGATGGCCTCTGGAATGCCAGAGAGTGTTACCAAAGGCCACTAAACCAATAAAGCAAATACGGGTCTCCCTGAGTCAAGCAAGACTCCACCGTCAGCACCAGCTACACCTCACCTGCCTGGAAATACTGTGCAGCAGAGGCAGCCATGTGCCTGTATATCCCAAATCTAATTGGCTATTGGCTCTCCCCTTGGAGAAATAACCCATGGCTGATGCCACAAGCTTACATCCTCTACAGGTTAGGAGATGTTATAAGCCACAGTAAGACCCTGTCATATTTAACAGGGGGGAAAATTGTAATTCATGGATTAACATATCCAAACATGTGTCTATGCTAAAGTAACCTACCATAACTATTAGTGCTGCTTAAATACCTATATATCTAATTGCTTGTTCTTCATTAGTAGGATCGAAAGGTTATTCCTGGACAAACTGTCAGCCCATGAAAGGAAACAGCCAGAATTGACCAGAGTCCAAGTCAACAGCTCCAGAGAGAGTGGACTGTTTTACCTCTCATCCACCTGTGCCCCTTTTCTAAGCCTAGGGAACAACCTGCGGAAGAGGGGGCGTGGTAGAATGTAAGGGCTGCGATTGGGGTGAATGGTGAAACTACAGCAATGTAGTCTGGACACTCATTTGATCAACTTGATTGAACAAACAACCTGTCACCCCCCACTGGATGGTGGGGCTGTAGGTGTTTGGGCACAACAGCCTGCAGATAGGTTTTGCATGAAGGATGCTTGTACTCATGGATTATCACTTATAGCTAAAAAAAAAAAAAAAAAAAAAACTGAGAGAAAGATGCAGGACAGTTATGGCAGAATGCATGATCTGGGATGGGGTGGGGGTGGGGGGGAAGGGAAAGGGAAATATGCCTGATCTGAATTGGAAAATGATGTATGAAATGCACAAAGCATCAATAAAAATTAAATAAAAAAAAAAACATCCAAAAGGAAAGTATAACCAGAAATAAATAATTAGTAAGGCCTGAGAAATTATACTTCCAGTATAAAACTTGAGATCTTAGTAAAAAGACAAAAAGTAATAAATAAATAAATAAATAAATAAATAAATAAATAAAAGAGCACAGTTGTTTTGCCTGTCTTACTGGCAAGTACAGCTACCCTGTGGCTGCCACTGCTTTTGCCATCCTTCAAAGATGTGAGACATAGTTTTTCAACCTTCCAATATGGACTGAAAACTCATGTCTCTCCAAGAATCCTCCTAACCTTCCGTGCCAGGTGGGGACTACTGAGGCATCCAGCTTGTGGACTGAGCTACTACTGGGGTTTCAGCCTCTTCAGAGTATAGACTGCCATTGTTGGACTACCCAGGCTGTATCAGGGAGATCAGTACAGGAAGATCAAGACAGGATGCCATGCTTACTGGACCTCATTCGATGACCATGGGAAGGGAAAACCCCAGTGTGGAGCATAGGGCAGGACTGATGGTGGTTTGGGCTTGCCAAGGAGGAGCCTTCAAACATGACATCTTTCAGCCTAATATAAAGAAAAAAAAACATAAGCTCAAGATGCTCAAACCTATGATATATGTGGCATGTATATTTGCATATTTTGGAGTGATGCAAATTGGAAGGAACAACAACAACAACAGAAAGACTGGCTCAAAGAACTGACTGAAACAGTGAACTTCTGCTCAAAACAGTAAACTTCTGCATCAAAAATTTTAAAAGAGACTGAGAAAAAGATGAAAAACATGTTTGGCAGAATGCATGAGCTCTAGGGGGCAAGGAATGGGGAATGAGTCTAGACTTGATTGGAAATTTTGTATGAAATACACAAAGATTCCATTAAAAATGGCTGTAAAAAAAAAAGAATAAACAATCCTAATATTTTGCTACCCAGAGAATTCACTAGAATAACCAAAGCTAAATGAGTCAGGGAGTTCTAATTCTATCCAGCATGTGAGTCAGATGGGTTCCTCAGCTTTCATGGCTACAATTTGTTTCTCTGTGATGGAAGTAATAAAATCTCCTTCAAGGTGGTGAAGAGGGCACAAATGGCCTTGCACAGCTGGAGTGCTCAGCCATGCCTGGGTGTTGATAATCAGCGCTATGATCGACTCTCGGTGCACTCATTTTCATTTTGAGTGTCTTCATCTTTAATATGCCAGGATTAGAAACACAGAGTCCTAGGTCTACAGATGAAGGCTCCGGGTCATTCAGTTCCGTTATCACAAAAGGCAGCTTTTAGAATGCGGCCCCCTCATGAGAGTAAAAGGTTCAATAGTCATAGACTATGAAGACTGCTGCACATATTGGTAATTGATATATTAGCATACATATATTTTTAAGGCTCTGAGAAGACCTACATGAGAGAAACTGGTTTAAACTTATTTAATTCCGTGTTTCCTCTCACCAGATCACAGAATGCTTTCCCTCTCCTGATCTAAGAGCTATCAAAATTGTCAGAAAACGAGAGACGGTGACATCACTTAAAGTATCAATGAAGGGAGGATCTTGCAATCCGCTGCCATCAGGGTTCTAGGGTTGGGTTCCAGGTGTGTTCCGGCTCGAGGCCTCAGGCGGCTTCATAGGGAAGGGTATCTCACGAGCAGACCCTGTGGGTGGCATGGCCTAGTGGGCAGCGAGTCGTCTGAAGTTCCTGGCCCACGACCTGGACTCGCACTTAGAAGTCGGCTTGGGTGTTCCACTTTATGGCTTGCTGAGCATCCCCTGTCCTTATTCTCTACAGAAATGGGTAAGTTCATGAAACCAGGGAAAGTGGTGCTGGTCCTAGCAGGACGCTACTCCAGACGGAAAGCAGTCAACATGAAGAACGTTGATGATGGCACCTCAGACCGCTGCCCCTATAGCCATGCACTGGTAGCCAGAATTGACCATTACCCCAGGAGAGTGACAGCCATGGGCAAGAAGAAAATTGCCAAGAGATCAAAGATCAAGGCTTTCGTCAAAGTTTATAACTACAATCACCCATGCCCGCCAGGTACTCAGTGGACATCCCCTTAGACAAAACTGTCTCAACAAGGATGTCTTTAGAGACCCAGTTCTGAAACCAAGGCCAGACATGAGGCCAAGGTCAAGTTTGAAGAGCGATACAAGATGGTCAAGAACAAGTGGTTTTTCCAGAAGCTGCAGTTTTAATGTAATTTTTTCCATCATTAAAAATAAGAAAATTAAAAAAGCATCAATGAAGAAAAAGTTCCAGAGAAAGAATGCCACTTGTCTGACATCACACCCAGGCTGGGGATGGAACTGAGATTTCCTGTCCCCTAAACAGACCCCATTTTATCCAAGCCAGGCCTCACCCTGCCCTTCAAATGGGTGCTGAGGTTCCATGCACAGTGGGGCAGGGGGAGGTAACGCTGCTGGCTAAGCCTGGGCCTTACTGAGAGTGAGAGGGAATATGCACATTCTCCACTATAGAAGGGAAGACTTACAGGGCCGGGCTCCTCACCGGGTTTGGCACTGTCAAGACAGTACCCAGGCCCTGTCCCCACCCCAAGGTAGGACACAGGGTGCCTAGGACAACACTGGAGTCTACCAGTCAAGGTGGCAGATTGGAATTTGGAACTCTGAAGCAGCTGGCTCTGTAGGGGGTGAATGAAGTGCTCTATTTGATGCTGACTACCCTGGTCACCTGCCTAGTCCCTACTTTGAGCTTTGGTCTTCAGCTGGAGCTGTCTTGACATGGACCAAACTGGCTAAGCCTTCAACCTGACGCAGATGCTGAATAGGAATGCAGGCTCCTGCATTTGGAGCTGGTAGCCAGGAGTGGGCACTGGCGCCTCTGGTTAATTTGATGGTTGTCTCCAAATCCCTATGTGGTGTTGGCAACTCTGGAAGTAGGATCCCGGATCTCTGGCTGGGCTTCTCAGAAATAAAAGGCTTCCTGGGCAGGGACTGCTATGGACTCTGCCAGTCTCCCAGTCCTCAGTATTAGACCCCAGTGGAACTCTCTGCAGTGCTGGTCTGGCAAGGCAAACACCACCATGACAGACTGATTCCCCAGCAAGTTGGCTGCACTCAGGACTAAGGCAGACACACAGCCTCTCTCAGACTTGCCATTGAGGTTGGAGAGGAAGGGGAAGATTCTGAAAGTGGGCTCCCATCCCTCCACCATAAGGAGGCCACATAACAACTAGTAGTCCTCTTTTCTTCAAAACCACAGCATCCTTGAACTACAGAGGAACTAGGAGCTGGAGCCAGGGCTTCATGGCTCAGGAAGATGCAAGAATAAAACCTTATTTTACCTTAAAATTGATTTTTTACTTAAAATTTTTTAAATTTTAGTTAACCAATAACCATTGCACAGATTTATAGGCTATATACAGTATGATTTTAAAAATATTTTAATTATTATTATTACTATTATTTTTTTGGTCTTTTTGAGACAGGGTCTCCCTGTAGCCCCAGCTGTCCTGGAACTCACTCTGTAGACCAGGCTGGCTTTGAACTCACAAAGATCCACCTGCCTCTGCCTCCCAAGTGCTAGGACTAAAGGCATGCGCTACCATGCCCGGCACAAAATATTTTAATGTGTATGAGTGTACTGCCTGCCCGTATGTAAGTGCACCTATGTCCTGCAATACCTGAAGAAGTCAGATGAGACCATCAGATCTCTTGGGACTGGAGTTATGGACAGTTTTTAGCCACCATGTGGGTGCTGGGAATCGAACCTGGGTCTTCTGAAAGAGCAGCCAGTGAGTACTCTTACTGATGAGCCATCTCTCCAGCCCCTAGTATGATGTTTTGATATATGCATGTATACATTGTGAAGTGATTAAATCAAGTGAATTAAGGTGTTCTTCACCTCAGAGAGGTTTGGAGGAGGGAAGAACACTTAAAATATATTCTTTTCACAATTTTGAAATACGCATTACTGTAGGTTGAGAGTCCCTAATCTGAAAATTAGAAAGGTTCTGAAATCTAGAACTTTTTAGCACCATGTTGAAATTTGGAGCATTTTCAGATTTCATATTTTTAGATTAGGGATGTTCAACTAGTAAAGTCTATTCAAATATTCCCAGACCAGGAAAATGCCGATTTTCTGGGGCCAAGGGTTTGGATTACCAGACATTCCAGTCATGAACATGAAGTTGATTCATGAAAACTGATGCTATAACTGATGCTTTGACCACTATCTCCCCTAAACCTCATTTCAAGTTGTTATCACGTGACAGTCTTCATTTGTAGATCAATGTAAGGCAGTAGGGTGGAACAAGGTCCCTGGAGATTGCTCAGAACTGGGACACAGCTGGGTGCTAGAAAGTCTAGGAACAGAGGTAGGCCCTACTGACTCCACGGGGGACCAGTTCTATGGGGGATGGGTAACCACCACCCACATCCCTCTGTTCCTCTCCATGTTGGCACCCTGTAAGTAACAACCCAACACCTTAGCCCTGCTCTGTCTTGATGGAAAGTACATCAATCCCTCTCTGACAAGTCACTGATAGGGGGATGTTTCACATGACAGTGCAAAAGGTTTTGGCTTTTGCCTTCTGCGAGCAAAGCAATTTTTCACCCAGCAATGTAGCAGAGAAATCAATATTCTAATTTGGTCCCCTGGTCTGGCAACCTGGCAACCAACAGGCCGGGTGGGCCACTCACCCGTCTCTGTGTTCTCATGCTCCGTGTCGGTGAGGGTGAGGTTGGAGTTGGCCCGGCTGGACAGGCAGGAGCTGCGCCCTGACCGTGTGCTCCGGCCCCACAGGCGCACTGGGTGCTCTGGGGACAGCACGGTGTCGGCCTCCAGGTCTACATCTGAGCTAGCCCCCATGGAGTAACCACAGTGTGGGAGGCCGATGTCTGTCCGGTAGAGGGTCCCATGGGGGGGTGTCACCTCTCCGAGTCCCAGCTCACGTAGAGTGAAATTGGTGCCTGGGAGGAGAAACAGATGAACTTGGTGAGGGTGCTGGGTGAACTGTCCCCACCCAAAGCCAGGACTCACTGCTGCACTTCTAATGCACTGCAGTGGTCCACTTGGACACCTGGCTCCAGCCATCTCCTCTGTTTTTTCTGTACCTCTTTCTCCAACCAAGTGTTCTGCATCAAAGCCAATTCCAACTGTCCCTCTTCTGAAAGTTCCCCATTACCTACGCAGAGCTCACTGCCTCTTCATCCCAGCTCCCTCTGGGATGCCTTGCCCCTGTGCTCTTGGCTGGCGGAGTTGCCTGGCACCTCTGCTGAAGGCAGCCTTGACATGAGCAGAGGCCATGCCTTGTTTATGCCTAAATCCCTGTATTCTGAAGGCTTAGTACATGTCTGTTAGATTGTATTGCAGGCTTCAGGTCTTCTCCTGGGGCAGATGAGCAGAGCCTGAATCAGGAGAGTTCAGAAACTGACAGACCCTTGATTTGAGGTTAAAATCATGAAACTCTTCCATGCTGGGGGGTAAACAATGTTGCCGGTGTCCCTTGCAACAGCCCCAGTGCCTCCAGGCCTCCGTTTTGTCTACCATAGCTCCTTCCCTTCCACTTCTCCCCACCCCGTCCCTGAGATCCAGCTGCTAGGCAAATAGCTCAGGGCTGCAGGTCCTGCACTGCAGGGGCTTCTGGGCTCTCTGCTCAGTAGCCAGGCAGATGTTCTGATTGGCTGGGGTCTGGGCCAGACCAGATGTTCCACACTCTGAATCTCGCCCTTGTGTGCCACATTCCTTTCTGCTCTCCTATTTTGTTCTCCTTCTAAGAAAAAGGAAACTGTGCCTTGGAGCTGAAGTCCCTCAGTAAACTCAGCACGTCCCTGCAAGCTCTACTCCCAGGCTGCTGTCCCCACTCTATGCCTATTCTGTCCCCCTCACCCCACCAGCCCATATCTACGAGCTGCTGGGTTAATCCTCTCACGAGAGGCCACTCACATATTATAAGAAATGACTACTATGCTAAGTGAAAAATCAAATTTATTTGCTATAAACAGCCCAGGTTATATTGATTTCCATATGACTCGCCCTCCATACCCTTTTAAGCAGACAGAATTGGCATCATCATCAGTGAGCTGAGGTATCTTGGGAGAGGAAAAATGCAAAGTAAGGGCCAACTTCAAGGCTTCAGAGATCTTGGTAAACCAACCGGCCCCTGTGTGAGGTGGAGGATTTATTTTACTACATGGGACTGTGGTCTATTTGCTTATGGTGTTTGGCCTCTTTCCTGAGCCTGGGACATGGGTTTACATCCCACCTCTTCAACACTTAGCTATAGCCTTGGGCTGGTGGTCACCCAAGCATCAGTGTTCCTCTTCTTCTACCGGGGAGGCAGGGATAAAAGGTACCTTGGTACTTCAAAGGATTGTGAGGATTGAGGATGGCAGTTTGCAAACGCTTTGTATGTGCATATATCAGAACGCTTGTTTGTTCTTTACAAAGACCAGAAGGGACTCGTTTCCTGAGCCTCATGAGCTAGGCTTGCACCTGAGCCAAGGGCTCACTGAGCTCTGTCAAGCATAGGCTGGTCTGAGCTGGAGGAAAGCCTTGCGATATTTCATCTCCTCCCTCCACTGAGGCTCAGGCTCAGAGGTGACAGTGAATAGCGCGTAGCATTTATAAAGCATCAGTTCCATGCCAGGCTCTGGTGGCAAGGCCATTATTTACAGTCCTTGCTAATCCTCATGAGCACCCTACCATTAGGTGCTATTATCCCTTCACACAGGTGAAGATGCCGAGGGCCATAACAGCAGCAGGGCCAGACTTCAAATCCAGATGTGTCTAACGCCAGAGCTTGAGCTCTTAATCGCAAGCCAGGGAAGAGCTGAAGAGCTGCCATCTTTCAAGCCTGAGAGGCAAACTAGCTATTGGGACAGTTTCATGAGGATCCAGGCCTGAGGGAAGGAGAGGAAAGCAGGCCATAGATGGCTCTCTCTCTCTCTCTCTCTCTCTCTCTCTCTCTCTCTCTCTCTCTCTCTCTCTGTGTGTGTGTGTGTGTGTGTGCAGGCTTTCTCCTCTTACCTCTGTGATCTTTATATACATGATTCAATCTCTGCTTGTGAAGATTAAACACCACTGTTAAAATATATCTAAATAACACAGCCTGCTGCTGGGTTGGTGCTGTCTGTGGGGGGGGAGAAATGCAGGACAGAACTGGAGTGAGTTGTTCCCATTGTGAGGCAGTCTGGTCACCCACCAGGCCTCACAGAGGCCTCAAAGCTCTGCATGTGGAACAGCAGGAACCCCAGAGGTACCACAGTGAGAACTGACCACCCCTATATGATGGGGCAGCAGTACACAGGGACTGGGCCATGGGTGGTGGGGCATGGAGAGGCAAGGAACGAAAATGACTAGACAGACAGGGAGGGTGTGAAGAAGGCACCATAGTGCCAGGCCCAACAGCTCAGGGTCAGTGGTACACGGAGTTGCCCCCAAGCTTCACTGTTGCCCACATGGCAGCTCTGGTGGTAGAGGGTCATGGGGTCAATCTTCCAAGAGAGATAATAAGGTCCAGGACTAGGGGGTGGCAGGGGGCAAAGAGAAGAGGAGCTGATGTGAAAGGCATTCTGGGAAAGGACGTTGAGGTTTTGGTGAATGCTATATGGGGGAAGAGAGGGAGATGGAGTCGGTGTCTAGATGTCTTCTCAGTCACTAAGTGTTAAAGGTCTAACTCTCAGGAGTGGCTTTCCTCTCAAAGTTATGCAGGGCTTGACCCAAAGAAGGTGGTAAGATATGGGTATCAGGTGAACACACCCCCAAACTAAGCACTAGTGTCTATTTGCACTTGATGCTGTAACCAGCTTACCCCTTGATTATGGGTCTTCATACGTTATGGACATCTACTCATGAGGACTGAGATTTTTTTTTTAATTCTTAAAGATTTTTATTTAATGTGTTTTATTTCATATGTATGAGTGTATTGCCTGCATGTATGTAAGTGCACTTGTGCCATGTACCATGTAATGCCCACAGAGATCAGGAGATGTTGGATCACCTGTAACTGGTTGTTAGCTGCCACACCATGTGGGTGCTGGGACCCAAATCCAGGTCCTCTGTAAGAGCAGCCAGTACTCTTAACTGCTGAGGTTCACAGACTGAGATTTGGCAAGAGAGCCTGACTCTAGGCAGATACCAGAGTCTGGTTCCCCGCTACCTCACCAGGCCAGGGAGCTGGGCCATAACATGATTGCCCTACCACTGACTACAGATCTAATGGCCACAGACACCTCCCCCGTCGTCGCCACCCCATCTGAACTTGCACTGAGACACGCATGCACGCATGCATGCATGCACGCACGCATGCATGCACACACGCACATGCTTGGTCTGCTGGCGATGCGCACTTACCTGTGCGGCAGAACTCCTCAGCCTCTTGTGGCACCATGTCCTTGACACGGCTGCCATAGACTAGACGGGCATCCTGGTCATAGGCCTTCAGTGTCTCACTGGAGCTGTAGGACTTCTGTGGGGCTTTGCCCTCTTCGCTGTCTGCTGACGAGCTGGTGTAGCGGCGCTCAGTGTCCCGCCGCCGGGTCAGCGAGCGGTAAGGCTTCCTCTCCTTCACGTCCATAGCCTCCAGCCCACGCTCTTCCACATCCACAAACTGGGCCTTCGAGGTACTCAGGGCCGGGTGGTCTACAGCAGGGAAAATAAAAGGAAGGCTGAGTCCTGGCCTTTGGGGGAGAAGGTAATGCCAAGGGGCACCCTGAACCTGATGCACTCTTGGAGCAGAGTGAAGGACCGGGATGCAGGCAGGAGGGCCAGTTCTATCCCAACCTAACCATCAACAAAGACTAGACGGTGCTGGTACCTAGTAACAGCTGGAGACAGGAGAAGCACCCATGCTGTTCCCATCGTGCCTTAGCTAGGATAGGGCTAGAGCTCGAATTTAGGGGTTCTTTGGGAATTTATGAAATCACTGACTACACAGGCCCTGAGGTAAGCACTTTATCCGTTATCTCAACAGATAACCACAAGGGTGCAGGCATAATTACCGTCTCTAGTCACACTTTTTACCCCAGGCTGTTATACGCTTGTGTGTCTCTTTCTGGCCCCTTGTGCTATACAGCAAGTTCTGTCCCACCATCTCGCTTCCTTCTGACTCATGGCACCTGTAGCGCCAGGCTAGGATCTCTTCCAAGCCATCTAGGTATCAATACCAGCCAGGACGGGAACCCACATCTGTCTGGCTTTGAAGCCCAAGTTTGTCCTGTCATGCCACCTCAGACACCAGCATCCCAGTCTTCCTGGCTCGTCACCTCCAGATCCCTACAGGGCAACCACTAGCGAGCACTTGGGAACCCAGGCCCGCCCAGGCGCAGGGGTGGCTACAGCTCTGCCTTTGCTCCTCTTTCCCCATCATGAGTCTTCTTATTGTCTTTAAATAGTTTTTCATTGTGCAAATTCACTGTACATGATCCTATGTTAAATGAGGGGATTCTCATACAGATATATATTATACACAGCACACATCCCTTCCCCAACCCACCATAATCCCTTCTCTTTCCTTTCATTAATCCTCTTTGTCCCCCTAGACAGGTTTACTTCTACTTTCTTTTTTTTTTTATTAATTTTATTTATTTCCATATGTGTATGAATGTACTGTCTGCATGCAAGTCTGTGCACCCGTGTCGTGCAATGCCGCGGAGGTCAGAAGAGGGTGTCGGATTCCCCTGGAACTGGAGTTCTCCTGGAATTGGAGTTTCAGACGGTTCTCGGCCGCCATGTGGGTGCTGGGAATCGAACCCGGGTCCTCTGCAAGAGCGGTCGGCGCTCTTAACCGCTAGGCCATTTCTCCAGCCCCTACTTCTACTTTCATGTTATATATACATTCATGAGTTTATGTACCTATATAAAATCTAGGAATCGGGGGCTGGAGTGATGGCCTAGCGGTTGGGAGCGCCGACCGCTCTTGCAGAGGACCCGGGTTCGATCCCCAGCACCCACATGGCGGCCGAGAGCCGTCTGAAACTCCAATTCCAGGAGAACTCCAGTTCCAGGGGAGTCCGACGCCCTCTTCTGACCTCCGCGGCATTGCACGTCACGGGTGCACAGACTTGCATGCAGACAATACATTCATACACATACGGAAATAAATAAAATTAAAAAAAAATCTAGGAATCACAATACTCATCTTTCTGAGACTGACTTAATCCATTATCTCCAGTTGTATCCATTTTCCTACAAATGAAGTAATCTTGCTCTTTCTGGCTTAAAAAAAAACCAAATGTTCCATTGCATACACACGCCACTTTTCCTTATCTATTCCTCTGTTTTCCGACATCTACATTGGTTCTATAACTTAGCTATCCTGAATAGGACTTCCATGAACATTGATGTTCAGGTATGTCTGGCCTGTGCTGATCTGCAGTCTTTTGGGTAAACAGCCATGAGAGGAAGAACTGTGTAGCATGGTAGATCTATTCTTAGGTTTTTGAGAAACTTCCACACTGGTTTGAATAGTTGCTGGACTAGTTTACATTTCCACCAGCAGTGTCTAAGGGTTCCCTTCTAGCCACACCTTTGCCAGCATTTGTTGCTATTTGTTTTCTTAGTGACTGCCATTTTGACTGCAAATTAAAATTACATTGAGATTCCCTCACCCCAGGCAGAATGGTAGTGACATTGGACCTAGACTAATCCCTGGGAGGTTTTAGTTGTGATGGTGTCTTTCTTTGGCTGTGGGGCAGCAAACACAGCCCCCTGAGGGCCAGGAGTTCAGTACAGGAGGAAAGCAGTGTATCCTTCAAAAGCTAAATGAGATGACTTGTTTTTCTTGAAACCTACAACCCTCTCAGTTCTGGCTTCCCATTGTTCCATTTTTCAGAGCAGCATGGGTGCACACAGCATTCTCTTCTTCACTGTTTTGCTAGAGAAACAGAACACAGCGCTCCATGAGAAATGGAGTACACCTGGGTTGTCCGTGCCTGGTGGGGCTTTGCCAGCAGGAGGGGGGACTCACTGTCTGTCCATTATGCAGTGCGTGCTGTGTGGCAGGGGAGGGGATTCTGCAACTTCAAGACAAGCTGGACATTTGGATTTTGGAATGAGTTATAATTTTTGAATGTGATTAAATTAAAAAACTTTTTCAGAATATATTTCAAAACAACAGTAGGCCAAATTTCATCTTGAAGACTAGCGATTCTACCAGTGATCATTGGCATCTGTCAACCCTTCACTCTTTCCTCAGAGGACTTCAGAGGCCCTCTCCAGGGCAGCACTTCGCTCAGCACCACTGCAAGACTCTGTCCACCTTCTTAAAGCACCCTTTAGACTCACTCAGACCAATCCTCAGATCTGAAGCTGGACACTGCATCACTTTGCAAGAAAATGGTCTGAGGCTAGCATTGCATGTCTGCATGGATCATGGATTGTGAGTGTTTACTACAGACTGGCCCCTATGTATTTCTCCATATTTTTCAAAGTGTAAACACATGTGATTTATTGGTGTTGCATAATGGCTATGGAGCACACAGCACAGTTATTTTCATAAAACCTGGGCCATTCGGTCTCTTGCCTAGGCCCATATCATGAGTTAGTAGTAAAGTTGCTATTACTATAAAGTCAACAGTTGATACTGTGATGGAGTAAAGATGGGTAGCTTTCTTAGCATCTTAATTCTCAAAGTAGCCTGGGTAATTGGACAGAGGTTTGATTTAGGGTATACAACTATCAAGTCACATGACTAAGCCCCAAATCTAGGCTTTGACTTCTGCAGTCTTGATGCTCAGTCTCCCAATACTAGCTGGTTCTAAGTGTCTGAGAAGCAGGGCCACAGGGAGACCAGAGACCACAGCTTCTATTCAGGGGTCTTTAAAACATTCTTGACTATAGTCCATAGTCAGAGAACCATCTTGCAGTGTGCCTTCGTGCACACAGTGACATGTGTGAATGTGCTTGTGTATAACACAGAACAAGAGTCTCAGAAGTTACTGCACGACAATCAATGCTTGTCAGTTCTTATTTCAATTTCTTAACTTCGAGAAGATTATATTGTGCGCGTGCCGAGAGAGAGAGAGAGAGAGAGAGAGAGAGAGAGAGAGAGAGAGAGAGAGAATGTGTGTGTGTGTGTGTGTGTGTATGTGTACAACATGCATGCAGAGACCATGAAGGCCAGAAGAAGGCATTGGATTCCTGGAGGTGGAATAAAAGGCAGTTGTGAATTGATCTCTGGTTCTCTGGAAGAGCAACAAGAACTCTTAACTGCTGAACCATCCCTCCAGCCCCTCAAACTCTTTAGTTTTTGAAGGAATGATGATTATAACTCTCTAAATTTATATCATGACCCAATACTGGGTTATGATCTAATTTTGATAAAATTCATGGCAATTGCTGCCTCTGTCCTTTGTGACCCTTCCAAGTGACAAAAATGCTGCTGATAATAATAAGCACTCATAAATGCTAGTCATTATGAACACCCATCACTGATATACCTCGTGATCATACCAAAATAGTATTAACAATAGTTGCAAATATACTTGTATTTGGAGCTAATATTTACTGGGAACTTATTTTAACTAACTGTCATATGCGATAACACTTCAAATCTCCATGCCAGTTCTGCAGTGTGGGTCTTAGACCACCAGGAAATTTCAAATGAAGAATTGGAAGGGTTACTATCCTGTCTGAGCTCACACAGTTCTGGAAGAGCCTGACCTGTGACCCAGAGAATTGGGTTTGGCACACAGATGTAATTATTTGATGGTTTTGCCTAATTCATCTGTGCCAGTTGAATCTCCAAAGCCCAGGTGTTGCTGCTCCTTGCTTTTGCCCCCTTGCTACCTGTTGAGCCATTAGGATCAGTTCTAGTTTCATGGCCAAAATGAAGGGTATTTTCGATTTAGATTGTTTCAGTGCATCCCAGGGAAACACACGTTCTCAGATGTGGATTCTGTGTGCGTGCGTGCGTGCGTGCGTGCGTGCGTGTGTGTGTGTGTCTGTCTGTCTCTGTCTCTCTCCCCCTCCACTTTCGGCCATGTTGCCCCCTCCTTGCAGGCACTGATAACTGTGTAAGTCTTTTCATGTCTATTTCTCCCCTTGTCCGCAGTACCTTGAAGACAGGCCTCGCTGGCATCCATGGTGCTCACAGAAAGTTCACCAAGTGAAGAACTGAAGAGAAATGTTTGGCACTGACTCCATTCCTTGTTGCCCTAACACAAGATGCTGGTGGCTCACCTTAGCCAAATATGTATAACTAAATCTAAAACTAAATTAGAGATGTTACTTAAACACAAACTTTTTAATCTGAAAGTCAGCCTGTGTTGAAAGGATGTGTCCCTCTACTGACCAGCTGGATTATTTTAGCCAAGTTATTTAACCTGTATGGGCTTCAGGTTCCCCATCTGTGAATATGATTCTGGTAAACAATATGATTCAATATAAATGAGTATTATCAGAAAACCTACTATTTCTTTTTCAAAGGTGAAATTTAGAAGGCTCCAACTGGGTGTCAAAATTGAAAAAGGAACATCTCACACAAGCATATGTTAATACAGCTGTTAAATTAGTGGGTGATAATCCTTTTCATTGGTGTGTGTCTTTGGCAAAAGCACAGTAGCTTCAAAGCAAAGACGGTAACTGCCAAGTGTCCTACTTAGCGTTTCTGCAACTGTGATGAAACACTGACCAAAAGCAACTTGGGGAGGAAAGGGTTTGTTCCAGCTTTAGGTTATACTCCACTGCAAGTGAGAGAAGCCAAGATAGGAACTCAGGGCAGGAACTGAAGCAGAGACCACAGAGGAAGGCTGCTTACTAGCTTGCTTCCACTGGCTTGCTCAGCTGCCTTTCTGATGTAGCCCAGGCCCACCTGCCTATAGAGGGCAGTACTCACAGTGGCTGGGCCCTTCTACATGAATTAGCAGTTGGCACGTCACTATAAGCCACACCCTTCTCATTTCTTTTCCTCAAGTTCTCACATTAATATCACAATATAAAACATGGTGCAACTTTTTAAAACCTCATAGTTTTCTAAAAATTCTATTTAAAAGATCAAGTTCTCTTTAAAAATCCCAATCTCTTAGCTGTGGCCTCCTGGCCTCTCTGTAGGCACTCCAACCCTGCCACATGGTGCAAAACCTCAGAGTCTCTCCATGACCCCCTTTTATGCCTTCAAAACCAGCACCATGTGGTACTGGGCATCGTGGTGAGTGCCTTAAGACTTGGGAGGCAGAGGCAGGCGAATCTCTGTGAGATCCAGGCCAGCCTGGTCTCTATAGCCAGTTCTAGGGGCTAAGGGAGACCTTGAAAAAAATATACACACCACCACCACCACTTACAACAACAGAACCAGAGGTACTATGTGGGAGATTTGTGCACATTGCCAAGTTTGGTTTCGAGCTTGAGAGGCAGCCTCGCTCCCCCACCCCTACCCTAGCTTCTGCTCACTGACCCCGAGGAAACTCTCCCGGAAGATTTTGCCTCAGTGGTGCTGGTCTCTTATTAATCACAGCTGATTCTTTAGCCCCTGCTGAATGGAAACCACAGATTCTCAATTATACCAGACAGACAGTCCCGAAAGTCTCTGGTTCCCTCTGAAACATTACAAGCTAGGACTCCATTGTCTACATTTCTCTCAACATTGTCTTCCAAGTGCCTACAGAACAGCCCACTAAGCTCTGAACACTCAATAGCTTTTCCTGATCAAAGTTTCAAAAACGTCCGTAATCTTCCCCACGGGGCTGTCTGCCATTATTCAGACCCTCCCCCCATGCCCTCATCCTGTTGCTGAGCCTCTGTACCCAGTGTTTGTTGGGTTCACCTAAGGGAGGTACCAGAGGAGATGCGGGACTGGAGCGTGGCTACTGAGGGGCGTCTGTGTTCTTGCTCCCTCCCTTCTCTGCGGGAAGCTCTGTCCACACCATCTCCCTCTAGGTGACCTCTCTACCTCTGGCATAGCTCTTTGGAGAGCCTGGTCATTTCCCCTTGACTAGTTCCCTGACTCTACCCCACCCCTGTCTCTCTCTTCATTGATGGTATCCAGGGTGAATCCTGACACAGGATAGAACTTTCCCTCATCATGACTATCATCATTCAATTAATGCCAACATTAAAGAAACATCTACTTACCAATAGCAGACCAAAGAAATTCCATTCAAGTCTCGTTTGGTGAATCTCAATGAGTTTAATTGGGGTTATTGATATACAGGCTACCGAAGAAGACTCTCCCAGCAGCTGTTAACCTTTTATAGTCTCTGGGAGGGGCAGGAACTCCCACAGCCAGTGTCCTGCCTCCTGGGCCCTCTTCTCTAGGAGGGAATGCAAATGCGCCCAGTCTTGTGAAGGTCCCCTGCAGCTAATCACAGCTGCTCTGATTTCAAGAGGGCAAGAGCAATGTCATGCCAGGGGACAGAGTTCCACAACAGCTTGCCCCAGGCCTGTGCTAGGTAAAGAGCTTGATGATCACATTATGTTCACATGGTTTTCACCTGGGCGACTTGGCTCTACCTTATGGAAGATGCAGGGTCTTAGAGAAGCTGATTAACTGCTTAAAACACCAGGAAAGAAGGTCATCAAGAGGTCCCATGCCTTCTGTGAGGGGCAGGACGAGCTCTGGCCCCCTCCCAGTCATGACCCTGGGAAGGTCTCACCCCAAAAGGCTGGTTGGTTAGATGATTTGCCAACTGAGATGCTCTGTCCAGGTATAAAGGATTAGGAAATTATTAGCTTCAATGCCATCATTATCAGTACTTTGTCATTTCTAATCAAAAGGTCCTTAAGTACTCTAAACATGGATGAGTTTAAGCAAGATGAGGATGCTGTGGGGGCACGGGAGTAGCAAATTAATCCAGGACCAAGGAAGAGCTAGCTATTCAGGCTGGAGGCCTCTGGCTGGCTGTAGAGGTTCAACTGTGGCTCTAGTTAAAGTTGGTGATATGGTAGAACACCTGTCCCCAAGAGGGTGATGTTGATGTGGTAGAACACCTGTCCCCAAGAGGGTGATGTTGATATGCTAGAACACCTGTCCCCAAGAGAGAAAGTGACATTGATATGGTAGAACACCTGTCCCCAAGAGGGAACGTGATGTTGATATGGTAGAACACCTGTTCCAAGAGGGAATGTGATGTTGATATGATAGAACACCTGTCCCCAAGAGGGAATGTGACGTTGATATAGTAGAACACCTGTCCCAAGAGGGAACTTGATGTTGATATGGTACAACACCTGTCCCCAAGAGGGAATGTGATGTTGATATGGTAGAACACCTGTCCCCAAGAGGGAACGTGATGTTGATATGGTAGAACACCTGTCCCCAAAGGAGAATGTAATGTTGATATGGTAGAACACCTGTCCCGAAGAGGGAACGTGATGTTGATGTGGTAGAACACCTGTCCCCAAGAGGGAACATGATGTTGATATGGTAGAACACCTGTCCCCAAGAGGGAACTTGATGTTGATATGGTAGAACACCTGTCCCAAGAGGGAATGTGATGTTGATATGGTAGAACACCTGTCCCAAGAGGGAATGTGACGTTGATGTGGTGGAACACCTGTCCCCAAGAGGGAATATGATGTTGACCACATTTTTGGAGCCAAAGACCTGCTTATGGATCAGCTGCTAGCCCTTCCTGAGAACAACTTTCTAGATCCTTCTGCAGCTGCAACCCAAGGACCAGGAAGGTGTCATGAGAATGACAGTGGTAGGTTGGTCTCTGACTGGGCTGGGGCCTCCAGAGAGCAGCAAGATATGAGCTTTGCAGCAGGTGCTTCCTGTGTGGGTAGGGTGACAGCCAGAGGGACTATTGGTAACATGCTTTGATAAATTATGAGCAACAGATACCTAACTTTCTCTTTAGGCTCTGACATAGGCCTTGGCTATAACCCATCAGTAGGGAAAGAAACACATCTATGTTAAGGACAGAGCTCAGGCTTTCCTGCGTTGCTCCATGAGAATTTGAGTTGCTTTTCTCCACAGAAGCCAGACTAAATGACTTCAGTTCATGCAGTGGACAAAGCACAAGGTGGAGCCCTGAAGTCAAGACTCTCTGACCCTAATTCCACTTCAGTGTTTGTTGGGAGCCTCCTATCTCTGCAGCAAGCACTCTTATTCACTGAGCTATTTCTGAAGCTGGGAATGTACTTCAATGTAGAGAGCTTGTACAGTGTATACAATGGTGTAGGTTTAACCCCTAGTCTTCGAAGAATGAAAATAAGAGGAAATTAAGGGAAGTTATATGTGAAGTCAGTTTATATTGGGCACCATGGCACATGCCTGACACTCCTTCATTCGGGAGGTGGAAACAGGAGGATCCGGAGGAGATTAAGGTCAGCCTTGGCTACACAGTGAGACTGAGGACAGTCTGGGCTTCATGTGACCCTGCCCCAAACAAACAAAAGACGCAAGTAAGTCCTGTGCACTGATTGTGTCCTTGTGTCTGGTGCTGTGTACATATTGTTCCTGGTTCCCACAGCAACTGTGCATGTTGGGTGTCCTGAACTATCTCTTATTGACCAATTCTCTTGCTTGTATTTTACCAATGAGGCAAAAGACTGAAGGAGATGAAGTGAATTATTTTAAACAACATGGGGGTTATATGTGTGGGTCTGCGCTTGAAGCGGAGGAAAACTCTGAAAAGCCAAGACAGATTTTGAACACCTAGTATCCATGGGCTGAGTCACTGGGTAAATCATTGCTATGTCCCTTCCCAGTTCTCAGTGCAAGGTGACTTCACAGGAGTCTCCTCTCTTTCTCCCTTTAGGCCATCTTCCCTCCCCTCCCAGCTGAGTTCTTGTCCTGCCCTTCTAGCCTTGTGTGAGGCATTGTGTGAGGAGAACAAGACCCATGTCTCTGACTCCTGGAAGGCTCTACTCAGAAGGGAAGTCAGAGAAAAAGACAAGGAAAGGAGACATAGGCCCCTCAGCCCAGGCTGAGGTGGACCAAGGTTTAGAGAGACAATCAAGGATTCTCTCCAGAGACAATGATGTTCCATGTTCAAACCACCCACAAAGAAGGTCACATAAGGAATGATGAGATGGTTCAGCAGTTAAGAGCATGTCGTGGTCTTCCAGAGGACCCAAGTACAATTCCCAGCAGCCATATCAGGCAGCTCACAAATAACTGTCACTCTAGTTCCTGGGGGGGAGGGGGTGAAGTTTCTGACTTCCACGGGCATCAGTAATTACATGTCCTACACAAACCCATACATATATACACTTAAAAATAAATCTTAAAAAAAGAGTTAGGTCAAATGTGAGCCAAGACAGAATGTTCCGAGGTAAGGAAAGAGGTGTAGACTTATAGCTTCCAAACTGCTCAGGTTTATAGTACAATTACACTTATGCCACAATTAAGGGTGCATATACATTATAAATTTCTTGTGAGTCTGAGAGAGAGAGAGAGAGAGAGAGAGAGAGAGAGAGAAGTATGGGTGCCCTCACATGTATGTGTGAAAGCCAGAGGTTTGTGGAGTGTTCTCCACTTTTTTATTTATTTATTTATTTATTTTTACATTTTTTTGTCTTTTTTTGAGATGGCATTTTCCTGTAGCCCCAGCTGGCCTGAAACTTGCTATGGAGACCAAGCTGGCCTCGGTCATAGAGATTTGTTTGCCTCTGCCTCCTGAGTGCTAGGATTAAAGGTACGCATCACCATGCCTGGCATCACCTTATATTTTGAGGCAGAGTCTCTCACTGAACCTGGAGCTCACTGTTTTGGCTAGACTGGCTGGGCAGCAAACCTCCAGGATCCTCTTGTCTTTGGCCACCTGACCCTAGGGTTACAGTATACACTACCAAGTCTGCCATTTTCCATGGGAGATGGGGATCCCAGGTACCTATGCTTGGGCAGCAAGCATTCTATGCACTGAGCATCTCCCCCACTTCTACATTACAAATTTCTAAATTAAACCAAAGATTTAATGAAACTGGGCTAAAGGTTACTACAAGGGTAGAATCAGCTTGTGTTCAGTCCAGTCAACTTGTATGGAGTTATAATGGGCTGCCATCTGACGATCAGAATACACAATTCTGGGTCAGAGCATGGATGAGTGACCCTGAGCAGACTGAATCCCAGCTATTTCTGGAGGTCAGACTTCTTCAGGCAGGAAAGGAAGTGGGAGATGAAGCTTGAAGAGCGGCAAGAGCAGCCAGAAGAGATGCATTTCCATATCAGTGGACAGCGAGAAGCAGAGTGTATGTGGCAGAGAGTGGGGGCTAGAGACGCCGGCACGTCCTGGGGGAGGGCACTCTCCAGCTGCGTTCGGACACCCCGTGTTTGGGGCAGCAGGGTGGGACCGGAGCTGGCTGGGGAGACCAGGGTGTGCGCATGTACAGAAGGGGAGATCTGGAAAAAAGCTTCTGTGTCGGGGCAGATACATAGAAAGCACATCTGGTCGTTTCCTGTGGCTTCCAGTGATATTTACAAAGAGGAGGGGCCTGGAGCATCCCCAAGGATACACCCTCAGGCAGCCAGGGCAGCACCACTGATACACCTTTCCCCTGCCGCAGCCCACAAGGAAAAAGGAGGCTGTTATCACCTGCTTTTGTGGCAACCTCAGGAACTGCCAGAAACCAGTCAGGAAATTGACTGAATTCCTGCCGGACTAAAGTTTTATAAGTTTTGCTTAACATAAGCAGAGGTTGGTATTTTTAGTTCTTTGTGTGTCAGAAAGGCCCATAAATATTTCAGAGCTAACATGTGTTCCACAGAATGAAAGCCCTGGGTAGTAGCTGGTCATGTATAAAACAGTAAGTTTTATTTTCCTTAGCCCTTCAAAGTTTGGTCTTGGAAGCCTTTGTTTCAGCAGGAGTGGGGAGGGCATGGGCCATGGTCTGGTGCCAGATTTGGAGCTGGGTTTTGTGCAAACCAGAGAGGGAAGCATCCTTTTTGGTGTGTTATAGATTTGGAAGAAGGCTCACAGTGGCTAAGAGATGCTCAAGTTCATAAGGTATGCAGGGAACAGAACCCCAGAGCTCCAGTTCCCACATCTGTGTCCCTTGTCACCTCTGAGAACATTTCTCTGGCCCTGTCCCTATGGGGAACCCTTTGCCTTTTAAACAGTGTGACAGTGATGTTAACGATGGTGCTTATGGGCAAGGTGTTTATGTGTTACTGCATTTAATCCTTACCATGCTCCACCCCCGTTTTATAGCTGAGAAGCCAGGGTGTAGATAGTCAGATGTGTTCCTAGGGAACATGGCAGGAACTGAGTAGAGCCAGGATCCCACATCACCTGTCCCACCCTCAAACTCAAGCTTTTAATCACAACCTACACTGCTTCCCACCCGATCGCCCCTTATTCTAATCTGTTTAAGTGTTTCATAGTTCCGTTTTTAGTAGCATCAGTTATTCCTATGGCCGACTTAGCCCCTATCCTAGGCCAGGGGAAGGTATTTTTCACAGCAGTTTCTTGGTAGCCTAACACAGAACAGCACATTGAGCCAGGGAGAGGGCTTTCCTGGGAGTGTGCTGGAGTGTGGCCCTGTGCCCAGCCTGGCTGTAGGGACGTCTCTAATCAGCGGCTGGCAGGCAGGTGACAGATGGTGCCTCTGCTTGCAGGAGCCATCTTGCATTCTGTTGGAGGCTTGTCAGAGACCAGGTGTCAAAGGGCAGAGTCTCTGATCCTGATCCAGGAGGGCTCCCTCTCAAAGGGCCGGGCTTGCCCAGGACTTAGGGACACAGCAGGCCTGCAGTCAGCAGGAGACTCTGTGATAACTGTGCTAGTTACATTTCTGATCTCTCTGTTTTGTAACAAAGCCACTTATCAGCCAATGTGCCTCTGACAAATGGTAGCATCTCAGAGTTCAGACAGGGTAACACTGCCACACTGGGTGGCTGGTCCTCCTTGGTCTCATCCCTACCGTGTGGTCACATGGCCTCCAACTCCTGGAGACTTGGCTACCTCCAGGGACAGCTGTGCCTGCCAGCCTCTGCTTCCTGTTATAGAATCACAATCTGCCTCCTTTTAGATTCCTTCTTTACACAGGCCTCAGCCCTACTCCTTGAGATCCTGGGAAGTCTGGCTAGTGGTTTTCCCCAGAAGCAGCACTTCCAGATTTAATATGGGGCCAGCCTGTCCTCGAGTTCTCTTTCAGAGGGAACATGGCCTCACTTTCTTTGGTAACCTTTCCCATAGGCTCATCTACCCTGAAACCCTCTGTCTTCTCTAACCAGGACTTATTAAACCTTGAGGTATGTGCTGTGGAGTCGGATTGGATTGCCTTGGTCTTTAAGGAGCTCACAAAGTGCTCAAAAGGACAAACACATCTACCTTTGATTCCAGCACAGAGGACACCGGGGAGCACCTGCCACACACATCCTAGGAGCAGGGACAGAGATGCAAACTCATGGCCTTTGCCTGGAGTTACCCAGTGAACCAGGAGAGGAAGATACTTTCCATAGTCCCCTGCCTCTCCCATTTCCCACCGTGTGAGGAAGTCACCGGAAGCCCTTGGGGAAGGATGTCCTTTATACCACCCTTTCTCCTGTACCTCTCTCTATACTTCTCCAGGCCAGCTGATCCCAACGTCTCCTCAAACCCAGGCTACCCTGGCTTCAGGCTGTCTGCCAGGACTTGAGTGAATTTCTTCATAAAAAGTATCTTGGGGCCTTGTCTGCCTCTTTCAAAGTTAAGCCAACCATCTAGAACCTCTGTTCTCTCCTCTAAGAAACTCCTGCAAAGGTCAACACTGCAACTCAGCTGGAGCCGACTACACAGTTTCCTTTTTTTTTTTTTCTGCTTTTCAGTGGGCTTCATCTGGATCTACATCATGAAATATTCAGAGTAGAGGAGAGATACTGATTAACTGCACATTCCCCACTGTGGTCCAGCCTTAGCCTGCAATCACCCCGGACTCCCAGCAGGGCCTCCTCTCTGAAAGGTGGGGAGTGTGAGTCTGAGGGGGAGTCAGCATCTCAGAGCAGCAGGTGGCAGAGCCAGGCTTCCAGGAATGGTAAAACGTTTATTAAAAATTGTACTTATTATTTGTTTTGACAGATGGTCACATTGTACATCACTGGTTGGCCTTGGCCTTACAGTCCTTCTGCCTTGCCTTGAGGGTGCTGGAATTACATATTTGCCCTACTGTATACACTGGCTCATCAGTTTAACGTGAAGCTCTCAAGCATGAAGGGTTTGGAGAAAACTCGTATCCATAGACAGGGCTGGTTCCTCTTCTCCCTCTGTCTTCTTGTTACCCTTTCCATCTTTAGGCTCCAGTTTAGAAGTTGTTTTGCTGACCTGAAAGGGACTTCCAAGACCACTCTCCTGATGGTAATAGCAGGACCCCCCTTTGGAACCTGGTGACCTCTCAGAACCATGCATACCTCAGCCTCCCTTTCCTCCTGGGGCAAAAAGCTCCCTCTGTGGTAACAAGCTCGGGAGGCCAGCTGCCTAGGGCTCCAGTCTTAGCCTTTTGTGAAACAAGTATAGAGCCAGTGCCTCTCTAAGGCTCACTTTTCTCATTTGCAAAAGCTGTGGTCATCAATGTACCTTCTTAGGAAAAGGTGTTGGAGGCGTCCATGATATAAGACACATGGAAGGAATTTAGCACAGACAGGCCCATCATGACACTTATGGGACTGTCCCTTCTTGAGGGGGCAAACAGCACCCCGCACCTGGAATATATGTGAGTTTAGAAGCAGATAGCCTAGTGCAATGCCTCCTGGGACACATTGGTGCCATCTGACCATACATGGGCACCTCTCTATGTGTGCCTCAGACTGCTTATCTGTGACATGGAAATGAGGATCCTGTGCCCAGGGTTAACATGTGGAAAAGGGAAGCACTTCATATGCATATGAGCTTTTTATGTAATAAAACCCAAGGTTAGAGTGTGTGCCATACACATCCTGGCCATCCCTGACACTGAAGAGGAAAATGAAGACCACAAAGCTAGTGCTTCCAATGGACCAATGCTGGGAGGGCAGCGGGGGTCAGCCAGGATGCTATGTCGAGGGTGGTGTGTGTGTGTGTGTGTGTGTGTGTGTGTGTACCTAGAGGCTTCAAGGACCTGCAATACTTGATTAGAAGGAGATAGCTCTACTACTTTTCTAGTCCTTTTGCTCTCTGAGTCCTGAGGCTGGATTTGGGAACTGTGGTCCAGTCAGTGTGGGGTAGTGGGCTCGGGCTTGGAGCCCTTGGAGACTGACAGAGGATCAGAGTGAGTCAGGAGCAGAAGCAGAACAGTGGAAGAAGAATGGACTTCCCATTTTTTTAAATTAAAAGTTTAAAGTTTTAATTTTATATGTATCAGTGTTTTGCCTGCAGCTATGGTAAGTGCACCATGTGTGCAATGCCATGGAGGGCCAGAAGAGGGCATCTGATTCCCTTAAGCTGGAGGTTCAGACAGTTGTGAGCTGCCATGTGGGTGCCGGGAACTGAACCCCAGTCTCTGCAAGAGCAGTCAGTGCTCTTAGGCACCGAGCCTTCTCTCCAGCCTTGACTTCCTGTTTATCACTACCTCTTACATCCTCTCTTGTCACTAAGAATCAAGCCCTCTCTGAACTCTCAATGACTAGATCCCACCATGGTGGTGAGGAAGTACCCTCCAACAGCTCTCCATTCCTCATCTGGGCTTTAGAGCAGGTGACATGTCATTGGGCAAGTCCTCTAATGTCTCTGCCTCAATTTCTCCATCTGTGAGAAAGACTTCCAAAACCTGGACCATTGCTTCCTTGGTGGATGGTGCACCGTGGTTCATCCCCAATGTTGAGATCAGCCTAGGGTCTAATGGAGGGTCTGGTGCATTGAACCAAAGAAGAGAAAACTACATAGCTCTGCAGAAGCTCCAGCTAATGTGTGGCCCCCTCTAGCTGCAAATCTTTCTGACACGAGCTTTGCTTGGTGACAGCCCAAAGTGGCTTGAATACCAGTGGTGACACATCACTCCACGATCTTCAAGGCAGACCCTCCATGGATCCAGGTGTTTTCTAACGTTCCCTCCAAGTCAGAATTCTCTGTAGAATCTCCTTTGAGTCTACATGAGTCCTGGTATTTGTACAGATAGCAACATTTGTGTTTTTGTGTTCCCAAAGCACCTCCGCCCCAGGACTTTGTGTTATAGAGATGGGGAGGCTTTGTTATAGAGAGGGGGAGGCTTTTCCAGATTCCTTTCACAATCTCTGTCTTCTTGTATAACACATGGGGTGGTAGATGTTATATCTGTGCCTGAGGGCTATCCTGATTTTCCAGAAAACACACACACACAAACACACACACACACACACACACACACACACACACACACACACACAGAGTCCACTGTCAAAGGCCAAGATGTTTGTACAGTGCAATGGTTCCAGCATTTCTTGGGAGAGAGGCTAAAGGACAGCTCTCAGCAGATAAGGCTTGTTAGGGAAAGTGTCCCAGAAAGGGTTGTGACATAGAAAAGAAGGCCAGGAGAAGTGGCTTTGGCAGAATTTCACTTGCATCTCTGGGTACCCAAATCTGAAAGAGGTGGAGAAAGTCATTTAATGATGGGAAAACCCAAAATGCCTGAAGCCACCTCCATTTCCAGTCATTAGGGCAGATACTAGGGCCTTCTTGCCAGCAGCTGGGTGGCCAGGCGATTTCTATTTCAATAATTAGCCGCTGTAAGTCTCACAGAACTGGAGACAGATAAAGGCAGGGCCAGCCTTTCACAGAGTTAATTGTGCCCAAAGTTGTACATGCCTAATCAAGCCTTGCACTGCCTCCATCCCTTTCATCCAAAGCCTCAAAAGGCTTCCCCATCAGTAATTAAGTCTCATAAGTGCCTGAAAGAAAGGAATTCTCCAGGGCAGTCAGAAGGGGGAAAGGACTTCTGGGGTGGAGGGTGGGCAGGCATCCAGGATGTCAGCCCCCAGGATAGGGTGTGTGTAGGGAATCAGGACTAGACTGAGGCCCTTGAGGTTTCCCCTTGGTGTGTTCTGTTCCTAATGGGATAACCACACACCTGAAGGCTTTTCCTGGATCCAGCTAAGTGTCTCTAAATTTCTCATCTGGGCTGCTCTACAGAAGGTATGTTTGTTAGAAACTCCAACTCAGGCATAGGTGATTCAAAACTCACTTTCCTAGATTCCCAGCCTTAGAAGGGAATGTAAAGGAGAGAGTTTTCCAAGTCTGGTCTGATACTTGGATTCCTTCTGTAAGTCCACACAGCCTCAGCCAACCTTTGTCAGATCTGTGATGACAGGGCACTTACTCTTAACACATTTCGTTTTCCAAGTTTTGCTTTACCACAACCATTCTGATAGCGAGCTGGAATTGACTCTCTTTAAGAGATTTCCTGCTGGCCCTAATTCTATACTTTAGAAACCTCACAAATAAGAAATTCTTCCCCCAACCTCCCTGAACAAGACTTCTTTTCCCCAGGCTCTGGAAGACAGTAGAACACAGTGGATAAACACGTAGGCTTTTTATCCGAAGTACAATCCAAAAAGGAAAGGAAAACATTGGTAAATTGTACTTCACTAAAATGCTTGTATATTGCAAAAGACTGTTCAGAGGATAGAAAGATAAGCTGCAAAGTGGGAGAAAATTTTTTTCACAAACCACCCATCAACAAAGGCCCAGTATGTAGATCCGACAAGGAAATCTCAAAACTCAGTAGAGAAACAAACAAGTGCTCCAAAGATGCGAGTAAATATTTTACCAAAGAGGACATAGAGATGGCAGAAAAGCTCAAGAAAAGATGTTCAACCTTTTTAGCCACCAGGGAAATGAAGATTAAAATCACAACGAACTATCACGCTATATCTATCATATGGACTAAGCCAAAATGAAAAAAATAGCACCAATTCTAAACACTGACAAGGATTCTGAAACTGGATCACCCATGCACTGCTGGTAAGAATAAAAAATGGTGAAGTCCCCTTGGAAAATAATTTAGCAGTTGCTTAGAAAACAGAGCATGCAATTACTATACAAGCTAGCAATTGTACTCTTGGGCATTTGGCCTTCAAAAATAGAAACTTATGTGCACAGAGGAGTTATTCTTAATAGTCCACAACTGGGAAATAGTCCAGATGGCCTTTGACAGGGGACTGGTTAAATCAATAGTGGAATGCCCTGGAATACTACTTGATGATAAAAAAAGGAATGAACTGACACCCATGAATCTCAAGGGAATGAGGCCGAGTGTAAAACAGTCAACCACAAAAGGCTCCACTCGGATTCCACCTCCATAACATTTTTGAAATGCCCAAACTTCAGAAGGCGAGCACAGAGTAGAACAGCATGGGTGACTTCAGAAAGGCTGCAGAGGGGACAGCCGTGGGGTGGAGATTGCCACTTCGCCTGCATATGCTCAGCTGTCCACCCAACCGGGTCACAGAGGACGAATACAAGGAGGTTCAGACGGAAGGGGCAGTCCGAGTAAGAGGAGTTGGCATACTGTTGCTGATATCTTGGCTGTGATACCTGCTCTCTTACTATCATTTGCAGAACACTGCTACTCAAGGAAATTGGGTGGAGGACACATAGGCTGTCTCCATAATACTTCTGTTTGTGAATACAATTATCTCAAAAAGAATTGTTTTAAAATAGGTTTTTGGAGTCAAGGCATTTGGAGACACACATGCCTGGGATTGAATGCTGAACCTACTGTGTGCCTCTGTGCTGCCCAAGTCTCAGATTCCTCATCTGTAGAATGAAGAAAGTCTCTACCTGTAGAGTGTTATGCACCTGCACAGTGGCCTGCTTACCACTTCGCCTGCATGTTGAATCAAATTGAGGAAGTAAGAATCAGGCTTTTGTGGAGTGCAGGACTTAAGGCTCTGTAGGGCCATGTCTTTAATTTGGTCAAAGTATTGATACCAATAAGGGATTGGCTCATGGAGTCAGTAAAGTTATCAGGACTGGTAAGCCTGTCCAAGGTTATGGGGATGTTATAGTGTATGTTAGTGCGGGCCTGACCTGCTGCCATGTCACCATACACCGCCCTCCATTGAAGGAATGTTGCAGGGTCAAGGACCGCCTTGAGCAAGGTGTACCAATCATAATGTGTTTGAAGGTTAGTGGCCCATTGGGCAAGAACGTGTTTGAAATAAGGGGAATCGGGGACAGCTTCCTGTGCTGCTTTACAAATAGAAAGGGGGGTGGGGATCCAGGGCCGAGAGGCAGCGTTAGCACCCACATTAACAGGGGATGCATGCAAGTATGAGGGTGGATGAAGGAATAGGTTCTGAAAGGAATGGGATGAGGGGGAGCTGGGGGAAAAGGGGGAACATGGGAGAGCGCTTCCTGGGCCTCCTCTGAGGGTATATTGACCTAGCAAGGGCAGCTGAAGGGAATTTTTGTGAGTCAGGAGCAGGAGGAGAATTCTCTTCATTTGATTGGAAACCAGGACACAGGAAAGGGCCAGTTTTTCTTCAGTGTTTTTGTAACAGATTATGTTTGCGTAGATCGTCCTCTGCCGGGGAGCCTTTAAAAAGGCTTGCAATTATGGCAAGGAGGTTGCCCATGACAGCAGGGAAGGGGGTGGACAGGCAAGTGCCTGGACGGAACTAGGACAAAGAGTGTGTGTTGGATCTGAAAGTGTCCTGTGCTTACTGGGGAACTTCCAACAAACAAGACGACAAATGAATTGAAAGTGAAGGGAGGGGAGCCGCACACTCATTCTTACACAGCCATAAGCACATAAAACAAAAGGGGGTCTACTCACTGAATCGCAAAGGGGGTGTCTTGCAAACACTGGGGGGTGTTTTATAAACACTGGGGGGTGTCTCGCAAACTCTGGGGGGGGGGCAAAAGCCAAAACCGTCAAGGGGGTGTTTCGTAAACACTGGGGCCATCTCACCCAAATGCGGGTGGGGGGCTGCAGACCATGTTGGGCGCCAGATGTTGGAACTCTCTCCAATCCAGCCGGAGAAGTTCAGGTCCACTGAGCGAAACAGGGATCACCACACGACATGGGGAGTGGTGAAAGCAGGCAAATTGTGAGCTCCTGCAGACTCGCTATTTAAATATTTCTATATATATATATATATATATATATATATATTCATCTTCTTCTTCTTCTGTGAAGGTGCCAGGTACTGAACATTGGCCCAGGTCACTGACTCAGCTTAACTTTCGAGAACAGGTTTAACCTGTTCGGCAGGCGAAGTGGTAAGCAAGCCAGTGTTCAGGTGCGTAACACTCTACATCTACCATTTACAGGGCCATCTTGAGGTTTAAACAAGACAAGCCATGCAAATAAAGACTCAGTAGACTGTGGGAATGAAACTTTTTGTGTGGCTTGAATCAAGAACTTGTAAGACCTGTCCTGGGAGATCTCCAGTTATCTGATATCTCTGTGGGCTTTTGGAGTTATCTGTAGCAGGAAGATTTGGGATATTATAATGATTCTTGCTTCGCCCTATCTCTGCAAAGTTCCAGGCCCCTTCCCTCAAGGCATTGAGCAAAACATCACACCTCTAGTTACCTGTTGCACAAACCAGAGCTCTGCAGCCCCCCGATTAGAAACAAGTTGGCTCACCCCTCCCTTCCACCTGCTCCCACTTCCTTGCCCAGAGCACAGTAGACTTAAATATATAGACCTCACTGACAGAAAATAAACGGAGTTCCTATCCTCCCTGGCTCTCTGCGCGTGTGTGAGTTCGTTCTGTTCTATGGGTGATCTCCAGTGGTTTTCCCTCACCCCTTCTTGCAGGAGCAAAGCCTAGATACTGCCGGCCTGCAGGCAGGAGGCAAGTTCTGGAGCTGAGCCAAGAAGGGAAGGACAGCATGTGGAAGGTGGTCACGCATCGTGACTCAAAGACACTGACCCGACAGTAGACGACAAGTATGAGCCTTGTGTCTTTATCCAGGATGCATGTTTCTGCACCTTCCTCTGTTCAGTTCTTATCTACCCATTTTTCATCCTGCCCATCTTTCTCTGCAGAAAAGGTCATTTTGGGGCAACATTACTTGTTTGAGATCGGATGATATTGGGCACATTCAGGGTGGTGTGGTCTTAGACTCAGTGTCACTCTTCGTAATTCCAGGGTTGACAGTGGCAGAGACTGAAGCAGTCTTCTTTTTTTTTTTTTAATTTTTTTTATTAATTTTATTTATTTCTGTATGTGTATGAATGTACTGTCTGCGTGCAAGTTTGTGCACCCGTGTCGTGCAATGCCGCGGAGGTCAGAAGAGGGTAGCGCATTCCCCTGGAAGCGGCGTTCACCTGTAATTGGAGTTTCAGAAGGTTATCGGCCGCCATGTGGGTGCTGGGGATCAAACCCGGGTCCTCTGCAAGAGTGGTCGGCGCTCTTAACTGCTAGGCCATCTCTCTTATCAGACTGCTCTGATACCTTCTAGCTACAATGTCACACATTGCATGCCACTTATTTTCTATCCCATGTCTTTTTTTCCTTCCCAAAGAAGCAAGTGTCTCAGATTCATATTTATCTACCAAATCCTAAGCATCTACCACTAGGGAATACCAACATCAACCCAAGTAACACAGCATAGTGTGACACCACGGTTTCTGCCTAACTTTTCAAGGACGACCCCTGGAAGCTAGGTCTGGTGGTACATGGCTATAATAATGACTCCTGAGAGATCACACACATGTCCTTATATTTAAACCCACCCTGACTCTGATGCTGGCCTTGTGACTTGCATCTTGTGCGCCAAAAGAACATTAATAAACTCAAACCAGAGGCAGGAAAGACCCTTGAGTATTTGAGCCTGTCTCTGCTTGCTGCTTTTGGAAAATGAACATCATATAAAGAGCCTAAGCTCTTGCTGCTAGACCCAGTACTGAGCAACAAGCTTCCAGTGGACTGTAGCCCGACATGTGAGCCCACCAATTGAGCACAACTATTGAGCTCCACCCAGCCTAAATCACTAACTTTATAAGATAGGAGCTAATGGTTGATCAGTTTAAGCCACTACATTTTGGGTTATAACATTTGACATGTCATATGGCAAAGGCAAGTTGATACAACTATCACTATGAGGAAACTGAGATATTAAAGTTAAAGACTTGTGACTAATATCTAAATAGCACTGTAGACCTTGTACACTTCTTTGTCCTTTTCATGTGATTTAATCTATGCTGTATCTCTTTGATAACTTACCAGTTATATTGATAATATATTTATATTTAAGTAATTGCTTAACTATATCCTCCAAGCTGTATGCTCCCAAACCCCACAAACGGTAAGCACTTAATAGATAACGAATGATTTAAGTGAATAAATGGGCAAACATCTCTGAATATCAGGGCTGTGATCCTGATTACACATAAGACTGCCAGTCAGAGGAGAAGGTGCTTTCCCAAGTTGCATGGCTCACAAGCACAGGCGCCCTGACTCCAGCAAAGCTCTGTTCTTCTGACCCACAGTGCAAGGGTCTGCCCTTAAATTTTCCACACGTCCCCAGGGCCAGACAGCCGAGGAAATGAGCAACTACCCTGAAGTTAGGAGAGAATGCTGCTGGATGAGTTCCACATGTTTAAGGAATGCCAATCCCCAAGCTAAGAGGATTCCGATCAAAACAAGCTCCCAGCTGGATCAGAAGCTTGCGGGTGCAAACTGCACTCCTTGGGATCCGGGATGCCTGTTAGCTCTGGTCCTGTGTGAACTTGTACTGCCTAGCCCCATACAGACCAGGTGGCTCATGGTTCCCACCCCACAGATCTAGCACACAGAAAAGCTCTGTCTGTCCTCAGCCCCAGGCCAGGCCATGTCGGGGGCACCCTCAGATGTACGCTCTAGGCTCAGCATTCACCACTTTTCAGTGCCTACTTCCTTTTACCTGGTCCCCTCCCTCAGCTGCTACACAAAGGTGACCCTCTCAGTATATCCCAGCCACTCTGCTCCAGGACCACAACTCCGGCTGCAATGCTGTTTACCTTCCCAGCAGCTATCGGGTACCGAGGACAAGCTATACTGTCTGTAGTCTTGGTGGGCTCCTGTGGGCTGCCTCCTCAGTGGTCCTGGAGTCTCTCTGCCTTCCAGGAGGGTCCTGAGCCTGTCCCCTCTGTGGGGAAGCTCTGGCCCTTGCCCCTCCGCTGTCTAGTGTTACACCTGGGTCAAGGCAGCCTGGCTTCCTGGGGCCAGACCCTCACTTTGTTCTCTTGATTGTAGGCCTAAATTTGTTTTCATTAAGAAACTCTGCCTGTCACTCCATCAATTCTGCTCTTTTGGGTTGTTAACCTTGGAGGCCACTCTGCAGGAGAGGGAGAGGGAGAGGGAGAGGGAGAGGGACTGAGGGAGAGGGCAAGAGTGGGCTGCTTTCCTTCAGCAGGCTGGGCTACAGGGGCTCGGCCTGGCTTCACCTGGCATCGGACCCCTCCATACCCCAAATGTCACCATCTTCATCGTATGGCAGGACAGTCCCTTCAGGAAGGCCAAGGCTGCTGAGAGCCTGCACTCTGTGTTCAGGGTTCAGATCCCCCATGGCATGCCATGGAACTTCCTTAAACTCCCCATTCTCCTCACCTCCTCTCCAATGTGGGGATAGTAATGCCAGCCCCCGGCAGGGGCGTAGGGGAGGGGCTGATGAGTTAGTGTGGCAAAGCACTTAGAGCACATGAGAGGTTGAAAGCTAGAGACAGAGAGAGAAAGAGAGGGACCAGAGGATAATCCTGAAAGTCATTCCTCAGGAGCTGCACATCTTGTTTTGGGGGGTAGGATTTCTCACTGGCCTGGAATTTGCCAAGGAAGCTAGACAGGCTTGTTTTGCCTGAGCCCCAGGGATCTGCCTGACTCTGCCTCTGCAGCGCTGGGATTGCCAGCTCACACCACCACACTCGGCTTTTTAAATTTATTCATTTTATTTTTAAATGTATTTCATTTATATTTATTTTTATTTCATGTGTGTAAGTATATTGCCTGTATGTATGTAAGTACACCTTCGTACACCTGTGCGTATGTAAGTATACCTTTGTACACCTGTGCATATGTAAGTACACCTTTGTACACCTGTGTGTATGTAAGTACACCTTTGTACACCTGTACGTATGTAAGTACACCTTTGTACACCTGTGTGTATGAAAGTATACCTTCGTACACCTGTGTGGTGCAACGCCTGTATACGTGAGAAGAGGGGGTTGGACCCATGGAACTGGAGTTACAGACAGTTGTTAACCACCATGTGGGTCCTGGGATTTGAACCAGGATCCTCTGCAACAGCAGTCAGGGCTCTTAACCGCCGAGCCATCTATCCAGCCCTGACACTTGGCTTTTTTCATGTGGGAATCAAACCCAGCAACTCGTGCTGGGAAGGCAGGTGCTTTACCAGGTGAGCCATCTCCCCCGCCCCAGCCCTGGCTGTCACATGTCTGCATTGCAAAGCTCTTACCGTGACCCCTCTGTTCTGTCATTTTCTATCCCATTCGCCATCACAGTAAAAGACAAATGACTGCTTAGCAGGACTTATTCACTCATTTAGTCGTGGGATAAACATGTATTGGGAGTCTACTATATGCCCTGATTGGGGGGGAAGTACACAGGAAAGGATCTAGACACTTGGTTTTGAGCAGGCTTGTTCTGGTTTGAATCTCACCCTTGAACTTGCCAGGCATGGGCCATGGCAAGTTATCCTGGGCTTTGCCCCCTCCTTTGTCATGGATAGTTACTGTTCCTGTGTCCCAGTTTTTTCTGATGTACCTTACCATTGTCTGACCTGACCCTGGGGAGGCAAAATGGGGTACAGCCTCCGTTTACAAAGCCCCTGACCTCCTCCAACTCAGGCTAGCAGGGAGGAGAGTGAGGCTTGAAGCAATTACCCTGGGTCACTGTACAGGCCTGTCCCCTCTGGGAAACCTGAACCACCTTCAAAGAGAGGGTTTTAATTGGCCTAGGCTCTATGCCCACTCTAAGACAGCTTCACAAAAGAGGATTAGTACAACGCCCCTGTTCCCCAGTGGGCCAGGCCCCACATATAGGCAGGTGGCTGGATACTGGCCCACTTTGCCTGGACCTTCCTGAGATATGGCCCCCATAGCCTAGTGGAGGAAGGAACCTGTTAGGAAACTCCTCTTCTTATCCCACAAATGCAAGATGTGGGTGCATAAGTCAGAGCCTCCAGCTAAGAAAGAACTGAGATGAGCCTGGTTAATGATATTTCTAGAAAAAGTCCAGGCTTAATAGTCATAGTCCCTAGGCGAAGCGACTTGTCCAAGGTCCCCCAGCTGGTAAGAGGCAGCTTGGTCTTTCTCTTTAACTCCCAGTGTCCTTGACACTAGTCACAGCCTCCTCTGTCACACATGCCTGGGAGAGGATCTCCCTGCTGTAGGACACCGCTACAAATCTGCGGATGCAATCAGGCTGTTGGTATTTAAATACTTGGCTATTTGAAAAATATAACAACAAACAATTCAGAATAAATGCCAAACCTCTAACTGGTTAGGAACACCACCTGGGGGTACAGAGATTTGTCAGCATGACTGATACTTCCTGCTTAAGTACAACAGTGAGCAGACACTCCTGCAAGGCAGGCTGAGAACTGGCAGACACTGTCTGGGGAGTGCTGCACAGTTCAGAAAGCCCTGCTCTGTCCAATCACTTAGTCACTCTGTGGACATTCCTCTAAAGGCAGGAACTGTCACACCCCTTTTATTAATGAGAAGCCAAAGCTCAGGGATGTTGAGGACTTATCTAAAGTTGCAAAGCTAGGATTTAAACCCTAAATGGTTATACTCTTCAATGTCAACTCTATGTCCCGCATGCCTCTGCTGCCTACACCCCTTTTACTCTTTGGAAGGGAAGGACATTCTGGGAACTCAAACCCTGGCTTTGAGACTTGCTGGCTCAGCTATCAACCTCTCATCGCCTTTTCCTATGGGCCTTGATTGACCTAGCCTGTGTAGGGCATGGGATGCGGGATGGGGTTTCCATGGTCCTATCCTGTAGGCTTGGACTGTCTACTGGGAAAAACCAAGCCAGAAAGAGATGATCCCCACCCAAAACCCTGCAGAAGGGGGACTTCATCCAGCGAAGTAGGTAGAGCAGGCCTGTCTTCCTCAGGGAAACTCATGCTTATGAGAGCTGGGGAAGCAGGTGGGAGTATGCCAGTTACTGGTTGGAGGGAGTTGGGAGAAAGACTAGACCAAGGCCAGTGGGCACCACAGCTCCCACCCTTGAGCCAGTCTGAGCATTTCATTGCTTTTATGTTATTCACATATTGGGCTGTTATTTTAGGATTTCCCATATGTAATCAGATCCTTGGTTAAAAATAAGCAACCAGGCTTGACTTGGTCTGACCAGGTATCTAGAGAACCCTGGTTATCTGCCTGGGATAACTGCTCTATTCTTTGTTTTCCTCATTTAGGAACTCTGTTATAAATGGTGAGTCGATTCTTTTTGCATACATCTCCTGACTGTCTTTTATGTGCTAGCCAACACTCTAGGTTTTGAGGATTCAGAAAAAGTAAATCTGTATTCCTCTACTCCGTGGAAGCTTCTCCACAGGCTTCAGGGTAGTTTTTCTGAAAAAAAAAAAAAAAAAAAAAAGAATCCTTACAGTCATGCCCCTGCTTCAAATCTTCAAGGCTCCCTATTGCCAAATGCTTTGCTACTCCAAACGTGGTCCACTAGTTATACCAGCACCACCTGGGAGCCTATTAGAACTCCTTACCTAAGACTCCCAATTCTTATCTGCAGTTAGACCTTCAGGGCTCTTTCATGACACTGGTACCTGTTAGGCACAGAACTATGGGATGCCAAAATGTCCTTTCCATCTTGAAACCTGCTGTTACCTGCTCACCATCTTCTACTTTTAAATATGCAACCCTAATGCCACGCTGGCCTGACCACGTTCCCTCTCCTACTGCCCTGTATGCACACTGCTTTCTGCCTAGAATATCCCTACATGGCTGCAGCTAACGAATTCTTCCTTCCTTGGAAGCCAGGCTTACATCCACCTGGCGTACCCTCGGCTCCCTTCCCTTCCACCTGAACTCTGCCTCCCTTGCCTCTCCTCCTCTCCCTCCCCAGCCCAATGCTCTTGTGATGGAGAGCTCAGTGCTCAGCAATTGGTCTGTTATTGATGTGGGTGTCTGTCTTGTTCCAAATATGGTAGATCCTGGAGGGAGGCAAGGATGAGCCTTTTTTTCTCCTTTACCTCCATCCTTCCCAGTACTACCTCAGACCCTGTACTTCCAGACCCTGGGATGCATATGGGTTTTAGAGGTTGCCTTGGGAGCATCTAATGTGGGCAGACAGGGAGAGGATCAAGTACAAACACATGTTCTCAACACATATCTGTAGCTATAAATAGGATATTTACTAAGCCAAAACATTTTTTGAGGCTTATAGAGACAAGGAAATGGTCACTGTATCAACTCCCTTTTCACTTTCCCCTGAGGAAGAACCCCTGGCTCTGAACAGTGTTCTCAGAGGTCAGGGTCATATGCATGGATCCATCATTTCCTTACTTTGAATAAAGAACCCCTTTACAACCTCTCCATGTCCCATGTTCCAGGGATCAAGCCAACAGACTAATAAAGTAGTATATTAATTAATAGGACCAGCAAATGTTTACTGAACAGCTACTTTGTACCAGGTCATTGAGGCTGCTACGTGAGATATAAAGATAAATGACTCCTGGCTGCTGCCCTCTCTGAGGCTTTCTCCTCAGGTCACAAGAGGTGATTCAAGAACGTGGAGAGCTGGGCTCAGTTTCCTGGAGTAAATTACTGTACCTCACATAGTCTCATTCTCTCCATCTACAAAATGAGGATGGATTATAATCACTGAGCTGGCTACAAACTTGAGACTCAAATGTAATTACAAATTTGAGACGTGCTTGGGAAATTAGCAAGTGTATGGCAATGGTACAAATGGTTCTGGGGGCAGGCAAGCTTGGTGGCCACCTGAGACACTCTCTATCCCTTTTTTCCTAGACTTTAAAACAAGCCCAATTCTTTTGGGAAATCGACACACTTAGTCCCAGGAAATGAGCCATGGTATGTCAAAGACACATAAGGATGAGGACTAAGTTACCAGATATTAATTTCCCAGCTTCCCTTGACACTACTGATAATCATGTGACTGGATTCTGGCCAATAGAAGGAGCTTAGGAGGACAGTGGCTGATACCTCTCCTTCTCATTTCCTTCTTCTCATAAAAGTGAGCTTGGGTGGCCATGGTGAAACCAACCCCGTAGTGACAGGCACAAGATCTCCAAAGTTGCCTCAAGGATGGTGACATAGCCCCCATGCTGTATGAAGCACCGTCTATGGTAAGTGGCAGCTGAAGTCCCTAACCAGAAGTGGCTTTATGATGAACTCTGAGGGTCGAGCCAGTGCCACAGAAAGCCTCTCCTTCTCATTTCCTTCTTCTCATAAAAGTGAGCTTGGGTGGCCATGGTGGAACCAACCCCGTAGTGACAGGCACAAGATCTCCAAAGTTGCCTCAAGGATGGTGACATAGCCCCCATGCTGTATGAAGCACCGTCTATGGTAAGTGGCAGCTGAAGTCCCTAACCAGAAGTGGCTTTATGATGAACTCTGAGGGTCGAGCCAGTGCCACAGAAAGCCTCTCCTTCTCATTTCCTTCTTCTCATAAAAGTGAGCTTGGGTGGCCATGGTGGAACCAACCCCGTAATGACAGGCACAAGATCTCCAAAGTTGCCTCAAGGATGGTGACATAGCCCCCATGCTGTATGAAGCACCGTCTATGGTAAGTGGCAGCTGAAGTCCCTAACCAGAAGTGGCTTTATGATGAACTCTGAGGGTCGAGCCAGTGCCACAGAAAGCATGGAGACGTGTCGAACCCGAAAACACTTATGGTGCTTTGGGGAAAGTATTTGGGAGGTCAAAAGAAGCAGCAGACACCATGAGAGCAAAGAACAGGGAGGCCCAAGCCAGAGTGGGGTGCTTCAGAGAACATCCAGGGAAGCATTGGTACTGTACCCCCATAGGCTGTCTCAAAGGAGCTGGTCTCTGTATAATCAGACAACTGTACCAATCAGGGCTCCCACCTTCTCTCAGAACTGTCTTTCCTTTCAACCCAGAAAATGGAAAATAATCAAAATGAACTTGTGTGATTCTACAGGTGTGAACTTAATGAGGCATTTCAATGCTAATTCCACCAATAGCTGTTATGTTGTAGATTAGGGAGCTAGAGGCACAGAAGAATGAAGGGGCATATCCAAACCACCCCCCTCCGAAATAATGCTGAATAGGCCTTCAAGTCTTCTGTGTGGTCAAGGCCCGGCTTGCCTACCATAGTAGCCACCAGCCACATGTAACTAGTTAATTTAAAATTGTAATTGCAATGAAGATAAAATTAAGGCCCTTAATTGTACGAGCCACATTTCATGAGTACAGCCAAATGTGGACAGTAGCCAAGGCACTAGACAGTGGGAGCTGAACATTCTAAGTTGGGCGGTGGTGCTCTAGGAGTTTGGTAAAATCAGAGAGTAATTCATGGACCCTTGCCTGACAGGCCTGCACAGGGACCCAAGGGTTGCGTCCAGTGCTTGGCCTGAGGGAGTAGAAAGGAGGGGAGAAAACATTCTCTAAGTGCATACAAACATGTTTGTCACCCCAGAGTGTGCCCGACATCTGCTAGTCCATTGTTACTTGCACAGCTCTGTTCAGTACCAGCTAGTAATTACACATGATAGATGATGACCATGAAACACAAGAACGTGAAAAGACTGGTCCAAGGTCATGCAGCTAGGGAAGGGTGGGATGCAGATCTTGCTCCATCTATTGCGTTGCAGGAGGCCAGTTTAGAAATGCTTCCTCCCTTTCCTCCTTTCTGAAAGAATGAGCTGGATCTTTTCAGCAAGCAAGGCCAAATTTCACAAGGAGTGGGATGCGGGAGGTGGTGGTGTCTAGTTGGGCCCAGAGGGAGATGGCTCCCCCTTCAGAGAGGCAGGGCATAGGGCAAAGTCATTTTTTTCCAGGGCCTCTCTTCCCAAGCTGGGCTGAGGCCTCTGTAAATCAGCCCCACTCAACCCTTGGACTCCCAACTGGAGAGAGAGAGAGAGAGAGAGAGAGAGAGAGAGAGAGAGAGAGAGAGAGAGAGAGAGAGATTGAGATTGGAGGTCCTACTTCAAGAAGCTGGGGCTACTCTGCTGTCCAGGGAGCCTGCTGAAGCTTCAAAGGCCAGGCCTAATTTACGAGGCCGATGGTGGCTCCAGGCTGTCCCAGATTTGTGCCTGCCCCAGCTCCAAGTTGTGCATCACATGAGGGATGGGTCAAAGGATTTGAGACCAGACTCAGCAGAACAGCCCGGATCTATCCCATCTGCTCTCTACAGGGAGACTTGTTTGGAGTCAGCTGTGTCTGGTTGGAAGCAGATCCCTGGCCAAGCCCAGAGGGCAGCCTGGGCATTTTCAGCTTGCTGGGTGGGAAATGGAAAGGAGCTGGAAGAGGCAGAGCCAGGCTACTCTTGGACGTAGGGTCCTGGCTGCGTGAGGAAGTTTTTTTTTTTATGTTTAATTTTTTAAAATTTTATTCATTTTTGTATGTGTATGAATGTACTGTCTACATGTAGGTTTGTGCACCCATGTCGTGCAATTCCGCGGAGGTCAGAAGAGGGTCTCGGATTCCCCTGGAACTGGAGTTCTCCTGGAATTGGAGTTACAGACAGTTCTCAGCTGCCATGTAGGTGATGGGGATCGATCCCGGGTCCTCTGCAAGAGCAGTCGGCGCTCTTAATCACTAGGCTATCTCTCTAGCCCAAGGAAGTTTTGACTATGGAAATAGTCTCAGGGGCCAGACCCCCTTTTCATATGTAGAAATGACAGCTCAGGGACAAGTGGTAGCCCAGGCGGTAACAGCCAACAGCCATGTCAGGCACACACCTCTGCTTCTTGCACTTAGGCTCCATTCAGACATTTTTTTTTTTTTTTGGCAAGTTTTATTTTTATTATTATTTTTTAAAATTTTATTTATTTATTATTTTTTATGTGTATAAATATACTGTCTGCATGTAGGTTTGTGCACCCACGTTGTGTAATGCTGCAGAGGTCAGAAGAGGGTGTCGGATTCCCCTGGAACTGGAGTTAAAGATGGTTCTTGGCCGCCATGTGGGTGCTGGGAATCGAACTTGGGTCCTCTACAAGAGCAGTCAGTGCTCTTAACCGCTGAGCCATCTCCCCAGCCCCGACCCAGTCTTTATGTTGTTGTTTTTCCTTCCCCTTTGTATTGCTCCAACATATGCCTATATAACCATCACATATGTATCAACATTATGACCTCTGAGAATAACCTGTATGTTAATTCTTGAGCCTGAGGCCTCAAAAGGACCAACCTGGTTTTCCTGCAGGCAGGGACCATACTCTCTAGGGCCCAACAAAGCCTTCACTCTCTCAGTCCCTTGCAAGTGTGGTACCATTTGCCACTTACAGATAGTTGGCCAGTAGGTGCCAGGCCATTCTGTTATCACTGTTTCTTTTAGTAAACTGCACAGTAAGCATTTTCATCTGATTTGCTGGAGCTGCAAGAGGTCAATGGAGGTCAATGGCACATAGCATCGGTAGAGTTCGGGCTGGCTACCTTCACTCCTGACCCCACTTTGTTCTTTCACCACAGCATCTTAGCCTCTAACAATGGTCTAGCCTGGGTTAACCCAATGCAGGTCTGTGATGTACAATGTGATTGTTGTTTCATGGTTGCTCACATGCAGGCAACAAGGCACTCAGTAGAGGTTGCAAGTGTGGACACTAAAGTCCAGAGCCTGGGTCTGGATGCCAGTGTTGCTTCTGACCAGCTGTGTGGTCCACAAATAATCTCTCCAGGCCTCTGTTTCCTGTTCTGTCTAGATAGCAACCTCAGGTAATGGTGGTTATTCCTGTGGGGAACATAGCTTCACACTAGTTCAAGGTAAGCAACTGACAAATGTAAGAAACCATGTTGGCCTTGCTTCCACAGGACCAAGTAAAGGAGTAGACAGAATAAAGTTCTGTTGATTCAATAAAGAGACATAGGGGGATGGCGTGAGGACAAAGTGTTGGGGTGACGGCGTCAGCGCCACTGTAACAGATGTGCAGATGGAGGTCATCAGAACAGACAGTCACGCAGTTCGTTACCAGGGGTCTTCCTTATGGCCGTGGAAGACTGAAAAGTGCTAATTCCATGTCCCTGGACCTCCTGGGTGATCAACTCTGAAGATTGCAAGCAGCTGTCTGGAAGGCACCCAGGGCAGCCGTTCCTCAGGACATGTCCCCACCCGGCAGAGCTGGGATGCCAGAAGGACATCCAGCCAAACATATGGACCCGTGGCCCAGTAAAGCCTACAGCTGGGCTACTGGCTGACTTTCCTTCTGTTCCTTGGAATATGCTGGCAACGATAAGACCATTTCAGCAACTTATAGAAATTTTCCCAGGATATTCTGGTCTCTAGGAGAACAATCTGCTCTTTTCTCACACTTTTAAATCCTTTTTCTTAGAAGACCAATGCTTCTGTAAATACACATCACACACACACACATGCGCACACACACACACACACACACACACACGCTTAATTTGGCCCTGTATATGATTAATAGGATTCCAGTGACATATATAATAATATCAATTACTAATATTTATTCAGTTCCTACTAAGTAACAAAGTAGTTTTTATCTTTGCCATCTTACCTAGTCCTTACAGTAGCTCCTGAGAGAGGGTTCTGTCATTTCTACTTTACAGAGAGGAAACAGGAAGGCTGAACTGCAGAAGGGGAAAGCTAGTCCTGCACAGCTGCAGGAGCACAGGGCCGAGATGTGGTACACAGGGTTTTGCTTCCTCTACCGACTGCCCCTTTACCCGTGTCATGATGGTTGTTCGGGGTTGCCAAGAAGGAACCTTTGAGCACTTCCTTAAGGAAAACATGACATCTTTTAGGAAAAAAATCCTCCAATTCAAGTGATATGTGCATGTGTGTATGTATGTATGTATATATATTTATGTATATATATAACTATGTATATATATGTATATATAATGTAGCAATACAAGTTGGAGAAAATAACAACAAAAGAACTGAAAAAAAAACTCTGGAAAGACTTGGAAAAAAGATGCAGGACATGTATGGCAGAGTGCAGGGACTAGGGTGGGGTGGGGGCATGGAAAGGGAAGGGACTCTAGATTCAATTGAGAAATGATGTATGACCTATGGAAAAAGTTTAATAACAATAATAATAATAATAATAATAATGAAAAAAAAGACAAGAAGATGGTAAGGGCTCCTCCACTAATACGATGTGTAAAATTGACAGAGTGGAGTTCCTTGTCACAGCTTCAGGCCCTAGAGGTGCAGGTGGTGCTGGACGTTTCTCATGTTTTCCACTGCAAGTCACTCTCTGGCTTTCTAGAGCAGTGAAGCCCTGGCCAGCTGCCTCCTCTTTCTGTGGCCCCAATAAATCCTTAAAGTCCTCTTTGTTTGCACCACCACATATTTGCAAAGTGATCCTCTCCCATTTTTTAACCTCACAGAAAATAGATTATATATTGTCTTCTTCAAAATAGGCTAAAGGAAGTCTAAAAACACATCCAGGAAGGATCCTCTTGCCCTATAAACCAAGGAGAGACCAAACAATAAGTATGGTGCTGAACAGCCACCACGAGAATTTTCTCAACACCACTGCTACTTTAGGGAAGCAGGGCATGGTATTTCTGAGCCAGAGTCCCCAGGGAGCATCTGTATGTGTATCCTGTCTTCTTGATTCCTGAATATGAAACAGGAAAGAAGTCTTCATAAAGTCATACCACCTGAGTTGGAACTCAAGAATCAACACACAGACCAAAAGTAAATAAAACACCAATATAAAGATGACTTAGCAAAACAAAGACAGTGGACCTTTAAACAGGCAGCCTAAAGGGAGAAGACTCTTCTGCAGCCGATAAGGGCTGGAGAGGACTAGGCAGAGTCGCCAGGTGCATGCATAGTTCTCAACTCACAGACTCTGTTGTGCCCAGGGATGTCTGCTGTCTTTCCGTGGCCTGCGTAGCCCAGTTTCTGTTGCCTTCTAGAGCATCCACTTGGGTCTCCTGCGTTGTCCCTGCCCAATCTTCTGAGCTTTGGCAAGCATCTTTCACGGACGCCATGTGATCACATCACCCAGCATGACATTTCTCCTGGCTTCTCTTTTCTCTCAGAGCACCTAGCTCTGCCCCCAGGACCCTCCCGCAATCTCCTCCTCCCTACCAGTGCTCAGGAATGCACACCCAGTAAAGCACCTGCTCAAATGAAGCATGAGTCAGAGAACTTGCCTTCCAAAGCAGGCCCTTGGCTCCTCCCAAGTACTTGCCCAAGAAAGATTCACCCTAAAGGCAGCTGATGACAGGCCATCAGAATAGGCTCCCGTACTTCTGTTAAAAGAACACACAAGGAAGAGGAGCAAAAAGAACACTGGACTTGTGGGCCCCAGTGTGAGTCTGCATTCAGCCCAGACTCTCGCTGTGGTCAGATCTGCCATGCTGGGCATGTGATGTGGGTTTTAGCAGTTCGTAGCTTCCATTTGCAAAGCAGGCCCACAGGCCTGAGCTCCTGGTCACAGACACCATGAACTTTCCTGCCACCTCTGGACAACATCAGGGTGAAAAGAGTGTGACGTTGTAGTCAGAAAAGGCCTGGATTTTCACCCCAGAATCCAAACTTGGGTTCTGGAGTGAGCGCCGACCTCGGCTTTCCTCAACTCTCAAGTGAGGACAGGAAGACTTGTTCCAGACGGTCACTATCTGGCCTCATAAAGGGTATCTTTGGAAATGGTTCAACTGGGACAAATGGGAAGCATTTACTCTGCCATGCTAAAGCCCTGCCTCCTAGCAGCTAAGTGGTGCCCTGGAATCCCAGAGAAGGCTTGCTGTCAGGTAGCCCATGGCCTTCCCCCCGCCCTCTGTGCAGTCCCATTGCTCAGCCATGCCCGGGGTCACTGGTTTGCTTCAGGTGCCCCCTGGGTTGCCTCCTGGGTGGGTGTCCACCTAAAGGGGGAGTCTGTGGCCTTTGCCCTTTACAAGCCCTCCTTGCAGTCACTGGTGGAACAGCTCATCCTGCCCTGCCGCGGTCCAGGGTGATCTTTGGATCCTGAGGGCAGAGACATAGAATCCTTGTGTCTTGGTCACTTTCCCTCTTACAGGTGGATGATATCATTGTTGGGCCTATTGAGTTTTTTAGGTTTTATTTTTAATTATGTGTATGTGTATGTCTGTGTTTAGGTATGTGCACATGTGTGAGGGTAACTAGAGAGGCCAGAAGAGGGTGTTGGGATCGCCTGGAGCTGGAGTTACAGGTGGTTGTGAGCCACCTGACATGGGTGCTGGGAACAGAACTCAGGTTCTCTGTAAGGGCAGTGTGTGCTCTTAAGCAACTAAGCTATCTCTCCAGCTCCCAAAGGTCTACTGACGGTCTGGAATGACCATCAGCTATTACATGGTGATTGTCTCCATGTCAATTTGACCTTGAACCCTCCCCACTTTCCTCTTTAACTTCTGGCATCTTCTCTGGGATTACTTAGGAAGGATCTGGGCTAGGGCTGACATTCCACTTGTCTATATGCTCACTAAAGCTGGCTCCTCAGAGACCTTCCTGTAATCCTCATGTGCAGCCATTTGCTGCCCCATGTATGGAGATTCTTTCTCTGACATGGTCCAGGGTGTGAACTGAGGATCTGTGGGTCCTCAGGGCAGACAATGTCCTTTGTGTAGCTCAGGGGCAGCCAAGAGCTTTCTGATTGCAAATTTCACACCAAGACAATCTTTGCCTGGTGGTCTCAGGTGAAAGGTGGACTGGCAGTTAGTCTTCCCCTCTCTGAGCACCTATTTTCTCATCTCTAAACTAGAGATAAAAACATGTACATCATAGGGGCTCCATAAACATCAAATGACATAACAAATGTACCACACCCAGGGCAGCATCGGAAGTATTCCTTTGGTACTTTTCACAGCCTGGCTGAAAGGTCAGTGCCCCTTGCTATCCACCCCTTCTGCCCACTACTGACATCTCGTGGTTGGCTTTAGTAACTACAGGTGTGTATACCCAAAGCTCCAGCTCCTATTGATCATAGAGCATCCTCCAAGGAAAGCAGGGACCTGCCACAGCTTTTCCAAGCACTTCCAAGCTTATGACTGAATCTTGTCCACACTACAACATTACCTGTGTATTATGATGACAAAGTGAGGATCAGATGCAGCTGTAAGGCTACGGCAACACTTGCCCTGAACAATAGTAAATCCTAGATTAGATAATTTGTCAGTCTCATCTCTGTGCTAGGGACACTGGCTGACACACAGAAAGTGCTTAGTAAATATCTGCAGGAGAAATGGCCATTTTAGGAACCCCAGCCTATATAAGACCTTCTCCATCTACATGGTGACAAGTGGTGGTATTTCTCTGGGCCAGTCTGAAAGAGAAAGTCCTTCCGTTGCCTCCCAATGTCTGTGAGACCGAACAAAAGTATTTACACAACCTTGAACTTATCTATGAAAGGAGTCTGTCTGAGGCCTCTGTCCTCCATCCTTTTTCTGGAGGACCTTATCTACTTCATAGACAGGTCAGCTCAGACTCAGGCAAGGCGAGAACCAAGCATAAGAGGGTGTGAGCTGGGAGAGGGATTTTTTTTATTCTTTATATTTTGTTGTCTTGGCCACTGAACCCAGGGCAGGAGCATGCCAGGGGAGTGTTCTACTGTTAAGCCTCAACCCGAGCCTGAAGTGCTTCTTTCGGAGAGGCTGCAAAGCAGCCCAAGACTACAGGAAAGCAGGAACACCAACAGGAGGGGCGTTGCCTGAGACAGGGGCAAGCCTGGGAACCCAGAAGTTTCAAAGGCCGTAACTGTGTCATGCTGTTGAGGGAGCCTGGTAGAGTCACAGCATCTATTGCCATCCTTTAAACTACAACATCTGTTGCACATACTTTACAGTGTATAAAAGATTTTCATAGTAAATTTGTGTATGTATGTGTGCCTGTGTGCTTGTGTGTATGCAGGTGCGTGTACCCATGTGCATGTGTGTGTGGAAGCCGGAGGACAACCTCAGCTCCCATTCCTCAAGTGCTGTCCATTTGACTCTTGAGATAGGATCTCTAACTGGCCTAGGGCTTGCCCAGGAGGCTAGGCTAGGCTAGGCTAGGCTAGGCTGGCCAGTGAAATCTCTATGTTTTCACCTCTGTGGTTCTCTAGTGCTGGGATTACAAGCATACAAACGCCATATCTGGCTTCTTCTATGGGCTCTGGGAATTGAACCCAGGTTTTCATGCTTGCAAAGCAAGCACTTTAATGACCACAATAGGAAATACTTTTAAGAGACAGTAGAAGCCGATGTCTGTAAAGGTGGCAGAAGGAGACAGCAAAGGCAGAATTTGCAGTGTTGCTGTGGATTTAGTCTCTTGATAATTTCAGAGACCATAAGCAGGAGCCTCAAGTTAGTCTGAATTTCTGGTTATCAGTCTCTGTCTACCTGGGCATGTTCTAGGGCTGGCTGTGATTCTATAACCTCCATCGTGTATTAACTTTGGGAGCCACTGACAAGACTAAGAGGCTCCTGATCAATGGAAGGGGAACTGGAGACGGGACTGCATCAGAGCTGCTGAGCCCTCTCCTCCACTCCTCGTGCTATGTGATAAACTGTGCTCTTCCTGGCTTTCCCTCATGGCTGGTGTGGGCGCTTCATACAAGGCACCATTGTATACTGTAGCATGACTGGTACCATAACCACGCCTGCCAGAAAAGTCCCCTAAAAAAGACATAAAGTGCCCCAAACGTGAGGCATTTGTGTTATGACTGGGCATAGCTTTTGGCCAAGGTTTTTCTGGAACAGAGTCAAGTTCTTTCACTCCAGCCCAAACAAGGAAAGCACACTTGGCAGCTGTCTTCCAGTTCCCAAAGATTTATGACAGAGGCTGCCTAGCATCATGGCTGAGAACTGGACTCCAGGGCCAGGTCATGTGGTTTTGAATTTTACCAACAGCACTTTACTGGCTTGGGCATAGTGTGACCTCAAACTGTCTAGGCCTCAGTTTCTTGATGTATAAAATGGACAAAATTATAGTACCACTATCAGAGAGCATATGAGAACCTGATTAGTTAGCCTCCAAAGCTTTCACAATGGTGTCTGTTCCAGATAAGCTATGTGTACAGTGGTTAATATTAGTGCACACCCCACTTTATGAGGGGGAAAAAGTGGGAATCAATTGTAGCCATCAGACAGCTAGGTTAGACATAGAAGAACTTCTGGGTGAGACTACATAGTATTCATCGTGAAGTTTGGGGGTTACCCAAGGAGTTCTTTCTTGGACAGTACAGGCTGTTGAGATGAGGATCTTCTCAGCAAAGCTGAGACTCCAGTAGTCCTCACTATCACACTCTATAAAAACATAAGTGATATAATCCTGAATTCAGGGAGAAGTTAAGGCCGAATTAGAAAAAGGCCTAGAAAATGCCACATAGTGACCACTGCCTTGTTCCTGCTCCCAAAGATTATAAACCCAGTGAACCTGCTCCTACCTGCAGGGCTCATGACCTGTGTGAAACGCCTGACACGGTGTGGTGCTCACAGTGAGTACCAGAGACATTGCTCTTCTCATGTTGAGCCGTCAGTATCCTCTCCAGTGATTCCTCCCTTGCCTATATATACATATGCATGCTTTGTATGTTTACATGTGTCTGTGTGTAGGTTTGTATACACATGTGTACATGTGTGCATGTAGAGGCCAGAGGTCAACTTTGGGTGTCTTCCTCAGTCATTCTTCATCTTTTTAAAAAATTTGTTTTTATTTTTTATGTGCATGAGTGTTTTACCCACATATGTGTAAGTGCACCCATGCATGCAATGTCTTGCAGAGGCCAGAAGAGGGCATTCCCCTGGAACTGCAGTTATAGATGGTTGCTAGCTTCTGCGGAGGTGCTGGGAACAGAAGCCGGGTTCCCTGCAAGAGCAAGCAATGCTCTTAATAACTGAGCCATCTCTCCAGCCTTCTTCATCTTATTTTTTGAGATGAGGTCTCTCACTAAATCCAGAGCTTGCTGATTGTCTAAACTGGCTTGCTAGCAAGCTCCAGGAATCCAGCTGTCTCTGTGTCCCCAGCTCAGAGATTACAGGCGTGCACTGCCATGCCTGGCTTTTTACATGGCTGCTGGGATCAAACTCAGATCTTTATGTTTGCATGGAGAATACTTTACTCACTATGCCAACTCTCCAGTCCTATCAAGTGGTGCTTCTCAGTAGTCCTGTTCAGAAAGAAAGCCCTGTGAGTGCATGCGGATAGAGATCCGTGTTGCCTCCCTGGCCAGGGAAGACACGGGCAGCTGTGAGGACTCCAGACATGAGGAGCGTGAGTGAGGAGCTGAGTTTTGCATTTACCATTCTTTCCTATGTTCTTATGGATTTTAAAAAGCCATCTCTGGGGCTGGAGAGATGGCTCAGTGGTTAAAAGCACCGACTGCTCTTGCAGAGGACCCGGGACTCTAGTTCCAGGAAATATGACAACCTTTTCTGACATCTGAGGGTACTGCATGACACGGATACACTTACATACATGTAGGCAATACATTCATACACATAAAAAAATAATAAGTAAAATATTTTAAAAGCTATTTAATTTTAGTTCATTGACATAGCTGCCTAAATGTAGCCACGGCTCTTCCCCACATGGCTAACCTCCAGTTCTATGACGTTCATAAAAGCCCAACGGAACTTCCAGATGAGGGCTCTCCCTGTGCCCACCCAGTCCTGACACTCGACGTCATGGCTCCCTGCTTGCTACCACATTCCTGGGCCTCTGCTCCCTAGTTCCAATGCTTCTCTGTCTTGTCCGCTTAGTGATCTGTTCAGGAAGCTTTCTCAGGCTCTCCCCTCCCGGCCAGGCAAGTCTGGGGGACTCAATGTCTGGCACTTATAAATGGCGCATTGATTTCTCAGTGCTCTCTCCAGGACTGCCCAGGTCTGTGGAGTGAGCATTTCCATGATTGGTGCGCCATGATATACGGGGTTGGTAAGAACATAGTCTAGGGCTGGAGAGATGGCCTAGCGGTTAGGAGCGCCGACCGCTCTTGCAGAGGACCCGGGTTCCATTCCCAGCATCCACATGGTGGCCGAGAGCCATCTGAAACTCCAATTCCAGGAGAACTCCAGTTCCAGGGGAATCCGACACCCTCTTCTGACCTCCAAGGCATTGCATGACACGGGGTGCACAGACTTGCATGCAGACAGTACATTCATACACATACAGAAATAAATAAAATTAAAAAAAAAGAACCATAGTCTATTCTGTGATCCCACCATGCTTCCCTAGGGGTGAAGGGCCCATCTCCACTGACGCCCCTGCACCCCATGCTGGTCCTCCTAGCATCACTCACACACATCACCCTGTCTCCATCTCCACTGAGACCCCTGCACCCGTGCTGGTCCTCCTAGCATCACTCACACACATCACCCTGTCTCCATCTCCACTGAGACCCCTCCACTCCATGCTGGTCCTCCTAGCATCACTCACACACATCACCCTGTCTCCATCTCCACTGAGGCCCCTGCACCCCGTGCTGGTCCTCCTAGCATTACTCACACATCACCCTGTCTCCTTTCTCCACTGCGCACCCCTTCCACTCCATGTCTGGTCCTTTCCTAGTGTCATCGCCTATTCACCTCCACATCACCCTGTCTCATACCCAACTGCGGCCCTCTGCCTTTCACCCCAAATGCTCTGTCCTTCCTCCTAGCCTCACTCACACACATCACCCTGTCTCCACCTCTGCTGAGACTCCTGCACCCCATGCTGGTCCTCCTAGCATCACACACACACATCACCCTGTCTCCATCTCCACTGAGACCCCTGCACCCCATGCTGGTCCTCCTAGCATCACTCACACACATCACCATGTCTCCATCTCCACTGAGACCCCTGCACCCCATGCTGGTCCTCCTAGCATCACTCACACACATCACCCTGTCTCCATCCCCACTGAGACCCCTGCACCCCATGCTGGTCCTCCTAGCATCACTCACACACATCACCCTGTCTCCATCCCCACTGTGGCCCCTGCACCCCACGCTGGTCCTCCTCCTCGCAATATCTCAACAACCATAACATGCACCCTTTTCTGGCCATTACCCTACTGATGACCCACCACCACCCCTATGCTGTGTTCACTCTTAGCATCATCTTCCCTTACACATCACCTCGGTCTCTATCTTTCTGCTTGAGACACCTATGCACCCCTATGCTTGGCCCTTCCTCCTAGTCATACTCACAAAACATTCAACCATGTCTCCATCTTACCATTGGGACCCCCTGCACCCAATGCTGCGCCCTCTTAGCATACACTCTAACTAACATTACAACCCTGTCTCGATCTCCATGAGGCCCCTTCACCCTACATGTCTGCGTCCGCCTTAAGCATTCCCTCACACACATTTTTTTTTCAACCCTGTGTCTCCATTCTCCACTAGGACCGTGCCCCCCCGCACCCGCTCCTGCACACTCATGCTGCGTCCTCTTATGAATATCTTCAGACACGTCACCATGTCTTCATCTCCCACTGATGAACCTTCTGCCCATCCCATTATGCTCCTTCCTCCTTAGTACATCATCTCCACCAACATCACCCTGTCTCACCCATCCCTTTACTGCGGACTGCCTGCTATCCCATGCTGGTCCTCCTATGCATCACTGTCACACACCACAAATCACCCTGTTACTCCATCTCCCACTGGAGACCTCTGCACCTCACCGTGCTGGTCCTCCTAAGCATCTACTCACCCAACACATCACCCTGTCTCCATTTCCCTCACTGAGACGCCCTCCTCACCCCATGTGGTCCTTCTTTAGAATTCAACTCTACACACATCACCCTGTCGCCATCCCACTGGTAGACCCTCCACCCCATGCTGGTCCTCCTAGCATCACTCACCCACATCACCCTGTCTCCATCCTACTGAGCCTTGCACCCCATTGCTGTCCTCCTAGCATCACTCACACACATCACCCTGTCTCCATCTCCACTGAGACCCCTGCACCCCATGCTGGTCCTCCTAGCATCACTCACACACATCACCCTGTCTCTATCTCTGCTGAGACCCCTGCACCCCATGCTGGTCCTCCTAGCATCACTCACACACATCACCCTGTCTCTATCTCTGCTGAGACCCCTGCACCCCATGCTGGTCCTCTTAGCATCACTCACACACATCACCCTGTCTCCATCTCCACTGAGACCCCTGCACCCGATGCTGGTCCTCCTAGCATCACTCACACACATCACCCTGTCTCCATCTCCACTGGGACCCCTGCACCCCATGCTGGTCCTACTAGCATCACTCACACACATCACCCTGTCTCCATCTCCACTGGGACCCCTGCACTCCATGCTGGTCCTCTTAGCATCACTCACACACATCACCCTGTCTCCATCTCCACTGAGACCCCTGCACCCCATGCTGGTCCTCCTAGCATCACTCACACACATCACCCTGTCTCCATCCCCACTGAGACCCTTGCACCCGTGCTGTCTCCTAGGCATCACTCACCACACACACCCTGGTCTCCATCCCCACTGAGACCCCTCCACCCCATGCTGGTCCTCCTAGCATCACTCACACACCTCACCCTGTCTCCATCTCCATGAAGGCCTTGCACCCATGTGTCCTATAGCATCACTCACACCCATCACCCTGTCTCCATCCCCACTGAGACCCCTGCACCCCACGCTGGTCCTCCTAGCATCACTCACACCACATCACCCGTATCAATCCCCACTGAGACCCTTGCACCCCGTGCTGGTCCTCCTAGCATCACAAACACACATCACCCTGTCTCCATTACCACTGAGGGACCCCCTCCACCCCATGCTGTCATCTTAGCATCACTCACACACATCCCCATGTTCCATCTCCACTGATGCCGTTGCACCCCATGCTGGTTCCTCCATAGCAATTCACTCCACACAATTCATCCTGTCTCCATCCCCACTGAGACCCCTGCACCCGTGCTGGTCCTCCTAGCATCACTCACACACATCACCCTGTCTCCATCCCTACTGAGACCCCTGCACCCCATGCTGGTCCTCCTAGCATCACTCACACACATCACCCTGTCTCCATCTCCACTGAGACCCCTGCACCCCATGCTCGTCCTCCTAGCATCACTCACACACATCACCCTGTCTCCATCCCTACTGAGACCCCTGCACCCCATGCTGGTCCTCCTAGCATCACTCACACACATCACCCTGTCTCCATCTCCACTGAGACCTCTGCACCCCGTGCTGGTCCTCCTAGCATCACTCACACACATCACCCCTGTCACCATCCTCTGGTGGCAGCAATGACAGGATGCATCATTGATTCAGTAATAACCTTTTTGAGGAAAGCACACAAAATGCTACCATAAATGTATACATTGATTCTAGACATGTGAGCCCCACAAGGATGGCAAAATAAAAGAAAACATTGCTTAAGTTCATCTTAAAAAAAAAAGTGGTCTGCACTTTGTAACCCCAGGGCTGGGGTTGGGGGAAAAATAGGTGGGTTCCTGAACTCCATTTCCCCTTGATCCTTCCCCCCACTTCCTCCTTCCTTCCTCTCTGTCTCTTTGTCCCCCCCCCTCAGCAATACTGAGCATCAAACTCAGGCATACCAGGCAAGCACTTTTCTACTGAACTATATACCCTTTCAAGAATCTCTTGAATTGGACTAGAGAGCTGGCCAAGAGAGGTTGAGTTCAATTCCCAGCACCCACATTGGATGGTTCACAACCACCTACAACTGTATATAGCTCTATGGGATCTGACCCCTTAGGTTCCTTCTGTAGGCACCTGCACACACATGTGTACGTGCCCACATGCATACACACGACCACCACCACCACCACCACCACCACCACCACCAGCAAGCTGTTCTTATGGAGACGCTCCGGCAGGTGCACACAGGCAGAGTGCCATCTCACTTGTCCCTCACTCTGTCTCAGGCTCCCTGCCCTCCAACTGGGCCTCTGGAACAGGACAATTCAGAAGGGCACATTCCAAATAGAACATGTCAAGTGGATAGTGGATATTTGAATGAAAGGATTTTATTCTGATTATAGAAATAACTCATCATTATTTACCTTATTTTTTCCCATCTTGGGACCTTTGGACTTGCTTCTCCTTCTGCCTAGAACTGTGTATCCCAGATGCCACTTGGGAGAGTCTTTCCAGGCTCACACACGTCTGAGCGCCTCCCTCTGAGTGGCCTTTCCTTGATGCCACTTGGGAGGGTCTTTCCAGGCTCACACACGTCTGAGCGCCTCCCTCTGAGTGGCCTTTCCTTGATGCCACTTGGGAGGGTCTTTCCAGGCTCACACACGTCTGAGCGCCTCCCTCTGAGTGGCCTTTCCTTGCTTCCCAGCTGAAGTTGGTCTTATCACCTCCCCTCACTTTGCCAGCTTTTCTTAAAGTAGCCAGGACATTTCTTCCCATCACATACAGCATTCCTACCAAGACTATATGTTTCATCAGAGAAATGCTTGTCTCAATTATTTGAGACAGGGTCTCCCTATAGCCCCAGCTGGCCTTGAACTCACTCTGTAGACCAGGCTGGCCTTGAACTCACAGAGATCCGCCTGCCTCTGCCTCCCAAGTGCTAGGATTAAAGGTGTGTGCCTCCATGCCCAGCTTAAAGACAGTTCTTAGCCACCATGTGGGTGGTGGGAATCGAACCCTGGTCCTCTGCAAGAGCAGTCACACTCTTAACTGTTAAGCCATTTCTCCAACCCCTATTTTATTATTTTTAATTACATGTAGTGTGTGAGTGTGTGTGTGTGTGTGTGTGTGTGTGTGCATGTGGGCACGTACACATGTGTGTGCAGGTGCCTACAGAAGGAACCTAAGGGGTCAGATCCCATAGAGCTATATACGGTTGTAGGTGGTTGTGAACCATCCAATGTGGGTGCTGGGAATTGAACTCAACCTCTCTTGGCCAGCTCTCTAGTCCAATTCAAGAGATTCTTGAAAGGGTATATAGTTCAGTAGTAAAGTGCTTGCCTGGTATGCCTGGGTTTGATGCTCAGTATTGCTGGGGGGGGAGAAACAGAGAGACAGAGAGGAAGGGAGGGAGGGAAGGGGGAAGTGGGGGGAAGGATCAAGGGGAAATGGAGTTCAGGAACCCACCTATTTCTCCCCAACCCCAGCCCTGGGGTTACAAAGTGCAGGCCACTTTGCTTAGCTTTTTACATGGTTGCTGGGATTGGAATTCAGGGAACTTATACAGCAAGAACTTTACCAACTCAGTTATCTCCTCAGCTCTGAGGGAGAGGGATGATTCCCCCGCAGGGCTGAACTCTTCCCGAGATGATTGTGGATTCCACCAGACTCATCTGGTTCCTTCCCTGACCATAAATGGTGCTGCTATGAGCATCTCTGACCCACCTCTGTGTGATCTGACTGCTTTCAATTGCTTTCACCAGGTTAAAGGCTTCAGGTAGGTTCCCAGGCTTCAGCTCAGTAGTTACAAGTCAGTCACTCCTGGATGAGGAATCTTAGGTGCACATCTTTGTGTGCATCGCCAGGTTTGGATGGGTTGAGAAAGAGACAAGAGCACAGTCCACATCTGCTGCTTGAGCAACGACTGTCCATATAGGGGAATCTGCAAGTACCCCAGAGTCCTACATGGTACCCACACCCCATGCTGTCTGAAGCTCCAGTGAGGGTCTGCTCCAGCTCGTGGCTCAGCTTTAGCTGTAGACATGATTTTGTTTTAAATGAATTATTGTAAAAGGTTTTGCAATAGTTAGGTGCATGCACGCACATGTTGGTAAGGTTCAGTTTATAATTAAATTCTATAATTATACCCACCAATCCCACAACTTAATATAGCACAGGTGTGCCACAGACTAACCCTAATTCTAGTTCAAAGGGTGAAATCACTATTTTCTCCCCCTTGGAGTCTTTAATTGTTGGTGTAAAACCAATGCATATAATTGGCTTCACTTGGAATTCCCACTTCCGTTACTATTTCCTGGTAATTCAGTTGAGCTGAAATCGACAGCCTTATGCACCCTATATCCCTAACAAATCTAGCCTGACCTTGAGGAAAACCTTCAACTTGGAAGCCCAGGGACCAAGGGTACATGGAGGCAGCTTACCATCCTCAAGGACTCACATGATCAAAATCTGCTTCTCTGCCCTCCACTGCTTCTCCAGGATCAAGTCTAAGTGTCCTGATCCTTCATATATAAACAGCACACCACACTATAATAAACTTTCTAAGGTTTGATATAATACACTTTCTAAGGTTGCTCCTCATAGTAGGATTGGGGGCCTGGCCCAAAAGTTCTGTTGAGTTCCTATTGCGAAAGAGCTGATAGGCACAGGCACAGGCACAGGCACAGGCACAGAAGGATTTGCTCAGGGTCACAGAGCAAATAAAAGCTGAGTTGTTTTCACTGCATCGCAGCAGAGCTGGGGGGGGGTGAGGTTGGCAAGTGGGTGAGCTGTTCCCTGTCTCCTGACTGGTTTCAGGTTTATAGTGCTGACCTAAAGACGTTCTTAAGCTTCAAACTGGCAATAGATGTACCTTCCCAGATAGGAAACTGGCTGACTCTGAGCCTCAGTTGGAAGAGCAAGATCACTGTGTAGCTGAGCGGTTGCTGGAACAAGCCAGACGCTGAGCATACTCCACTTACGATTATGGATTATGGATTAATGGTGCTCAGAGGTAGTAATTTTGTTCCAATGGTGTACTTAGCACAAAGAGGAGGAAGAGGAAGAAGGGAAGAGGAGGAAGAGAAGGAAGAAGAGAAAGAAGAAGAGGAAGAAGGGGAGGAAGGGGAGGAAGAGGAGGAAGAGGAGGAGGCAGCAATTTTTATTTAGACTTTTTGTTTTTCCCTTTGAGACTGTGTTGCTACATATCCCAGACTGGCCTCAGGCTTCTGAACCTCCAGAGTAGCTGGGATTATAGGCCTATACCATCTACTAGCTTATTTTGACATTTTATGTTTTTTACAAAGTCTCAACATCTAAGCACTGATTTATAACACCATAAACAAGGAGTTACGTTATCTTTCAAAGACTACCTAAGTCTTGCCAGGCATGGTGGTGCACACCTTTAATCCTAGCACTTAGGAGGCAGAGGCAGAAGGATTTCTGTGAGGTCAAGGTCAGCCTGGTCTACATAGTAAGTTCAAGGACAGCTGGGACTAAAGGGAGATACTGTCTTAAAAAGACAAAAAAAAATTACCTAAGTCCTAATCGCTCTGTTGCTCATACCACACCCTCCATCCGCAGGCTTTTCCTCCCAGCTCTGGCATCCAGCCCTCTCCTCCAAGAGTCAGTTAGAGCCTTGCCAGCGCTGTGAGCCCCCTTTGTGCCCCCAGTCACATCAGCTACGATGGTTAATACTGACTGCCGAGTGGATAGGATCTAATATCCTCTAGGAGACAGACCTCTGGGTACATTTGTGAGGGAGTTTCTAGGTTGGGTTAACCCAGGAAAGAAGACCTCCCCTAAATGCCGGTGGCACTGTTCGTTCCACAGGTGAGGATCCTGGACTGAACAAGATGCAGAGATCTAGCTAAGTTCTAGTATGCGCCTGTTTCCTGACTAGGGATGAAGGGTATCCAGCTGCCTCACACTACCCCCATGCCTTCTCTCTCCGACGGACTGCACCCTCAAAATGGGAGCTCAAATAAACCTCTTCTTCCTTTCTTAAGTTTCTTTGTCACAGCAATAAGCAGAGCAAAGTACCCGATAGTGGGCAGTGCTCCCTGACTCTGCAGGGCTCAACGGAACCACCCTGATGAGGGTGAAGAAGGAAATCATGGTTTTCCTCTAGAGCTTTCCTGATCCACACTGCCCAGGCGCATGCTCAGTTTTTTTTTATTTTTTTTTTAAATTTTATTTATTTATGTGTATGAATGTACTGTTTGCGTGTAGGTCTGTGCACCGTGTCGTGCAAAGCACGCGGAGGTCAGAAGATGGTCTCTGATTCCCCTGGAACTGGAGTTCTCCTGGAATTGGAGTTACAGACGGTTCTTAGCCACCATGTGGGTGCTGGGGATCGAACCTGGGTCCTCTGAAAGAGCGGTTGGCGCTCTTAACCGCTAGGCCATCTCTCCAGCCCCGCATGCTCAGATTTAACTTACCCTGAGGCCTGTGTCTATTCAATGCTGGTCACACCACACACGTGCATGGTGGAGCTTCCTTGTTCATGACATTTTCACACATGTTGCTGCATGTAATGAACACTGTACCCAGTTGTACACTGTACCCAGTTGTACACACTTACCCAGTCTGCCACCCTGTGTAAGGAATACCTGGAGAGGGTCACGCTCGGCCACTCTGCCAGCAGAGTGCAGAGCTGGCATGGGCAGGCCATTTCCTAAGAACATTTAAAAAATAATTTTATTTTTATTTTATGTGTATGAATGTATTGTCTACATGTGTATATGTGCACCTGTGTCATGAAATACCCACAGAGAACAGAAAAGGGCACTGGATTCCCTTGGAACTGGAGTTACAGACAGTCGTTAGCCACCATGTGGGTGCTGGGAATCCAACCTGGGTTCTCTGCAAAACCAGCCAGTGCTCTTAGCTGAGCCATCTCTCCAGCCCCCAAGGGAAGTCTCTTTACATAATGGTTACAATTACCTTCCAGCAAGGATCAACAGTGGATGTAGATGGTAGATATTGGACAAGGAATAAAATACCTACATAATCCTGAATCTGAACATCTCCCTACAAAATTCCTACCTGTTACCACAGGAGGAGGCCATGGGAGAGGGTGGAAGTCATCTGTGAGGTCAGTTTTGTGGGAACACGGCTAGACTCTAGTGGCCGGCAATTTGAAGACAAACTTCAAATACCAGGTGTCCTTTGACTTTGTAGGTGGGGTTGACCTCCACAATCAGTTGGCCTCAAGTAAAAGAGATGACCTTTGAGAATATGGGCCGGCCTTGTTCAAACAGTTGAAGGTATCAGAAACAAATGCTGAGGCTTCTCAGAGAAAAAACTTAGTCTTAAGATCAAAGCAACAGATTCTGCCTGAGTTCTCAGCCGGTTGCCTGCCCTGTAGAGTTCATACCCGACAGCGCCACAATCACGGGAACTGATTCCTGACGAGAAATCCGTATGTGGGACTGCGGAGATGGCTGAGTCGGTAAGAGTGCTTACTGCTCTTGTAGAGGACCAGGGGCTCTGTTCCCAGAGTCCCTATGGCGGCTCACAGCTGCCTGTGGTCCAGGGGGCCCGATGCCCTCCATGGGCTCATCGCACACATGGGACACATGAACTCACGCAGGCACACACACATGCACGTACAAATAACAAATAAATAGATCTTAAAAAAGAAATCTGTACACACATATGTATTAGATTATAAACATACAGATATATGTACTAAGAGGTCACCTACACGTGTGTACACACACACCTGTGGGGATTTCTACTGGCTCTGCTTTCCTAGAGCATGCTGACTGTCATGCTATCTTAACTAGTGCTCGAAAGCAGCATGTGCAGGACGAGGCAGAAAGGCCTCATCTGTTCCCTGTCCCCCACCTTTTATGTAGTATTTCTTCTGTAATTAGGAAAAGATCAAAACATTAACTGGTAGAGGCAGGTTCTTGTGCCTAGGCTGGCACCAGCCAGCACAAGCCCAGCAGCCATGACCTCTGGGGCAGACAGCTTCACGCCTGGTGGCCATGTTCACATGAGGAGCTCCTGGCTCAGGCTCCACTCCCCATCTGACCTTCTTTCCCTCCGCAGGCTTCCTCTCTCTCCTGCCTTCTCCTCCTCCTCCTCACCCGAACACAGACTCAGGAACATGCCCCTCCCCGGCCCCCGATTTCAAATGCCCCCTGCGAACACAGCAGCTGGGGTAATTGGGTCTCCTTGGTTTTATGAGGCCTATGCAGCAAGTCACTTTGCAGACATTTGTGGGTTCCAGTCAGAGCAGCTTATCTGTCTACGGGGGGAGGTTAACATTTACGCAGCGAGCAGGGGCAGGGACGGACGGGTGAGGGGAGCAAGGTGCCAGCCACCTTCCTGAGCGCAGGTGGTTTCCATGGAAGCAGGATATTACCACTCAGTATTTATTTCACTTCTTATTTTTAAATGTATCAACAGAGCTTACCAATAAATTTGGCCAAGAACAAACACCCATAAAAACAGTACTGGCAGGCTGGGTGCCACAGGTGTGAGTGCTTCAAGCACAGGGACAGCACATGGAGTGGAGTGGGTGAACTCCAGCTCCACACCTCCCAGTAAGCAAGGAGGGAGGGAGGGAGGGAGGGAGACAGACAGATAGACAGACAGACAGACAGACACTTGGGGCATCAGGCAGGCAGAAGTTTGAAGCCCAGCCCAGCCTGGTGAGCCAGGCCATCAGAACCTCTTTTTCCCACATAAAACATGGGAATGAAGGGTTTCGAGGGGCTGCTAAGAGGGATTAATAAATACAGATTTGAAAAGCACCTAATCCATGCCTTCCATGCCACATAGCGTTTATAAGGAGAATAGGTTTAGGAGCAAGAAGAGTTTGCTTTTGAAGCCTAGTTCTGCTGTGTGTAAGCTGTGTAGCTGTAAAGCCTAGTTCTGCTGTAAGCTGTGTGACTGTAAAGCCTAGTTCTGCTGTGTATAAGCTGTGTGGCTGTAAAGTTTCTGAACTTCTCTGGACCTTAGCTGTCTCAGCTACAGTAAATGGCACACCGGGAGTGTCGCAGGTGAGCATTAAAGGAGGTGACCTGTACCTAGCCTCCGTCCTTGTTCTTGTTAGTGCTTTCTTTTCCAGCAACCACCTTTGGAGCTCTGACCCCAAATGACATTTCCTGCTGGTAAAATCCGTCTTTGAGGCCGTTTCAATTCCTTAAGTCCCTTTGCTAAGAACATAACCTCCATCCTCCCTGCCAGAGGCCCACCAGGCTTAGAGAAAACCCTCTCTCCTGCATCTTCCAGGCAAAGCTCAACCACTGTTAACAGCTGCTGTGTATGCATCGATCTTGTGGACTCCGCGCGCAGAGGAAATGGTAATGGTGGACTGCCACTGTAGCACCGGCCTAGCCACTTTGCAACAGAGAGTACACAGTGGTGTCCCTGTCACCAGATACAACACTCCACACATCCCTGGAAGAGCTCTCAGTAGGGCTGGGGCACCACGGCCATGTCAAGAATGTGGTACGGAAAGAGAGGTGGGCTAGAGGCATCTTCTCGGCAGCCGCCTTCATCTGGTTGGGAGCCTGAGAAGAGCCAGGTGGCAACCAGGGTCTACGGGCAGAAAAGATCGTCCCTGGGGCTTCAGGATGCACAAACTGAGCAGAGCCAGGGTGGGGGGGATGTCCAAACTTTGGGTGAGGTCGGAACTCAGGGCTAAAGAGAGGTGAGCTTTGACGTGGCTCCTGGTCTGCTGGATGTCTGTTTTGGAAGGGGTGATGTGGGGCTCAGATGTGGGACCCAGGGGCTAGGCCCCTGACTGGGAAAGCCCTGCTCTTACTCTCCCTGCCTGTCAAGGGGCCTGTGCAGAGCAGGTTCCTTCCTTTCTCAGGGTTCATTTATATGCCATGACGCTCTCAACCCTACTCAAGAACCAGTGCTGGTGCCTGGATAACGGACCCAAACCTGTCTAGGCGCAGAGTTGACAGAGGTACACAGGGACAGCCCTCCGCCGCCCATTTTCTTTTTGCCGTACTGCCCCAGAGTTCCCACAGCACTGTAGCCTGCCTCCTCACAGGGCACACAGGGCACAGCATGGGACACAGAGAGAGCACGAGTCAGGACAAGGAAGCCTAGCAGCTGTCCTCTGCTCTAGGACTGCTTCATACAGTGGGGCACATTGTTTACTGCTAGGGACATCCAGCTGAAAGTGCTGACTCAGGGCAGGCATGTCCACCCATGTCTGCGGGAAGACACCACACTTTCAAGCCTTCCTCGGTGAATAAATAGTCCGTTTACACAGAAACACTTTCCGTCCCTTCCAGCACTTATACTACATCCATCTAGAGCTAGTCCTTCCCAGCACTGATACTACCCACATCCAGAGCCAGTCACAGAAAGAATCATCTTCCAGATGAGCCAGCCTGGACCTCCTGGTGCTCTGTGCCTTTCTTAGAGAGCCAGTTCCTCTCTGGACAAGGTCGAGTCCACTTACTCAGGCAAGCCTTCTAGCCACCCCACCCCCCTTCGAATAGTTTAATTTTTGCATGTCCTCTGAGTATCAACCAGCCTGTTCCTGATTCAGACTGAAATAGAGAGGATCAGATCTCACGTCTACCAGGTACCAACTTGTCCTAGGAGGAGACACAAGAAATTGAATCCTTACCCCTCACTGGCTCCAGGATCTTCAGGCCTCTACTCCAAGTGACAGGGACGGAGGCTGGCCACGACCATGATGAAACAGCTCAGCGACTGTACTGGGGCAAGGATGAACTACTCTGCCTCATTATCTCTTGAAGTGAGAGCAGAACAGGGCCCTGGGGGTCAGGGTTGGCTGGGGGTCAAAGATGGAGCTGGACTCTTTTCAGGAAAGGGAGGAGAAGGAAGGGAGGAAGAGGGACAGTAGGGGAAGGCTGGCTTGGCACAGACCCAAGATGCAGGGAGGAAAAGCATAAAGAAAATTCATAGCCTTCACGTCCCAGGTCTGTGAACTTCATGGGATTCTGACTTACTCTCAGGCCTATAGCACTGGTGTGTGTGTGTGTGTGTGTGTGTGTGTTGGGGGGAAGGGGGGATCTCAGATTTCATGAAATCCATTTTAATCACCCTCTGCAATCCACAACACTCTGTAATTACAAGTCTCTTATGCTTGAGTATAAAAAAAAGCCTCACAGAGAAAGCAACATTAAGCTTGCAAGAGGAAACATGAAAATTCATGAAACGCACAATTAAGGATCCGATGACAATGTTAACCCTCTCCTTTGCCAGCCTAGGCATGGAGGATTACCAAGAAAATGGGTGAATCTGAAGCCCAAGGTGTGTGCTGCCCATACTGGGAACCCTGACCCTGCCACACCTGCTTTCTGATAGGTGGTCATCCCCATGGCCGACCCCAGAGTGCCCAGCATGCAGAGCCTGAGACCTAGGGCTGGAGGGACAGGCTCAGCCATTGAATGGCAGAGAAGGGCTGAATTGTACAGTGGCTTCCAAGGGCTGCTGTCACCTACAGACCCTTCAAAAGACTTGGCCAGCTCTGGTGACCCTCCCCGGGGCTTCAGGGTAGGTAGCCATGTTGTCACTCTTGCCAGGGTGGTGGCAGTTCCCAGTCAGTTCCTCCACATCTACTCCTACCCACCCCAGCTTCAGTGCGCCACCTCTGTGCCAGCTCGTTGCTTGCCTACCAACCCTGTAAGCTGTCCTCCCTTCTACTTCCAGGTTTGTGGCTCCCAGAACATATGTTTACGAAGCCCCTCTCTACCCCTTAAAATGTCATGTGAATAAAACGAGACTCCCCCAAACTGCAGATGAAGGACCAACTTAATTATGTGACTTAGAAAAACACGAACTCAGAAAGATGAAGGACATTAACCAAATGCTCACTGGTTCCTGTGGGGTTGGGTGCCTGCAGGGCGAGGGGCAGGAGGGGGAGATTAGCAGGGCTTTATACCTTTCTCTACTTGCTCATATTTTCCATAGTGCTTATGACTTATGGTCAGGAAGCAGCGAGATAAACTTGAAATGTCACCTCTGTTCAAAATCCTTCTGTAGTTCCTTATTTTTTACATGACAAACTATAAATCTAGGGCCTGGTATTTACAGTCTTCTAAAGTCTGGTCCTTATCAACAGGCCATGGATTCATGGAGTGTGATCCACGTAGTTGCACGGGGCTTGGCGGATGGCTCTAATAAGGCTGTCTTATTCTTAACTTTTTAAACAAGTACACCACATTTTTATTCTGTACTATATACAATGTTATATAATTAGTCCTGATTACGAGTATCATTATCCAGTCCAATTCTTCCGCTAACACCCTTTAGGTTGCTGTGTCTGGGTAAAGGATGCCCAAAGCTCAGATGAGGGTAATTAGGAAACTGGGAAATACATGCAGCCTCAGAGGAGACTCACCTTAGGGTTGTGAAAGGACAGGAGTTATGTAGTGTTTATTGAGTATCTTGGGCCTTCTTCTAAGCTCTAGGAGAATACTATGAACAAAGACCATCTGTGTCTGCTCTGTTGAGCTTAAATGCTGACCAGAGGAGACAGATCATAAATAAACAATTATCTGTGGTGGGCAGTCTTATGAGGAAAACCTCAGGAGGAGAAGAGAGTGAGGGCTGGAACAGAGGGCACACTATTTGATTTAGAGCATGAGAGGAAGTCAATAAATCATGGATGATTGAAACACAGAAGATGTCGATGCACAAACATAAAAATTGCAATGCACTGTAAGTTTGTCATGGTAGACACTGAGTTAAAGCTTAAATAAATAAGCAGCAACTTGCCTAGCCTGGGTAAGCAACGGCTGGCCAGGGAAGAGACTGCATTCGTCAACTTTGAGTCACCTTTCTCTCTCTTTTCGCCAACTCTCAATCAGAAGTTACTTCATCCTGGATACGCCTTGGGAATTTTTTCTTCTACTCATTTTTTTCCCCATTCATAGGTGAGGCAAGACCCATGTTGATTTCTCCTTAATCACTGCAACAAACTCCACCTGTATTTTATTCTTCATAGGCTTCCTCTTTCCTAGGTGATCCCACATGGACTCTTGAGCTTTAGCTAGATTGTGTCTTCGAGTCCCCATCTCTTTCTTGAATTCCAGATCTGAATACTAACTGCTTTTGCTCCTGAGAATTCTGAACATCTGAAAGAGGGGAGGTGGGGTTTCCCTGTTGACCTCAGATGATGTCCTAACTTGGGCGTTTCAATGTACATGCCTGCTTAGGATAGCAGAGCCTGTGGACAAGGAAATGAGGAAACTGAGGCACGGGTAGGTGAGATAGGCCTCCAGTGACATAGCAAGGTCCTGCTCTTTCTGCCCCACCATCTAGCAGCCTCATCTTGGCCTCAGCAGCCAAGTGACTGCTGTGTGATCCCCAGGGGGCAGCTTGGCTTCAGGATTCAAGTTTCTCTACTCTGAGAACAGAAGAGCACATGAAAAATCTGGGGGATTTTCTATAGCCTAGTGATCAGAACAACAGCTTTGCCTGACCAAGGACCCCAATTAATCATTGCTTCAATACCAATGGGACCCAAAGTTGTTAGAGAAGTTCACATGATCCCGGAGCACAGGGCAAAATGGCAGTACAGGAACTGACAGGATCCTGTCTACATTATTCTGACTGGAGCTTTCCACACAAGAAGTCAGATTGTTCTATGATGATTGTCGAGTGGGCAAATTACAAATGGAATTCTTGGCTTACACTGTGACACCGTGGGATCAGGGCATAACCTTCACTGAATATACACATCCACTTGCACATTGAATTCACAGATGAATACACTGATACCTCTAAATTTGGGTAGCTTGCTCAAGCTCACATAGCTAGTACATGGCAGAGCTGGGACTGTGGGACCTCAGCACCGCTGTCTGTTCATTTAATCACCAAGAGATTCTAAATAAGTGGTGTTGCCATAGAGCAAAAGAGTGATAAGCTTTTGTCTAAGTCAAGCTGATGTTTAACATAATACTCATGGCAGTGCTGTGACAGTACGGCTGCCATGCAGATGTGAAGGATTATTCCAGGAAAATGCTCTTCTCCAAATGAATCTTTATAATCAGGGCTTTATGTAACATGCACTAGGTGAGAGTTACTTCATAAAGGACTCTTCCTGTAAAGTAAGTGAATGATTTTGTTTCTGAAAGTGCATAATCAACCCTGATTTACTCATGACATAGTAAATCTACTGGAGTCAGGACCATAGAGTTAGGGGTCAAGTAGACCTCAGGTTGCAGTTTCAAGTAATATTGGCCATGTTTTCTTAAATATACAAGTCATGTTGTCTCAGATACCCTTGTCAGCAAAGCAGAGATGACAGTACCTCACCGAACTTCTTATAGAACAATGAGGCAACATGTAGAATGTGCTTAGCCTGGATCATGCCTATAGAAGCACAATTAAAACGTTGGGTGGGGGGAGCCAATTGAATAGCTATCCAGTTCAGCTATTCAAGCTGTCTATGCAGTCATTGTTGTCATCGTCATCATCATCATCATTACATCATCATTATCATCTTTATTCAGTTATCCAACTAAGCTATTCAACTTGCTATGATAGTGATATTGAAAACACAGCTATTGATTTTGTCTGTTCAATTTAATTCATTCACTGTAATAAAACCCCAACCCTAATGTTGATTTTTGCAGTAACCATACCCCTGGGGTCCTGACCACACTGTGCCCACATGGTTTTCCCCTTCATCACCTCTCTTTGCCTCAGAGCCAGTCCCAGACTAAGGCACGCTGTTAGGGAAATGAGCATGCCTTTGGACCTGAGGGGCATCAGTTTTTCTTGTTTGGCTTAAGAAGGCAGGTGGTTATTTTCAAGGCTGATTTGGAGACTCTCTGGTGTCAAACAATCCTAGTCTCCTAGAGAGGCTGGTATTTCAATGCTGTGAGCATTGCTGGGCCCGGCCTAATAGCAGTGTGGACCAGAAGGACTATCAGGGGACTCATATGATGCAGGCCAAACAAGGCCTTGGCTTAATCAAGGCTCCATTTTCCCTAAGGATTCTTGAGAAGAGTCTCATTGAAGTTTCTCACTGCCTCAAATGATATTAAAATCAATTGGCAAGTATGACTCTTTGCATATTCTCTCTGGAGAGTGGCAGCCACTTTTCTTAGCCATCTGCAGGCCAAAAGCCACTCAAGGGGAAGGTGGGTCAAGCCTATCCGGGTCTTGCCTTAGTATTGTGATTATGAACCAGTAATTTAAACTTTAATCTCACACGGTTAAGTATAAGCTTTTACATTGTTTCTCCATCCCTCCACAAGGGTAAATGAGGGTTAAATGGAATCATAATTTGCTATCCATAAACATTTGTTCTCTTCTCTGCTTCCTTCCAGTCACATCTGTTCAGATAAGACAACCCCAGATAAGAAAAATGCTTATGAAAGAATCTGACAAATGACAAAGGGGAGAAAAGAATGCTTGGGTACCGGGCTGTATGTCAGCAACTGCACTAAACATTCACAGATGCCATTTGATACTTTGCTCAGAGAGACTCAGAAGTGGATTTGTTGGATCCTATGCAATTCTATTTTCAATTTTGGAGGAATTCCTGTACAGTTTTCCATTGCAAAAGTACCATTTTACCTAAATTGTCTTTAGAGGTGATAAAACTGAGGCACAGAAGTGCAAGGCCAGACGACACTGTGGGGAGAACGCCTGTGCTCAGCAGCCGTTCCCGAAGTCAAGGCTCTGTCAGATCTCCAGAATCCCCAGCACCTTCGTTAGGCAGATAGACTCCTGGGACTCCAGGGTGAAATAAATAGAACCCTGAAAATGCTGTCCAAGGGGTTCGGCATGTGGCTCAGTTGGCAGAATGCTTGCCTGGTATGTATGGAGCCCCAGGTTCCATCGCCAGCACCACTTACATTGGGCATGTATACCTACAATCCCAGCAGCTTGGGAGGTAGAGGCGGGAGGGACAGATGTTCAAAGTGACCCTTGGCTATATAAGAAGTGTGTGGTCAGCCTAAGCTACATAAGATCCTGTCTCTGAAGAAATAAATATCTTCCAAGAGACAAACTGAACCCCCTCCCCCCCAGCATTTCAGAACTATTATGATCACCAGTATTTTTGTCTTTACTGCCAAATTTGCTATCATAGCCATGCCGTGTAGGTCACTGGATAGAGCCTGAAGTGCTGGGAATGTAAGGGTTACTAAGGAAGTCTCCACATAGAACCTGTTCTCCAACAAGTGCTGGTTTTCAAAGGGGACACATTCAGTATTCTAATCAACGAAGCATCAGCCAGGCGCCTGCCCAGGCCTCACTTAGATTCCTGACTAATGCTCATTAAGCAGCTCAAGCCGATGTGTTCCTAAGTGTGCAAACAGGCAGGTTCTTGGCATCTTAATCTCATTAGGGAGTTGGAGCTCTAAGAGGCAGTGGCCACAGCAGCCCTTTGCCGTGTGGGGCGAGATTCTTCACTCCCAGAGAATGGCTGTATGTATGCCCCTCTGCCATCCTCCACCCACCCTCTCCTGATCTCCATCCTCCTTGGGCCTGGAGTAAAGTCTCTGGGAACAGAACAAGGCAGCTGCTATAAACGGCTGGATACCAGCTTAGGTAACCAGGCTGCCGTATCCCAAAGCAGACCCGAATTATCTACCCAAGCCTGACATGTTCACTTGGCACCAGGCCACAGGCACCACTCCCTGAATCCAACTGTCTGAGGCCTCTCCCCCATCAATACCATTGAAAAAAGCCAGAGCAAGCTTTGGAGCCCTGGGAAAGAAAGAAGCATCCTCAGGGAATCCTCTCAGCACAAAACCTTCATTGTTGGAGGAGAAAAGCACAGGAGAGGCTGAGGAGCGCTTATCTGTTGTCAACGACGGACAGCTGAAAGGACTTCAGTGAAAAATGACCTTATACACTAACAGATGAGGGATATGCAAATATGTAGCTATGATGATCTACATCCCTGCAAGAGAAATAGGTCAGGCTTTCTCTGTAAATACTTATATACGTATGCATATACACATGCATGAACACACACACACACACACACACACACACACATTACTCTGCTTACTTATTCAAAAAGCAACTAGCAGATCCATCCATCCATCCTCTGCCCACTCATCATTCATCCATTCACCCATATATTCATCTACCCACCTACCAACCATCCATCACCCATCGATCTGTCCATCATCCATCCAGTCACTTGTTTATTCAACCATTAACTTAGTACCTATTATAGACATGAACTAAGCTGGAAGAAGTAATAATGATCTGGAATGAAGGGTTTCTAATTCAGAAATACCTTAGTACTAGCAGAGTTTGGGACACTGTACACTGTCTCTCCAAGAATTTTCTATACATGTGAGCATCTCGCATGTAAGCGGGAACTGTTAGGATGGACATGCAGTCACTTAGAACATTACTGAATCCATAGTAGCTTTCTGTTGTGTATTTTCGGAACCATTAAAAGCAAATGGGATGAATGCTACCCACAGAGAGATTGTGGACTTGCTCTGGCAAAGAGAAGTCTAGATGTACAAATTCCTGGTAACAGCCACTGTCAACAGCTCGCCATGTGTTAGGCATCATTTCCAGGTATGTTACTTGTTGATCCCTACAACTACTTTACAAAGGCCATTATTATCACCTCATTATGCAGATAATCACAGTGCAGCATGGAGAGCTCACTAGCTTGCCTGAGGTCAGATACTAGCAGAGACAGAGCTAAATTTAATTACTTTTAAATTAAGGAAGTACAGTTTCCAAGATGCAGACTTTCACTGTACTCACTCATCAAGGTGCGTGTGGCTGTGTTACTCCAAATTCCCATTTTAAAGTTGGAGAGACTGGGACTTAGAGGCCATGTGACAGAGTCACACACTCTTGAGGGAGTCAGAATAAACATTTAGCTCCCCCTGTCTTCCACTCTAGTTTCACTGTTCTTTAAACAAGCCAGATTTCATCCCAAAGAGAATGTCAAAATGCATACTGGGCTAGGAACAAGGGAAAGAAAGACAAGAGAGGTTGAAGATAAAGACAAAGCAGACATTGCCTTCTTGTGGAGACCACAGCATGGTTCCTTTACCCTGGGCTCTTTCTCTGTCTAGGATTTCCTTGAGAGAACTATCTGACACTTGGAAAGAAGACCCAGGCTGCATGAATAGGATGAAGACTCAGCGCTCCATGCAATGTCCAGAGCTTCATTTTAGGCCAGAAGCAGCACTGGAGAAGCAGCCAGCTCTTCCCTGGCTCACACGGACTTGGCGCTTCTTTCATCAGTGATGCATAGTCGCACTGCCAGGAAACCCTGGGAATGAGGGCCCTGCTCCTCCGAGCAAGTGGTGCCCAATTAAACCCCACTGGTCTATCTTTGGCACCTTCAGCCATGCCGGGCTGAAAGGTTGGCTCAGGAGCTTCTGTGTGTTGGAACACAGGTCACTGGGACGTGGCAGGTGGCAGCAGAGAGGCTAGAGTGTGGCAATCCTGATGGACTTGTGGATCTGGTGGACACTGGTGGTATATCCAACATGGATACGTTTATTAACTATTTTGGGACCAGCTTCAAATGAGGGCAGCATCTTCCTTGTTATGAGTGAGCATATGTGGAACACTTGGCAGAGTGTTACTTTGAAAAAGTGAAAAAGGACAGAAGAATAGACTGGTGTTGTCCAAAACTTTTAACAGAGGAACCGAAACCACTTTCCAAAGGCTGATAAATTATTAGATAAAGGTGGGCTGCTGGATGACGAGAGGGCGAATGTTCAGGGCCTCTCTTACTTGGCTCCCATTCTTTCCACACTAGGTCCTGGGGTTCATCTAGGGTGATTGCTAATTCCCTTTCTCCTATAATTAAGAAAAAGAAAGGAAACAAGAAAGGAGAGAAGGAAGTCAGGAATGAGGAAGAGAGGAAGGGAGGAGGGAGATACAATATATTCTTGCTGTGATCACTGGGGAGAGATTTACATGGTTGAGTGTGTTCTAAGACGAATAGGTTCACACCTCATGAGCTTACAGTCCAGGGGCAAAGTCAGGGTCTGCACAGCTGAGAGATGGAAAGGTGACTTAGAAAGGGATAATCGTGTCCCAGGGGGACATGAAACAGGGATTCTGATTTAGTTTAGTGACCGGGGAGGTTAAGATAAGAAAATAGGGTGAGCAGGAGAGATGCTGGGACCCTTCTGGTCAGGCCTGCAGAGCAACGATGGGTTCATGATACCTCGTAGATGGTTTTCCGGGCCTTGGCGACCAACAGGATATGGGGCCATGCTGTCACGGATGCTCTCCCCCATCTCTGCCTGTGTACATGTGTGACGCTGAAGGCAGGAGGTATGAAGAACAGGATCTAATAGGTCCATGTTCAGATCCAATTAGTAGATCCTGGGCTCTGGACTCACTGATCACACACTGTCTACCTCCCCCAGGGAGACCACGGCAGGAAGGGCTGGAGAACTCTGACTGGCATACACAAACATCTGTAGGCAGAAGGTTGCTGTAAAGCAAAGGGTTGCTCCCAGAAAACTAATAATAGATGCACCGGACTCCCTCGAAGGAGCCTGCCCAGGCATCTGTGCTGCTTCTGGTAATAAGGAACGTGAGCGTTGCTGCCAACAGTTCTGCCTATTGCAAGGAAAGGGATGGCACCCAGCCCTTCCTGAGCTGATGGAGACAGTGGATTTGCAGGTGAATCACTCCAAATTGGGGGCTGTTCAGGCTGACAAGAAACACTGGAAAGGGTGGTCAGGCAGGCTGCTCACATCTACTGTTTCCTTCAAGCTTGAACCTTCTAGGAACCAGGTGAGCACACTTCATCCTGGGCGTACTGAGCTGGCTATGCACACTTCATCCTGGTGTACTGAGCTGGCTATACACACTTCATCCTGGGTGTGCTGAGCTGGCTATGCACATTTCATCCTGGTGTACTGAGCTGGCTATGCACACTTCATCCTGGGTGTGCTGAGCTGGCTATGCACACTTCATCCTGGTGTACTGAGCTGGCTATGCACACTTCATCCTGGTGCATATACTCCAGGCTGGCCTTGATCTTGCAATCTTCCTGCCCAACTTTCTAGAAGGCTGGGATTACAGTTGTGCACCATCAAACCTGGATAATCTCTGTCTCTCTATCTCTCTCTGTCTCTGTCTCTCTCTCTCTCTTTTTAAGCAACCAAGAGAGAGGGAAGTAAGGGAATAATAGCATAAAGACTGCACATTAGGCCATCAGAATGACAGTATAATGCCATTACCTCTGCTGAGATCTCTGGGTTCTTCTCAGCACGTTAACACATTAGCCATCCTTTCATTTACGACTTTCCAAGCACTTACTCAGGGCAGACTGGACCTTACATAGTATGTGCAAAATTTCCTTCCTTAGAGGAGCCATGTTTTTTAGGGCTCCAAATCAGCTTCTTGTTCAGTCCAGTATGGAATTTTCTAGCTGAGGACAGGCAGTAGGGGATTCTGGTCCAGAATCATGTGCATCCTCCTGCAGGCTTTCTCAGATGGAGTCAATGCACAGTGCTTGGTAGGTCACTACATTAGTTACTTTTCTGCTACTGTGATAAAACACTGTGATCAAGGGACCTTATAAAAGGAAGAGGGTATTGGAGTTCTGGGGGAATCAAGTGTCAATCATGGCAGTGAGGCATGGTGGCAAGAGGTGGCTGGAACAGAAAGAAGATAGCTCACATCTTCAAGCAGGTGCAGAAAGCAGCAAGGCTTAGGAAATCTGTCCCTAGTGACGTACTTCCCTGTATGGCAGCGGCTTCTAAAGCCTTCCAAAACAACGTCATCAACTGGGGACAAAGTGTCCAAATACTTGGAACCTATAGGGGTCATTTTCATTCAAACCATCCCAGTCACTCAGCAAGGACAACACACACACACACACACACACACACACACACACACACACACACACTCACTCACTCACACACAATTTTACAGGATTGATATATCATAGAACACAGTCAAGGAGATTTTTCCTAGGACAATGAGATGTCAGATTGTGTCTGGTTTGGAGTGTTGGTCCACTGGCAGGCTGGGAGGGTGGGGGATCTCTTATCTCTCCAGAGCTCTGGCCTTCAGCCAGGCTCAGAGCAGCGAGGTCTTCAAAGACAGCATAAGGGAGTGAGTACTGTAGAGCAGAGTTCTGGGACTGCACCACCTTCCTGGCAGCATCTGCATGCATCTATTATCCTGTCTCCTAGGTGACAGGCATTTCCTGCTTTACAAGTCTCTGGTGAGGTTTTCCTTCTTACCCTGGAAGGCTCTATCAGCACACAGCCCCACCATCTCTGCTGCTTCCTCTGCCTCTTTTCCCTACCTGTTGCCAAGGCTTTAACACCCCGGGACTGGGGGAAGTTTCCTCACACAAACTATGGCAAATCCCCAACAGCATTATGCATGGTCTCTTTCCTTAGTCTTTAGCTCAAGCCTCTCGTTTTCTGCCACATCTTCTCTGAACCCCCTCTGGCCTCTTTTCCGGCAGCCTGGGCTATCCTGCCCTATACTTCCCCATCTACTGATAGGGGCAGGACATACCCTAAATAAAGAGATCCCAAGTAGCTTGTGCTGTGGGTTTGGCGAGCCACTGATGATGACATTGGTTCCCCTACTTAGGATGGTTCCAGGCCCTGTACACAAACTTCTCCTCTTCTATAAGGCACTTCCTGATCCCCTGCGCCACACTTTTCTTTGCTTCCTGTACCCTGGGAGGCTGGCGGTCTCATAAGCCCATACGAGAGGCCTGCTGAATCTACTCATAATTCTTCAACAAAACAAAAGCACAAAGCCAGCCTGGAAATATGTTTTCCTGGATCTCCATCTCCCAATGTGTTTTCCTGCTAGTTTTTCAACTTCTACTGCTTTGGAACAATAGCTGTTCTACACAAATGGAAAAGTGATTGAATACAGTGGTGAACCAGGAGCTGATTCAAACAGAGGAGCTGGGAAGGAGAAGGGAGGGGCTCTGGGGAGCTGGAGCCAGGCCACAGGCTGCCAGGGAGGAAGGTGCCAGACAGAGCAGCCCACCCATCTGGCCAAACCATCTCACCCATCCCCATCTGGTGAAAACTGACTACACACTCACGGTGGCAGGAAGCCTAGAGGCTTCTTCCTAACTCTGTATTGTCCTAGCTCCGCTATTAATTCTTGTCTGGGTCTCGAGCTACTTACCTAAAAATGGAAGCTTACATTAAATTGGCAGCTCTGACTCCCTGTCCGTGACTCATAGTCAGAAAAGCATGTGATACCTGACCCAGCAGACACAGAGCGAATGAGACCCTGAGCTTCAGTGCCAATGAACGTCAACCTTTCCAACCCCTGCTGTTACCTCCATTATCCTGTATGTTTTTATTAAAGTGTGACATGAATACAGTGGTGGGAACCCATCAGAACTGAACATCTTGAGGGTGTTTCGCAAACTAAACACCCATGGAACTCAGGCCCAGTGATACAGGCCTGTAATCTCAGCTACTCAGGAAGCCTAAGCCTGAGAATGGTGCGATTCCTGAGCTTGCTCAAGGCTAACTTGAACAACTTACTCTCTCTGTCTTTCTCTCTCTCTCTCTCTCTCTCTCTCTCTCTCTCTCTCTCTCTCCACACACACACACACACACACACACACACACACACACACACACCACCCACACAGGCACATGCACAAACACACATAGAGTGTTGGGTATATAGCTAAGTGGCACACTGTTTCCCTTGCATCATGTGTGAAGTATGAGGTGTGAGATCTTTGGTTCAATCCCTAGTTCCAAGTAGGGGGGGAATAAAGATAAAAATATCCCTATGCAACTAGCCTCAGATCAAAAGAGAGAACAACATTAGTACCTCCATTCATCAAAAACACCAAATCCCCCATACAGGAAATCACTGCCTAGATGACTAAGGCATAGACTTATTTTGCAGGCTTTAGTACTTTATAAAAGGTTATCATAAGCCCTGTGCCTGGCTGCTGTCTTCAACTTTAGCTTCAGTGTTGCTGAATGTGCCACCAGCTGAGGAAAAAGACACTGCTTTGTCCGTCCGGCTGCATGTGGCATGTGTTCCAGCACATGTATATGTGTCTCATGGGTTTATATCCCACAGGCCCATGTGTACCCTTCACAGATAAGCCCCAAAGAATAGAACTGCTGGCATTCCTACATTTGGAGTGCTTGGTACTGCTGCCTAGTGTTCCAAATCCAGCACACAAATCCCAATTTAAGCAATGTCAGTGCATCCCAGCAGCTTCACATGGTGCATAACACCTGCTAAAGCCCATCTTTCCATGTAGCTTTTCTCATGGAAGCATGGAAGCCCTTTACTGTGACCCTCATGTGGAGTTTCAAGAATAATGTTTCCATACCTTTATTGGTCACCGTGCTGTCTTCTTGTTTAATGTATCTAATTCTTTTGCATATTTTTTTCTATGAGGATGTTTTCCTTTTACTTATTGATTCCTAGGAGTTGATTCTATCTTTCCTACTACATATATTCTCTATGAGTTAATGGATTACTCTGCTTCATTTTAATAAATGACTATTTTCAACTACCAAATTAATTTCATAGCCTGCTAATGGAGATCATGACCCACAGTTTGGAGAAGGCTTCGGTATGCAGGCTTCCCTAAGTCTAGTTCTCCCCTAATGGCACCAGTGGCTTTGCAGAGGCCAGAACATCACTTCCACGCTTGGGAAGCAAAGGCTGGGATATTAGCTTTATTTAACTAAAACAAACCCATTTTATACCTTCAATGACAGCGATGTCCAATTCTCCTAAAGTGCATATTGCTAGCCCCACTGACCGGGCCGAGGGAAGAGACTTGAGGGCTTAGCCAAGGTGTGGGACATTTCGGCAGACCTGGAGGATGTGTTTTGGCCACATGGTACTCAGGGAATGGTCTAAGTATCCAAGATCCTTCCAGAGGTTCTTTTTGCCCAACGGGCTAAGGCAACACTCCCTTAATTCTGCCAACAGCCAGTGACCACAGGAGATAGATGAGCTTCTCCACATCCAAGGTGCTTTATCAATCATCAAGTCATTCCAAACAGTACTCTCCCAACACTTTACATTAGCTTTCTCCATGTACTTTAAGTTACAGAAAGGATGATATAATGTCACTCTTGTCAAATGGGTTGACCAGGATAATGGAACTAGTTAGTTGACAGGGCTGGTGATCAAGAACCAGGAGAGCTAACTTTAATTTTTAATTAATTAATTAATTAATTAATTTTTATTTATATTTTATGTGAGAGTGTTCTGCCTGCATGTGTGTGTGTCATGAAAAGCCTGTGAAGGCCAGAAGAGGACATCAGATCCCCTGGAACTGGAGTTGAGGATGGTTGTTAGCTACCATGTGGGTGCTAGGAATCAAACCCAGGTCCTCTGGAAGATCAATCAGTGCTCTTAATCACTAAGCCATGTCTCTAGCCCCCAGGTTTACTAACTTCAAGGTCTGGGTTATGCTCCTTGGAGGGAATCAGGTACTGTGTAAAGACAGATCATGTTCAAATGGCTGGAGATTCTCTTACATATGCATACACAGATGCACATGAATACACAAATAGACATGTACATGTATGTACACACAGTACACACACTGCTGTGTTACTATAAAATCTGTGGGCTGGATTCTACTTTCATCACACACTTATCTGAGTTTGACCTTGGGCTGATTCCCCAAGTATTAAAGCATCTCTAAGCATGCATAATCTAAAAGCATATCAAAACGTGAGAAATTTTACAGCTTATAACACTTGTTCCCATTCAGTATGTCACCTGATGCTCTCAGGGGCCTCTGGACATATATAAATATGTGATGCTTCATATGGTTCCTGATCCAGAGGTCTAGGACCCTTATTACAGGGACACAGACTCTTGCTGCCTAGGACTGGAGCTATGTCGGTGGCGAGGAGGTGGCAGAACATGCACAGCTCTGGAACATACCCCGAAGAAGTTTCCTTTTGACCATGTGTTTCCATAGCAATCACTCTATCCTTGTCAGATTCTGAGAAGCAGAGTTTTAATCTTATCCATTTTCTGGTATTGGACTTATATTTGCATGAGAGTTTTGGAGTTGCGGGCATTTCTCTTTCACACATAACAAGCATGCCTATATCTTCTCTTTCCTTTTTTTTATTAGCATCACCACCACCTCTTGTCCTGTCTTTTAGTTAAAAGTAAGTAATTCCATCACCAGTTAATGACCACTAGGACTATGAGTTACTGAACATCTCTTAGGTACGAGGTACTAAGAGCTGTACCTGCACATTATCCCACACGATATCTCTGCATGCATGAATATCCTTATGCCACAGGTGAAGAGATAGGAGCTTTGTGATGAGAAATGACAGTGTGTCCCCAAGACTTAAAGCTATAATTGGAGCCAGGTACCACTGATCCCCAAATCCCAGCGTATACAGTATCTGAGACAGCTAGTAACAGCCACGTCCTCAGAGTGAATCAGCACAAAACGTCTGGATGGAGAGGAGAGGCACCTCTGGAATAGCAAGTGCAGAGTGGGTACAGGGGCCTAGACTTCCTTGAGCACTGCACTTCCCATCCAGCAGAGCCAAGCCTGTGCCCTGGCTGTGTTCTAGGCTGGCACTTGGTTTTAAGGTTTAGGATTAGGAGGAAAGTAAATTAGAGCAGGAATTGCTCTGGAATTATCAGAGGAGCAAGGAATAAGAACAATCTTGGTGAAGGGAAGGTTGGGAGGTGCTCAACCATGTTTAGGACTGTCTCATAGGGAAGGTTTGGCAAGATGGGGGTGGGGGGAGAGTGGAGATCCAGGATCCACACCTCTAAGACCCTTTCATCTCTAAAATTCCCTAAGCCTCAGAAAATATATGCAAATCATTACAGCAATAATTGCACATTCTTGCTCATTGTTCTTAGGGGGAAAAACACCCTTTATTATGAAATAAATGGAGATAAAGTCTACCTATTAGTGCATATTTAAGAGGTAAAGGGGAAAAAAGTACCTGTAACATTAACTTAAATCATGAATACTCTCTGAAGTGTAAAAAAAAAAAATCAACTCACTTTTCTTTAAATCTTCTTAAAAGGGTCTAAGAATAGTCCTTCAAATAATCCTTGAAGTATGCAATTTTAATTTGGACACATGGCAATTTCAGTCTACCTGTTGAAAAAAGACAAGAGAGAAATCAGTCATTTTTGATGAGGATTGCTGTTCTGACAAGTGGCGGAGAAAATTCCAGAAGCTCGGGAGTGGTGCTGGCAAGAGGGGGAGGGGTGGGCAGCATGGGCCCCAGCATTCGTTCAGCCTTAGGCTGAGGTTGGCTTTTGAAAAAACAGACCACGAAGGTGGCTCTAGCAACACCTGGCCACAGCCAGGGCTCAATACATGTGGTATGAATGAACAAGCAAAAGCTTGGAGGAACGAATGTGAGGGCTGTCCTCAGCCTCTGATGCACACAGGTTCCATATAGAGGAGGCTCAATTCTTCAACTCTTGGAGGAATACAGGATGTCGAGGCACTAGGTATATTATGGGAAATAGCACAAGAGTGTGTTATGGTGTGGGAACACAAATGAGCACTGCTGGGCCACTGTGTCTGTGTCTAGCATCCTAGCTCTGCTAAAAAACTGCACAGATCTCAGCTAAAACTGGATGCTTAGTCCAGTCGCTAATTTTTAGACTTTTTCTTTTTCCAATATAAGCATTGAAAGGCATAAATTTCCCTCTACATGTTGTCCTGGCTATATTCCATAACTTTTGACATTTAATGTTTCTTTGATTGTTCATTTGTAAGTATTTTATAATTTCTATTGTCATTCTTTTTAATCCAGGAGCAAGTTAGTAGTGTGTTTGTAAAAATCACTCAATTCTGTAAAAAAAACAAAAAACAAAAAAAACAAACAAAAAACCAAAGCCAAAAACAAAACAACCCTCATCTTCTCGTTATTGACTTCTAGCTTAATTGTATTGTGGAGGGAGAATATGGCGTCTGGCTCCTTGAAATTTACTAGGACATATTTTAATGACCAACATGGGATCAGCTTTTGTGAATAAACATGTATGCTTAGAAGGCCATATGTATTTTCTGTGATTTCTGGCTCTCTCTCTCTCTCTCTCTCTCTCTCTCTCTCTCTCTCTCTCCCCGCTTCCCTCCCTGCCTCTCCCTCTCTCCCTTTCTCCTCTTTCTTTATTCTATTTTTTTAGATAGGGGTCTTATGTAGCCCAGGCTGGCTACCAACTCACAATGTGGCTAAGGTGAACTTAAACTCTAATTCCCCTGCCTCCACCTCCAGAGTGCTGGGGATAGAACTCGGGGCTTTGTACACTACCAAATGAGCCACATCTCCAGCCCCACTCAGACCAATTTCTTTGGAACCCCTCTGCACACTCACTTCCTCAGCTGTGAAAAGAGCTGTGAGAGAAACCCATGTGGCTCTTTTCTGACACTTTAAAATTACACTCATGGACACAGAGGCTGTGTTGACAAAAAAAAAAAAAAAAACAGAGAACACAAGAGAAAGAGGTCCAGGTAGGCTGGATAGCACCCTGCATTTATAAAACATTTGAAGTTTTCAAAAAACAATAATATCTGGCATTTGGTCTTAACAAGCCTGTCTTAACTGACACCATAGTGTCACTCAGGCAGGTAGTAGTGAGGATTCTGCCAATGAACATGCATCTAATATCCAGAGAGTGCAGTCTCTGCACCGGTAACCTGGATCTCTTCACTTCTTTCTCTTCTCATCCCCTACCCTGCTCAGATAGGTCTTCCTAGTCACCATCCTCCCAATCCGCTCTGATCACCGGCAAGGCTACCCTCATTTCTTATCTGCCTCATTCTAACGTTATTACTTCTGATAAGAATTTAAAACACAACACCGGAAGCAAATTCAGAAGCAAGCTCCTTGGCAGGTGTAATTCTGGTATGAGGTGGTATAGGTAGTCAGTAGTAAGCAGAGAAACACTGTGCTGACTGAGTTCCAACACTCATGGAGCAAAGGCCCTTTCTGTGACCTTGTCCCTGCATCTTCCCACATTCTTCTCCTTCCAAGAGTCTGGCTGAAAGAGCAGCCTACATCTCCACTTTCTCTACTCCCACACTTTACACATCAGGGTGCTGTGGCTCTCACCCTTAGAAAGTTCCTGTTAGGTCAGAATGGTGTCACTGCAAATTCCAGGCACCACTTATCCATCACCGTGACCTCTCTGAGTCATTCGCAGCAGATACCGCCCACTCCTCTGGAAACAGCACCTAAGGCACCGACTTTCCCAGCCCTCTCTGTCCTCTAAGAATTCTCTCTGTGGCTGAACTTGCATGCCCATAATTTTATTAGAATTATTTCAATAAAATAATAATCCCAAATCACCATTTATGAAGTGCATACCACATGGATGCCAATTACCGTCTTGAACATTATTTTATTTCTCTTCATCTCCGCAATTACAACCTGAGGTAGGTGTTACTATTTCTGTGCTCCAAATGAGAAAAACAGAAGTCTAGAAAAGCTGCGTAATCACCCAGGATCACGCAGCTGCTATTTGGAAGATGAGGAGTCAAACTCTAGGTCCATTCAAGGTCCATTCAACGCCCAGCGTGTGCTCACCTGTGGCCCTCACTCTGGTCACCAGCCTAGACCTTGAGCTCTAGGCTTTTCATTCCCTGACTCTGGGACAATGGAAGGACTTTGTGTGTACTCTGTTGTGAAAGCCACTCTTGGTCAGGGCTCAGCTCTGCATGTCCTCCTCCCCTAATGCTCTTAGTAAGATGGGTCAATGTGATTCCTCCTGCTCCTCAGCATGGAGGCCCTCCATTCCAAACCACCCATTGCCCCCAGCTCAGCACTGGGAGTTACACACACAGGCTAGATAATTTTTGCAGAAGTCTAAAAACTAGAAACAGCCAAACAAAAGGGATTTGTTCCCAAGCATTTTTTTTTTGTATGCTTATTCTGAAAAGATAGATCACACTGTTGTTAAAATGGAAAGAATTTTACTAGAAGTCATGGTGTTGGAGAAAGGGGCGGGGAGGGTGTTCCTGCTCAGGATCTATGAGTCAAGGCCACCATCGATGTGATCTGGCCAGGAGAGTTGCCAAGGTTACTAAACCAGGTCTGTTCAATTTCCTAACCCAATCCCCACATTTTAAAATCCTATTTGCACATCAAGCCCAACTCAAATGCCTCTTCTTCCTGGAAATATTTGGTTTTTCTTTCCCTAACAGGTGAAAATGAACATGGCGCTTCACCCCAGGAGATCTGCACTAGCTCTTCCACACTCTGCACACCATCATACATCCATCCTGAATTTTACAGCCCAAGGGACCTTTGGTATCTTTATTTCAGCCTTCACCTCCCCCTCTGGTGGTCGGTCTTGGGGCTTAAAGGAGCACCCAATTCTTCTCTGAAGTCTTTGAATAAAGCCCAGGTCTGGCACACAGATGTCAATAAGCAATTCAAGCTAGATGATACTGGCCTTCAATCAGAGAAGCCATCCAAATATCCCCTAAATGTCAGACCAGTGTGTGCAAATGCAAGTAGTAGATAATAAATAAATATAAACTCCATCCAAAGAGATGAGATCTGAAAGGTGGACAGTGATCTGAGCCGAGATTTCTGAAAAACTGTGCTCTGTGATTCAGACACGTTGGCGTAGCAGTTTTAAATACTCTCCAAAGTGAAGGAGACATTGAGAACTTACTTTGGATACATTTCAGTCCCTGGCGTCAGAAGATGAGAAAGCTTTGAAGGTAGGCAAGGGCTTCAAGAGCTACCCCAACCATCTCCTCTCACAGGGCCCCGCCAGAGGGACAAGAAGGCTGTATCATGCAGTTCCCTGTCCTCTCCCACACTGGCAAATGAAGCCTCTAGGAAGCAGAATGCTTCAGCATCGCTAAAAATAAATGCCTCGAAACTTCATCTAGATATATCGAGGCTGCAATTTACAGCGTCTAGAACGTCGCGTGGTATAATTAGCAAACGGATTACAATGATTTATTTTTGGTTTCAAAGCTCAAATGAACACAACCTTCCAGTACAATGGCAATGTAAGAGCCTGGACGCCAGCCACATTCCTTCAGTCCCCTTCCAATGCTACAATTTCCATGCTGGCTGGGAGCCATCCACTGATGTCCATTGGACATGCAACCAGAGGGGACAAAAAACTTTGAGTACTGACTTCCTCAGGAAGTAAGACTTTGGGGAGAGACTCCAACAGGGTCTAGGTTTACCCTTCCACTGACCAGGAATCTGTCTACAATCACCCTCTTTTTTTCATAGAGGGAAATCCAAAGGCATTTACATAGAAGAAACACTATTCTTAAATTTATCTAGAAAGCAGCCATTAGCATGCACTGAGCAAAACAGCACAGACTACTCTCATGGAAGGGTTGACCTCTGTGAGGATGGCTTTCCACAGCTCATCTTGGCATTGGGCAAAGCTCATTGGTATATCTCAGCATAGGCTCAACAGAGGACGGTATCCAGAGATTCAAAGCCATGGAGCTGAAGGAAGACAGACCTGAGCTCAGAGAGGACCTGTGTTTGGATTTTGGCTTCTTACACATGTCAGGAATAACAACTACTCCACCTCACAAAATCATTCTGTTGATTAAATAATAAAAGTGTGTGAAAGGGGTTTAGTAAATGACTAGTAGACTTTCATAGAGGGAATAAATTCTAAAGTAGCTCTTTCTCTTGTGTGTGTAAATGTGCGTGTGTGTGTGCGTGCATGTGTGTGTGTGTATGTACATGTATGTGCAGTTGATTGTAGATATTTTATTCAGTTTCTTTCTACCTTATTTTTTTAATTAAAAAAATTTTTTTATTTATTTCTGTATGTGTATTAACGTACTGTCTGCATGCAGGTTTGTGCACCCGTGTCGTGCAATGCCGCGGAGGTCAGAAGAGGGTGTCAGATTCCCCTGGAACTGGAGTTCTCCTGGAATTGGAGTTTCGGACGGTTCTTGGCCGCCATGTGGGTGCTGGGGATCGAACCTGGGTCCTCTGTAAGAGCGGTTGGCGCCCTTAACCGCTAGGCCATCTCTCCAGCCCTCTACCTTATTTTTTTGAGAAAAGGTCTCTCACTGAATCTGGGGCTCACTGATTCAGTTAAAATAGCCTACCCGCAAACCCCAGGGATCTTCTCATCTCTGTCTCCCCAGCCCTGAGATTACAGGAGCATGCTGTTGCAGCTGGCTTCTTTTGTGGGTACTGGGGATCCGAACCCGGGTCCTCAAGCTTATATGGCAAGCATTCATCTACTGAACAAACTCCTCAGCCTTCCAAAGCTGCTCTCTTTTCTTAATTTAAGTTTTAAATTAATTTTTATTTTTATAAGTGTTTCGCCTGAAGATATGTACGTGCACGCATTCATGCAATGCCCAGAGACCAGAAGAGAGTGTGGATACCCTGGGCCTGGAGTTATAGACAGTTGTTAGCCACCCTGTGAGTGTCGAGAACTGAACCTGGATGTGTTTAACCACTGAGCCATCTTTCCAGCCCCAAAGTAGCTCTTTCGACTGTGGACTTATCTGACCGAGGTACTAGAGGAAGTGACCATGGGGTGAAGGGGAGAGCCACAGAAAGTCAGGGAGGTTATCTTTTTTAATTTCCCACATGGACAGAGGCAGATCTACCAGTAAAACAATGTAGGAAAGAGGACAGGGGTTCAGACTGGAGCACCAATTAAACTTCCCCTGTCAAGCTCCTCCCTAAATAAGTCAAATGTCCCCAAACCACTGACTTGGAAGATGAATAGGGCTAGGGAGTACGTGGGACAAAGCAGTGCATCTTTCAGAGACGGAAGACAGCTGGTCTCTGCCCAGTATCTGGCCTGTGCAGGACACAGAACTGGGCCTTTCCCACTCAGACCTGTCCTTACCTCATGGGGCTACCATACTGCACTGTCACCCGCACCGTGCTTGCGTGCCTCTGAGAAGGCCGTTCTGTCCTTTGTTTTTCCAGCTTGCCCCATCTAAAGAAGACATGGTCCTTTCCTTCACTCCTTCCATTCTTACTGATCTTGGTCACATTTCTGGTGGAACTTGAGTGTTATGGTTTATAATCCTATGGCTGGAGCCCCAGGCCTGCCCGCATCTCCAGACAGCTTTCACAGCCAACAGCAGTGGTCATGAAGAGCTTTGGAACTTGGGCCAAACTGGAAAGATTGTATCCTATACATCCCTCAGGAGTCCCCTGTCCCCCCAACTCCACAGCTCCATCCAAGCTGCAAAGGCTGCCCCTTCTTCTGCAACATTCCTCTCCTATTTTCAACTTCACTTAGACTGACCCCCTAGGGGAAGCTAGCCACCCTCGCACCGGAGTGTCTGTCCTCTCCCCCTTGTTCTTCAGACCCTTGGAATCACAAATGGATCCCGCCGAGACTCTAAGTTTTTAGCATTGGAAATTGAACCCAGAGCCTACGAAGCGAACATTCCATCACCAACATCCTTCCTAGCACTTTTTAGTTTTTATTCTGAAACGGTCTTGCTAAGTTGCCCAGGCTGGTCTTGAGTTTACAAATCCTGCTGAAACTTCTGACGAGCTGGGATTTTAGGCCTAAGCTGCCAAGACCTTTCAGGAGACAAAATTTGTCCTGCAGAGGCTGGGCAGAGAGAGCAGCACTCAGAACCCAGTAGGTGTTCAATACAATCTTAGCAAGGACATTTCAGTGCAAGTCTCCCCTTTTCTGAAGCTCGTCCGCTGTCGTTTCCCCATACTTGGGGCCTTTCTGCCTTTTATTTGCTCATGTGACTTAGCTGTTATCCAAGTGAGGACCTTGTCTCCCTGAGGACGGTAGCAGCCTAAAGAGGGCACCAGAGCAGGCCCATGAGAGGGGAAGAGCCTGAGTCTGTACTTGGGTTGGATCATGAAGAGGGCACCTATTTCTGGAACCAAGTTTCCAGCCTTCAGTCCTGGCTTCATGAGAAAAAAAAAAGCCTTTTTTTCTTTCTTTTTTTTTTTTTTCCTTTCTTTTTCCCCCCTTTGGTGTGAAATAAATGGTTAGCCATTAAGATGTAAAATGCAGCTGTCACAGTTCATAGAACAACAGACAGGTTAATATGGGTTCTTAAGCATGCCATTTCCTCATATTAACCTCAGAGCAATGGTGACCTATCAAGATACACTGCAGAGGGCTCCGGAAGCTAGTTGCTTTTCTCCTTTAATAATATTTGATGTTTAAATAACATTTGATTCTTGTTTCCAAGTAGACTTTGATACTCTGTATTTTTTTCTCATTCTCTTCCTCCCTCCCTCCCTCTTTCCTCGCCTCCTCCCTCTACTCCTTCATCATTCCTATTCTAAGAATGTCTTAGCCCCGGGTTTCTTCCGTGCAGATGCACATCTGGAGTGCACTGGAGTTCTGTTCTTGCCTCTAGATCCCTCTGATCTCAGATTCCCCTTCTCTCTTCAATTGACCATGTGTCCACATCTCCCAAGGTCGCCCATCACACCTACCCACTGACTGTCATAGTACTGGAAATGTTTTAGGTTCTTCTCTGCTAGAAGTAAGCTTCACTCTCATGCCAGGTATAATAAGCAGCCATGGCTGGCCTGCCCCACCCGGCACAAGTGAAGGGTCCCTGTGCTCAGAAGAAATACCTAGTGGTCATCTCTATACTATGCAGGGCTGAGAGATGGGATTTGGATTTGCCTTAGACTCCACCCAACTGGGAGCCTGGGGAAGCGACTTCTGGGCTTTCCCTGCACATAGCCCATTTTGGCCCCAGGGCTAGCTGGCACCCTAGTATCACCTATAGACCAGCCCCGTGGTCTATAGATGAGAGGGCTATTACGGGTGCTCCTGGGAGCTTGGCTCTGATCTCATGAACTGTGCATAATGCACACCACAGTGGGAGTCTGGCAAGGCAAACTAAAGGGTGGGATTTTTGCTGCTAGCAGAGCTAAGTGGGTGGGGCTTTCAGGCCCCTAGCGCTCTGCACAGAGTTTTCTGTCTCCATCTCCTTCATTTTTCTAATCCCCTTTTGTCCTTGAAGACTCATTAGATGGTAACTTTTCTCTGAAAGCTGGCTGGCCCTGGGTCTCCATCCAAGCCTTCCCAGTCCTGCGCTTCGTCCTGGCTCCTTCTGATCTTTGGGCAGTGATCTTTGGGCAGTGTGCCTGCCTCCAGCCAGTGTCTGTGGAGTAGCTGCCTGCCCAGCACACACGTGCAAAGAAGAGTCAATTCATTAATTAATCTATGCATCGACTCTCTGCCTCTCTCAGAAGAATTTAAGGAAGCACAAAGATCAAATATGCCTCCAAGGAGCTTGCAGTGGAGTGGAACAGCGGACACAGAAGCATTTTTAAAGCACTGAGGGCTGAGTTAATGAGAACCCATTGAGGGCTCAGGACGGAGGGGATCTTCTCTCTGGTCTCCTTTGGACCTGGAATGATATGTGGGGACACTCAGTGACACAGGTTAGCAGGGAGCACTCAAGGGGTGCTTACAGAGCACATATCTTAGCAAGGGAAACTGAAGCCAGAGTGGAAAGAGTAAGAAGCTGCCCACTAACAGCAGCAGAGAAATGACCCCGGGCCCCCGGCTGCTGGCTGGAAACTCTCAATCCTGTCACTACTGCCTGTTAGGAAGCTGCTGTTAGTGGCCTTAGCTGCTTTACCTGTGCCAGCAGAGAGCCGCAGCCAACAGGGTGGAGGTGTTGCAACTCGAGACTCCAGAGACCAATGTTGCAATGATAGGCTATGGTGCGGCCAGGTCACATTCATGTGGAACTGCTATGATTTTTGCTGTGATACACAGTCAAGACACGTGTGGTGCAGGCCAGTATCATAGTGGGTCCCCGAGGCTCAACCAAACCTAGATGGCCTAACAACCTGAACCTCTGCTTGACTGAGCTCTGACCTTTCTGGCTTCTGTCTCCTTTCCCTGGCTTTCTCTTTTATTACTTTATTCAACAAATGTGCAAAGTCCCTACCCAGTAGTGTGTTTCATGTCCCTAGCTGTAATGGTAAAGCTGACGTAGAATTTTGCCTTCTGTAATAGCTGAAGCTGTGGCCCTCAGCCTGCTGGTGTGTAGGCGCCTCGTCTGCAGACTTGGTGCTGAGCTCCTGGTCCTAGTTCTGTGGTCTTTCACTTGTTGATCCCCAGGCTCCTGGTCCTCAGTCTCCTGCCCTCAGCATCCTGGTCTTCAGCATGCTGGTCCCCAGCAAACGCTCAGTGTGGATTGGAATCAGCCCCCAGAGACTCTGCTGGTGAGGTGTGTATCTTCCTGAAATGCCCTCTCTTTTGGTCTCCAATCTTTTATCTCCTCCCAAGGACCTGCCCACAAGCCACAGCTATGTCTTGGTTCACAACTAGTCAGAATGGCAGAGAGGTTGTCCCAGACTCAATACCCTTCTTACTTAAATCTGGAGACTTCAGTGACCCCTGGCCACAGAGAAGGCCACTGACATGGATCCTCAATGGAGGGAGAAGTTGTCTAGTTCTGATGTGATGCTCACTGCTACAGGACCATAACCAAAGTCCCCCCACAGCCTTAGTATGCTTAAAATTAGTATGCTTAAGATGGTTTTTACATACTACACAGCCACTACCCCATCTACTTTCCTGGAAGATGGCGAGGGAGAGGGAGGGAGGGAGGGAGGGAAGGAGGGAGGGAGAGAGGGAGAGAGAAAAGGAGGGACAGAGAGAGATAGGAAGAAGAAGAAGAAGAAGAAGAAGAAGAAGAAGAAGAAGAGGAGGAGGAGGAGGAGGAGGAGGAGGAGGAGGAAGAAGAGGAAGAGGAGGAAGAGGAGGAGGAGGAGACGGATGCGTGTCATATCTGGGTCCAGTTCTTCCTCCACTGCAGTGGCCTTTGAGGCCATGGCTGCATGGATGCAGAGTTACCAGGGAGGAATGTTATGTGTGCTAAATAAATAAATCTTTGTGGGTAAACCTGACTGAGTTTGGGGATTCTATCTCACTGTATCTTACCCTAGACTATTCTGACTACGGATCCTAAGTTCAAACTATTGGGAGGACACAATATCAACATGGCGAGGAACACACAGGCCTTCTTTGAGCCCATCCTGTGGGCATAAATGTAGCATCACTCTTACTTCTGTGGCTAGGGGAACTGGAATTTAAAAAGGCCATGTAGTTTTCCCATGAGCACAGAGCCACTGCCTCTGAATGTCTTCTTCCCATTTTTATCATCCCACCTGTCCTCTGTCTCTCTGTCTGTGGAAAGGGGGAATGGGATGGTCTCAGCACCCTTCCCAGTCTTGAGCTAGAGCCACACTCTTCCCGCTTGCCTGCTCTCCTGGCCTACTCCATAGCAGGCCAAGCCCTGTGGCCTCCAGCTAGAATCGGATCTGGTCCTGTCCCCAGGTCCAGTCATGCTGACAGTTGATAAGAAGGATGACTGGACTGCAGGCTTACTCAGTCGTTCATTCAGGTGTTGCTCTGATGCTCCACCTCTTCACCTAACTACTCACTCATTCATTCATTCACTTATAATCGTTCGCTCATTTGTGTTCATTTCCTGCGGATTTTTACCTGTTCTTTTACTCAAAATCACATACTTATTTATTTGCTTATTGGCTTCTTAACCCACTCGTTCACCCATCTACTGACTGCTTCATTTTGTGTATCGTTTTCATCTACTTACTCATGACCCACTCACTATTTATTCTTTCCACTCATTCTTCCCTCCTGTCTCCATACTCTTCATTCATTCATTTCCCACTTGCCTTCTCACTCCTTCTTCTCTATTCTCTGTGTTGGAGAGAAGCTGAGCATCCCTTGGTTAGGTCCCTTAGCCCTTCCAGAACATTCTCTTTCATTTGAACATCAGCCATGTCTCCTGGTGTTCAGGTAACATATTTTCTACTCAGGAAGCAATGTTCCTGTAATTTATGTGTTGACTTTCACCCCCTAATGTCAGAACATTCTTTCCACAGACTCCTAGAGCACACAAGAAGGGAATTGGGCAGCATGGACAGAGTACGCAGTGTCCAGGGGTGCAGATTCCAGGGCATGATGCTGGGCTGGGCAGCCAGGCAGGGGGCCTTCCTACTTCAGAGCTTGGTGCAAAACATGCAGCTTGTGAGAAGTAAGATGGGGCCACCTGGGGATGAGGGTGATGGAGGTGAAGTATGACCATCTGGCATTGGGTTACCTTAATGACGGGCCACTCAGTCAGAGGAGACCATTTATAGCCATCTATGACACTGCCAACAATGTGATGGCAGAAGATGGAGATAAATTTCCTGGGCTCTTCATGTGCTGGGAGTTTCACATACTTCATGCTAATTGTACTTCAATGCTGAGTCTCCCCAGTCTTCATTTAGAAGCAATCTCCCGAGTTAAAGCTGGTCACATAACCTCTCAGCCAAAGACTTCATTTCCCCAATTCCCTTGTAGAAGAGGTGTGACTAAGTTCTGCAGTAGGCCTGAGCAGATGCGATCTGTACAAGTTCTCAACTGTGTCCTCGAAAGGAATACAGGCTCCTTCCTCCCTTTCTTCTTCCTCCACCTACAGCTAAGAATGGTCTTCTTTAGTGACTGGCCCTTGTCTTTGGGGTTAAAGACATGTTTCAGGGCATGGAAGAGAGAAACAGCCCAGGTCCCTGGAGAACTTTGGGAAACAAAGCTTCTCCCTCAGCTGGAATTTTATGTGTCATGCGTGACCACAGCTGTTTGCAGCAGCACTAAAGCAGCAAGCCAGTATTCACTGCACACTCTGGAAGGAGGAAGGGTCTCCTCTCACATCCTGCTTCCTGCTGGAGAGGCTTTCCTTACAGGCACAGCCTTGGTTTCTCTCCTTCCTTCCTTCCTTCCTTCCTTCCTTCCTTCCTTCCTTCCTTCCTTCCTTCCTTCCTTCCTTCCTTTTTTTTTCTTCTCCTGTGTTTGAGTCGGGTCCCTTCAAAACTCATGTTTACTGGGAACCCAAGAGTACAACTCTATAGGGTCTTTGTACATGCAATTAAGGGTTTGAGATTAGCTCATATGGGATTAGGGTAGACACTACATTCAATGAGATGTGGTGGAGGCGGAACTCGGTGCAATGAGTCTACACACAGGAAGTACCAAGGACTGTGGGCAGCCACCAGAGGCGGCACTAAGAAACCAAAAATCCCAGAGAGGAGTGTGGACAGAAGAAAGGGCACCTTCAGATGGCAAACAGAAAGCAAACTCTCTTCTCTGCTCTGGTTAAAAATGGCCTCCTCCAACTCCAGTTCCAGGGGAATCCAAGACCCTCTTCTGACCTCCGTGGCATTGCATGACATGGGTGCACAGACCTACATGCAGATAGCACATTCATACACATACAAAAATAAATAAAATAAAAATATGGCCTCCTCTTCTCTCCTCCCTTCCTCTCCTTTTTCCACTTCAGAAAGCCGAGGTTCATCTGGTTCCAGCGTGAACCAGAGGACACGGGTTCGACATTTGGGCGCTCCTGTCACAGTGGGACTTCAAGCTATTTCTTAGCAAGCTCTTCAGCACCTGTAGCACCATGCCCTCTGTGTGCTGGCGTACGGAAGCTGGTGACTGCCTCTGAGGTCAGTGAGCTCCCATCTCCACAGGGGCATGGGCAGGACAGAGTCTTCCCAAAGTGGTCTAGGGGCATGCAAACCAGGGGATGAATCATCCTGGGTGGTCAGAGTAAATCAAGCTGCCTTGCAAAGAGAAAAGTTGGCCAGGCAGAGTGGACATCCACGGAGGACCCTCTTGGCAGGAGGAAGGGCAAGGTACACAGAAGGGTTCTGGGATGAACGAGTTCTGTTAATCATATTCAGCACATTTGTGGCTCCTGGTAACATGGTAGATGTGGTGTCTGGCTGCTGCAGGCGAAGCCATCAGTCCTGTGGCAGACTAACTGGGAAATCTCAACTTTTTCTTCTCTCTAGTCAGACAGTGTGGCTCTATGGTGCAGGCCAGTCTACAGAGGATGAAAGACACACGACCCTGTCCTCTTATCATACATACTCCTTTACACCATGCACCAATCACCCGATTAAACAGATGCCCCAAGGTTACTACCTCATCCTCTTGGGTCCTGAGACTTGGATACTGGGTGTGTGTGTGTGCGTGTGTGTGTGTGCATGTGTGTGTGTGTGTGTGTGTGTGTGTGTGTATTCACGTGTTTGTGGATATGTATATGTGGGTGTACATGATTGTACGTGCTATATATGTGGAGGCCAGTGGATAACCACAGGTGGTGTTTCTGCCCATTGATTTTTTAAAATTTTGGTTTGTTTTTGAGACACAGTCTCACAGTGGCCTAGAGCTCAATGAGTAGGCCAGGCTGGCTAGCTGGCAAGCCCCAGGGCCATCTGTCTCCTCAGTGCTGGGACAAAGATTCTGGGTCTTGGGGGCTGGAGAGAGAGCCTAGCGGTTAAGAGCACCGACTGCTCTTGCAGAGGACCCAGATTCAATCCCCAGCACCCACATGGTGGCTAAGAACTGTCTGTAACTCCAATTCCAGGAGAACTCCAGTTCCAGGGGAATCCAAGACCCTCTTCTGACCTCCGCGACATTGCATGACACGGATGCACAAACCTACCTGCAGACAGTACATTCATACACATACAAAAATAAATAAGATTAAAAAAAAAAAAGGATTCTGGGTCTGAACTCAGGTCCTCATTTTTGCTAGGCAAGCACTTTATCTACTGAGATATCTTCTCAGTCCCAGACTTGGTTAATTTTCAAATTGAAAACCCAACATCCTAAGGAACTCTTGTAGCCTTAGGCAAATGGATATGATTGATCACACAGGCTGAATATGGGGCATGAATAAGCCCAGCCAGATTTTGTCTAGACCAGCAAGACTATGGCTTAGCTGCCCTGTAGATTAGGAAGTCACACCCAGCATGATGGCAGAGAGAGGAAGGCGCTGGATTTCAGGGCTGAGTGACCTTAGATTGTCCAAGCCAGTGCCAGCTCTGGGATGCAGACCAGGGCTTGGGTCCTCCCCCTCCACGCAGCTGCCTCTTTAATCAGCAGATCTGCCCTATGGTAACTGGAGTCCCCAGAGACTGTTAATTAGACGAAGTCCTGGTCATGCTCAGGCTCTCCCAGATTATTTTTCTTACAAGATCCAATGTCAGAGTGTGTGCTACAACCCCTCCCCTGAAGGATGACAAGACCCGTACTTAACCACAAGCTGCTACCAGTTCCACTGTGGCCACAAAGCAAGGCAAGGCACATGCTTGTCACTCAGTAAAGGTCTGTCTTGTTAGCCATCAGGGGCACGTACTCGGAATGGCCTTGTGGAACCAGCACTCCTGATGCTGCAAATGGCCGAAAGCCACCCAGACTTTGAACAAAACAGGACCTAGTAAGTAGAAGGAAGTGTGATTTCTAAATTGCACATGTAACAGCTGCTTGCCCTTGGGCAAATTATTGCCCTTCTCTGTCAGATTGAGAATCAATCTATTTCGTAAAACCCAGACCATCCGTGTTCAGCTTGGTATCTGGTACTCAATACAGAGCACTGCACCTACTCGATAAATACAAAGCAATGAAACACACTGTAGCAGGACACCTCATGGGACCATGATGCTTGTCTTGACCATCAACTGACTGGACTGAGAAACATTTGGCAGATTTGTAAAGAATAGCTCTGGGTGTGCCTGTGAGAATCTTTCTGGAACTTGTTACATCCTGAGGGCTCTGACTTCATGAACAGTCTAATCCATTGATGGATTCAATTCTGAATGGACTATTAGGAGGTAGAGGAACTGTGGAAAGTGGGAGTTGGCTGGAGAGCTCTGTCCCTTTCCTGTAATGGCTCAGCTCTGCTTTCTGTACACCATGATGTGAGCTGCTCTATCTCTCTCCCTGCCACAGTGGCCAAAACCAAAACCAAAACCAAAACAACAACAAAAAAACCCACATCTATAACTGGGGATGATCAAATCCTTCTTCCTTTACGTTTTCTCTGTCAGGTATTTGGTCATAGCGATAGTCGTGATATCAATACAATAATAATAAAAAATAGTGCTTACTTAGATCGTAATCTCTCTCTCTCTCTCTCTCTCTCTCTCTCTCTCTCTCTCTCTCTCTCTCTCTCCCTGTTGTGCCATATATGGTACACGTGAATTGGTGAGTGCATTCGCCTCTGAGCATGCATGTGGATGCTTAAAGAAGACAGAGTGTCTTTTTCTGTTACTCTCTGCCTTGTTGCCTCAAAACAGGACCATTCGCCGAGCTGAAAATCATTGTTTCAGTTAAGCTGTCGGGCAGTGAAGTCCCAGGATCCTCAGCCCCCCCCCCCACACTCCAGGGTCACAGGCACGCGTGGCCATGAGCCATTTTACACAGATGCTGAGGACCTGCACTCACATCCTTACCTTGGCACTAACCACTGCACCACCTTGTATTACTTTTTGCTAATAAAGCAACTTTTTGCTAATAGTCATTTTGGATAGGGCAAGGGATCTTGGCAGATTCATTCAGAAGAAATAAAGTTTTCAAGGAAGAATCTCACTGGACTTTCTATTTCTGGCGCCTGGGCCACCTTGCTCCTAAGGGAATTGGGTTGATTGTGTTCTCTGGAACCCTTTCCTATTAACGCAGCTGGGATGGTGAAACCTTGGAATTGGGGTGGGAGAATGGCATCAAGGGGGCCCGGTGGTCTCCAGAGTCTACATCATCAGGGAGACGGCTCTTCTTCATCCAGGCTGGGCAGGAAGATTTTCCTGCTTCAGGATCCCGACACTGGACAGATCTCCATCTGCCGTCTAGCAGCTGGAGCACTGGCTTTTTGACATTCTGGAGGTCCAGTTATATCTATTTAAAATCAGTGATATGATCTTACCAGGAAATGGGCTCATTGCAGAGTTAATTTAAGATGAAGTCAAATTCAGGTAGGGTGGGCTTTGAACCACTAAATGGAAATATGTCCACAGATGTGAACCCAGGGGGACCATAGTGAGAAGAGAAGGCAGAGACCTGGGGGGTGCTTGGAATCTGAGGGCACGCTGGCAGGCGCTAAGTAGTTTGCACCTGGGAGACAAGGCTCTGGGCTCCTGACTGCAGCTGTGTTTTGTGGGAGCCGCCCACGCCCAACAATTCTCTAACAAGCCCAACACTCTCTCTACACTAGTGATGGAGTACTCAGTCACCCCAAGTGGGTTACTTTGAAGGGTGTGGTGGTTAGTTTTAAATCACCACTTGCTACAACCTGGGATCAGCTGGGCAAACAATCTCAGCCATGCAATTTCCTGGACCAGGTTGGCCTGTGGGAATTTCTGTGTGGGACCGTCTTGATTGTCACCTGATGCATGAAGACCCCGCCCTGAACATGGGCAGCACCATTTCATGGGCTGGGCCCTGGACTTGGGACTGTGCCAGAGCAGAGAAAGCTGACTGAGCAGCAAGCAAGCAGGCGGTGTAGGGCCATTGATTTCTCACTGCTGTTTATACTGTGGACCCTATTGAGTTTCTGCCTTGATTTCCCCTCAGTAATATACTATAACCTGGAATTGAAAGCCAAGTAAGCCCTTTCTTTCCTAAGCTGGTTTCTGTCAGGATGTTTCCTCACAGCAATGGCAATGAAACTAGAATGGAGAGTGACAGGGAGCCTTCTTCTTAAGGATGTGAAGAGGTTAGAAGAGGGCATTGGATCCCCTGGAACTGGAGTTATGGATGGTTGTTAGCTGCCATGTGGGTGCTGGGAACTGAACCCAGGTCCTCTGCAAGAGCAGCCAGTGCTCTTCACCACTAAGCCGTCTCTCTCTCTCTTCTTATCAATGAGGGGAAGAAAGGGAAGAACAGAGGATGGGAGGAGAGGAGACAGATGGGGGGGAAGAAACGAGAGCAGACAGTACTCTTTCAAATATACAAATTTCCTCATGCTTCCCTTTGTTTAGAAACTTCTAGAACATTTCTGTTGTGTTGAGCATCAGGGGCTGACCTCTTATCTTAGCATTTTGTTCAATAAATGTGTGTTAGTTAAATAAGTGAATACACAAAGATTAAGTAGGCCAACTGAGCGTATGTCATGGACTAGGCTCAGGCAAGGTTTCTTCTAACTTCTATGGTGTCCATATCACTACTGTGAGGAAAACATCATGCTTACTTCTGATTCTTTTGTATGTGCTGTTGGGGCTTGAACCCAGGGACTTGGCCCTGTGCCTCTAGGTAATTGATCTATCACTGAGCTATACCCTCAAGCTTAAATATTATTTTTCATTGAGACAAGACCACAATAGATAGCTTAGGCTGGACTTAATCTCACTATATAGCCCAGGCTGGCCTAGAACTCAGTCCTCCTCATCTGCCTCCCAAATCTTTGGATTACAGGTGTGCACCACCATACCTGGTCCTAATTTCTAATATTAATTCTATGAGCAGGGGACCTGTGGCTGCAGCTCAGCCCCTGCAGCCACAGGCAGTACAATAAATTACAGCATAGGTAAACAAAAGAAGAATAAATTAGCTGGCTTGGGGCCCCGCCCTCTTCCTCCCAGCAGTTGGCTCCATTTTTTGTTGCTCCCAGGGGCTGGCTCTTCCTCTGCCCCACCTACCATTGCCAGCACCAGATGGGTCAGTCTGCCCAACTCTAAATCCGATCACGGAGTCTATTCTGCACTCAGAATAAACAAAGTTATTCATCCTCAGCAGCCAATACGGTATTTTGGCTTCCATCTGGCACTCTGCTCTCTCACGGTTGCATCCGAATTGGAGTAGAGAGAGGAGTGCTACTTCTTGGATTCCCTCAAAGAACTCAGATACTCCCAGGAATGGGAGAAAGCCTTGCATCAAAGCCTGGTAAGGTACAGCTGGCAATCCAAGATATGCCAACCTGGCTTTGGAGAAATGGAAGCGGTGATCCAACCCTAGTTGCCAGAGTGGGGATCACGTGGGCCACTGCGAAAAGCAAAGCACAAATTTAGCAGCTCGATTAGCTCAGAAGAACATCTTCAGGAATGAATCAAGACGGCGGAGATACTGTCATTGGGGCAAAGAGACAGAGGGTTACGAGGGAAAAGGGGGCTCGAGAGTCTCATTTGCATTTATGAAAACAGATGGCCTTTTTGAAAAACAGAAAGCCCAAACAAAAGCACCATTTATCCCAAGATCTAAGAGATTTTTCTATTGACATTGCATCAAAAAACCTATCTCTTATGATCTTTAATCCCCTGGAGGGTTTGTAAATAGCACTTCTGAAAATAAAAGCAAAAGGAGCACTCATAAGATGTACGTTATGGGGCTGGAGAGATGGCCTAGCGGTTAAGAGCGCCGACCGCTCTTGCAGAGGACCCGGGTTCGATCCCCAGCACCCACATGGCGGCCGAGAGCCGTCTGAAACTCCAGTTCCAGGAGAACTCCAGTTCCAGGGGAATCCGAGACCCTCTTCTGACCTCCGCGGCATTGCACGACACGGGTGCACAGACCTGCATGCAGACAGTACATTGATATACATACCGAAATAAATAAAAGCAATTTCTTTCCCTCTTTTTGTCTTTGTCGCGGTTTTTCTCTTCTGTCCCAGGTATGTGGTCAATTTTGGGAGCATGTTCCATGGGGTGCCTGAGAGAAGTCGCATGTAATTCTCCTGGTTCTTGGCTGGAATGTTCGGTAGGCGGGTCTCTATAGGTCCATTTTGTGTACTCACTATCGTTCCAGCCTTCGACTGTCTCTCTGCTATTTTTTGTCCTGTTGACCCCTATCCAAACCGGCCTGCAGTGGGGTATGAAACCTCTCCCCCTCTAGTGTAGCTGAGGGTAGGTCTGGTGACCTTGTGGTCCTGGCGGGATATGTCTATCAGTTTGTGGTGCCCACGAATTTGGGAGCATATATATTCATAACCTTGTAACCTTCTTGGTGGACTGTTCCTTACTGCTTAACCATGTATCCGGCCCTCCTTTGTCTCTCGTCTGGTTTCTTTCTACTTTGCGTCTTTTTCATCCATATCATGCCATAGAGCAACCCCTGTTCTTTTTGGTCCATTGCTGGAAACCTCTTTTTTCCCTCCTTCACCTTAAGTGGTGTTGCCTGTCCCTTGCGTCGTGTGTTTTCTCTCTGCAGACAGCCACTATCGACTGGATTTCTGTTTCCTTCCACTACTCCCGTCTCTGTCTTTTTGCTTGGGGATTTAGGCATTAATTTTAGGATTAGCCTGATGGTTTGAGTATGTTCTCCTTTTGTCATATTATCCATCTGAGGTTTTGATTTAGGTTTCTACTTTAAATTATGCGTTTTATTGGATTTCTGTTCTAGTGTATGGGGTGTTGCTCGCTTCTTCTTCGGTTCTTTGGATTGCTTCAAGTATTTGCTCTAGAAGAGGGTTTAGTGTTTTCCGGACATTATTCTTTCAAGTTTTGTTTTGTGTTATCTCATGAGAAGAGTTTTCCGTCTCCTCTACCTTCCACTATGAGTGACATTTTGCTGGGTATAGTAGACCTGGGGCTGGCAGTCCATGTCCTCAACACTGGGAATGCCTTTGCTCCGGGTTTATCTTGCCTTCATCAGTTTCCCGTAGAGAATCCGTTGTTATTCTGATAGGTATTCCCCGATAGTCACTTGTTGTTTTCTCTTCGGCTTTAAGAATTTTGTCTTCTTTGTTTTTGGGTTTCCAGCTTTACTTAGTGGCGGTGGGAGAATTTCTTTTTCTGACTCTTGTCTGTTTTTGAGTTCGTATGTGCTTCTTGTATTGGTTATTGGTTTGTCCTTTGTTTAGTTTTGGGGAAGTTGTTCATCTATTAATTCTGTGTGAGATCTGATCAATACCGTTTCTCTTGGGATTCATTCTCACTTCCTCATTTCCTATGAGGTGCGGAGTTTATCTTTTCAGTAGTATCCCAACAGCTCCTGGGTTGTTCCATTTTAATGTGGTATTTTTAAATTTTTCATAATCTTCTTCGGAGTTCTTTATTGTTCTGTGTTGTCCTCCAGGCTGGATATTGTTTTGTTCTGGCTTCCTCGCATTCTGCTTCTGAGGCTTTTTTCATTCCTTGCCGTCTTGAATGGAATAGTGTTTGGATTTTCCTTTTTCATTTCCTCTTTTCTGATTTCTTTAGTGTTTCATTTCTTTTTGGAGCTTCTTGATGCTCTTTTTTGTAGCTCTTTTGTTTGCTGTTGGTTTCTTTTTCTTTTTCAGCATGGGATCGTTTCATCGTGTGTCTTACTTCCGTCCGAAAGCTTGTCATTCCTCTGGCTTCTTGAGTTCCTCATTCTCTTTTCTTAGTTCTGTTAATTTGTTCTTTATATGTTGTACGTTCTTTAAGTAGTTGTTCCCAATTGTGTTTCTGATTCTGTGTCCTGGGGCAGTCCCTCCGGGGGATCCGACTGCAGAGTCATCCATAGGTTGGAAAGCTTTGGCGATGGGATTATCCTGCACCGTTTCCAGTGTAGATCTTCTTCGTGATCCTGGCATATGGGCTTCTCTCTTATGCCTGTATTCCATAGTCCTGAATGCCTCTCAACTGTGTTTGAAGGCTCTGTTGCTTGCCTCCTTCATATCAGTGCTTTGTTCGTAATCTCAGTCGGGGGGGGCCTTCCTCAGTCGGGCTCAGGAGATCTCAAGACTCAAGAGTCACACAAGCCGGCCTTTAATACCGGCTGGGGTGATAACTCCGCCCCCACAGCCACTAGGATCTGTCTTCGCCGCCTCTTACCTGGCCGCTGGGCTCAGGAGATACTCTCTGTGGAGTTTTCTTAGCATCCACTTAAGTAAACAAATATCATCTCAGCTCTTTCCAATTAGTATCTCCTTTAATTTCCCTTTTCTGTGCCTTATTGCTCTAGCAAGTGTGTTCAAGCACTATAAAAAAGGAAGTGGAGACGGGGTCAAAAGCCTTGCCGAGTTCCTAACCTTTAAAGGTAGAATGTTTCGTCATTTCCGCTGTTTTAGGATGATATGTGGGCTGTGGATTTCTGTATATGGCTTTGATTACATTGAGGAATGACCCTCCAATCCAAATTAAGCTGGAAGGGATGCTGGGATTTTTGCCCAAAGGCTTTTTAAGCACAATTGAGATGATGTTGTGTTTTTTGTCTTGTTATTCCATTTATGTGTTTAGAATGATTTTCTATTGTTTTGTTTTGTTGACGCCCTGGCATCTCTGGTATGAATCCAACTTGGTCAATGATGGATGATCTCGCTTGATGTGGGGTCTGTATGCAAATTGCCAGTAATGCCTGTTAGAAATTTTTGGCATCTGTGTGCATTAGGAGAGGTGCTATAATTCTCCTTTAGTTATTTTGATTTTTGCCTGGTTTTTGGTAATGAGAATGGTGATGCATGGCTTCATAGAAGGAATTTGGGAGAATATCCCCTGATTGTATACTTCTAAACAGTTTATCATAATAAGGGTTGTAGGTTCTTTTTGAAATGTTTATTATAGAAGTTGCTGACGGGAGTGACTTGTTTGTCTTTTGTGGCCTTCAGAATTTTTATCTTTGGTTTTGGGGACCTTAGCATTTTGACTAAGTGATATGGCTTGGGGAATTCTTTTCTGTCTGGTTGCTATGTTCGAGTCACGTATGGTTGCTTCTTGTATTTTGAAGTGGGTTTGTCTTTTTTTATTTGGGGAAGTTTTTCATCTAACTTGTCTGTTGAATATCCCGGATCAATACATGTCCATTGAGTTCCTTCTCTTTCCCTTCCTCTATTCTGATGGTGTGGAGGTTTGATCTTTTGCATAAGTGTCCCATATTTCCTGGTTGTTTCCACTTTTTGGTGTATTTTTAAATTTTTTAATAATATTTATTTGAGTTTTCTAGTTGCTCATTTGTTTTATCTTCCAGATCGATATTCGTTGTTTGTTTCTGCTCCGCCCATTCTACTTCTGAGGCTTTTTCCTTTCCTTTCTGCGTTCTGTGTTGGATGATGTGTCTATTTCCTTTTTTCATTTCATCCTGGTGTTCTTGAATATATCCATTTCCTTTATTGAGTTTCTCAATCTCTTCTTGGTGCTCCTTACTTCATTGGTTTCGGCTTCCTGTTTTCAGTGTTTCTGTCCTCCTTAAGGCTGTTTGGGTTTTTTGTCTCTCCAGTTCCATTCTGGAGTTTGTCAATCCCTTCTTTACGTTCTCTAATTCTATTTAGTTTGGTCATTGTATCCCCTAGGTCCTTTTGAATTTTTCATTCTCTCATTTATTTCTCTGAATCTTCTTCTTCTTTATTTTCTTTAAATTGTCTCGCATAGGTCTGCAATTAATTCCTCTAAGTCCGGTTAATCTGGGGCAGCCACTCCAGGGGGATCCCATGTAGCTATCTCCTACCCGGGTTGGTAGAGCTTGTGTCGGAATTATCCGCACCATTCCCATGTTGTCCTTCAACCGGTCCACTGGCATGTGGGTTTCCCTTTTGTGTATTCAGATCATCCAAATGCCTTTTCAGTGCGTTGAAGGCTGAAAGCTTGTTTTATTTTGCTGGCCTCCTTCCAAGTTTTTTTTTTTTTTGTTTTTTTTTTTTCCCAGCCATTCCCCTTGTTTATGGAGTGTTGAACTGTTTAGGTTTCAAGGCTTTCGCCTTGTGTTTATCATTGGAATTGGAAGTCTAAGTCACTTCCCTTTACCTGTTTAAGTTCTCTAACCATCCACTGGATATGGTCTCTCTCTTTAAATCCAGTTGTTGGGGGGGGGGGGTATTCTGTCTTAGGCCATACGCCCGCCCTGCCTGGGAGCAGTGGCGGGCTGCTCCAGGTGATCCCTAACAGGTCCGAACTGAGCCCCAGACACACGAACACTGACGATGGTCAACCGAGTCAAGACCCAAACTCTAGGACTGCGTTCTGGTACTAAGGGGAGGGGCAACCCCAGGCAGCCACACTATGCGTGGGCTTGAGGGCTCATCTAGGCCCAGCAGCCACATCCCTCTGCATGCAAACCAGCAAATCAATTTCCACAACCCAGAGAGTCAATGCCTGAAAAGTTTTTATCTGCCTGGAGCAGGGGTGGGCTGCTCCAGGTGATCCTAGTCTCGGAACCTGAGCCCCAGACATACGACCTGACTATGGCACCCGAGCAAGACCCAGACCCAGGATAGCTTCTCGTTGGTTATTATTTTTAAAGCAGGATGAGAAGGCTGAGGGAAGAATGGATTGGACAAATAAGAAATTAAAGGTTTGGATGAAATCAAGCTTTGCTTGCTGTAAGGGTGAGTCAGACTGGAGGGATGAGTCAGTGTCGCCATGGTTGTCTCCCCACACCTCCCCTTAGAGCTCCTAAACTAGGTTTCCCGTGTTCCATCTCACAAGCCCCTCCCCACTGTGGGAAGTTTTCCAACAGTACCTGGGCCAAGACCAGAGGGAAGATAAATTGATGAGGGGGAACCAAGTCATCTTATATAACAAAGTACAGCTTTTTTTGTTTAATTTTTGTTGT